>JARFIZ010000026.1:0-404663 GCA_036325965.1 Sinopyrophorus schimmeli | reverse complement strand
TCAACGGCTAATAGTTGTAACAATCTCCATAAGGTTAATTCTACGCTCCAGGCCTAAAAATAAATTATTATACACTACAAGAACATTACTAAAAGCTACTACTTGTAATAATAAACATGATTCTATATTATTTTGACGTTTACACAATAAAAGTGACCGCAGTTGCCATCTATGAACAACTAGCTGCACCTCGATGAAAATTGACCTTGTTAATATATGCAACCTATCATACATCTTTAAGATCTATTTAATGTGTATGGGGTGTTGCGGACTATAAGCATTCTTTTATTTTAGTCAAGTATTGATTTTATAAATTTAACCTCAATATTTCCTTTTAAATTTAATATTTATTTAGATATCAATGTAATAATCATTACAAAAGGACTATCGCAAATCTAATAAATATTTAAAGTCGTATCCAAGTCTAACTGTGATTAGAATAATAATTATAAATAATAACTTTCCAAAATGAAACAAGTATTTACCCTACCAAACTTAAATGAGTTAGAGTAAGACTATATATTAATAATTTAGGATCTACATAATTATTTATATTTTCAGGAATAAATTGGAACATGTATCTGACAAGGTGGTTGTTATATCGATAATTGGTAAAAGTATATATAATAGTGGATCGAAACTGAAATGCTTGGGCCACAACTTCTCCACACATTTGGATCACAATAAAGAAGTATATTTAACGAATTTAATGTCAAATACGCTTTGTTTTAAACTACACATTTTTAGTTTACGATTGAAGCTAGTTATGATGAGGAAAATCAAATCATTTATCTTCACATCCTTAGTATACTCGATACTGATGCATTTATAACTCATTACGAAGATATAATTAAAAAGTATCAATCGCAAAACAAAGGAGAAGACTTTCTAACAATTTATAATGAAATTAAAAGCACTTATGCTCGAATTCTGTTATATGTGCTTTACATAAGCCACATTGTTATCTTATCGCATCCAGGGTCAACGTTTGATGTAAACTACATCCAATACTTTAAAGCTATTGATCAATTGAGGTATTAATTTTATGAACTTACAAGTTTCCTTTTATGATCAGGATTCCTTTTAGGCAGAAGCTTTCCAGTCAGTTGACTGATTCACTGAAGGATGTCGAAGGCTTAAGTGAGGAATGGATTAATAATGGACGTCCTTGCACACCTAGGCTCCTGTTTTTCTTCGAACGTGGTCCCAAGAATATTCCAGACATCAAAAAATTGGAGCACGACGTGGAAGATCGGATTTATCACATTTTGAGAAAAATTAGAATAATAAGTAGTACAAAGTAGATTTAATTTTGATGCATGGTATTTCTGTTTTATCTATCTTATTTGTAGTACTTCTTCTCTTTTTGCAATACCTGCCAATGAGGAGTTTGTTTATATCTCCCTAGAGGAAAAAATAGATAAATTGGGACATGCAGTGAGGAGTTTAATTTTGGGGTGCCAACCGGGTGCTGCTGTTCAAGTCGAAGCACCTTATTGTAGTCAACCTGATAGTAAACGTAGCTTTAAAAATTTTCTCCAAGTGCATGTGCAGCAAGCTCGGAACAAAGGTTTTGACGATAATGTTACATCCAGTCGACATTCACAACAACAACCAGCTTATTTTGAAGTACCCAGATATTTATTAATAATAAATGTTAGGCCATGAATTATTAAAAATTAATTTTTAGCTTCCCACCATTAAAGATTGGATTAAAGCGAGTAAAGTACTCTATGACTTAGTAATAAAAGAAGAATTATTAACCTCATTATGTACGGACACCAGATTTTCAGAACAACGTTGTTTGAAGGTGTTGCCCATCGCTTTGGCCCGATACCAAGAAGGTTTACCGAGTCATTACACACGAGCAATGCACGAAACTCGGCTTGCTATAGCTTTGGCGTTATTCGGAGCTCAAGCTCGGGGTTCGCTGTTCCAACAATATAGTGCTCAATTAATTGCAGAATGCCAAGCCTATTGGGAATCGGGACGACAATTGTGCGAAGCTGCATCGCTTACAGGAAACCCTTGTAATTTACCAAAGCACGCATCCGATCAAGAGCACTGTAGTGGTGTCAGATACGTTGGTTTGTATGCTCAAAATCCAAAATACAATTGATTTAATCAATTCTTTTTAGCTGTCTGTGATTGTGGAAGACGGCAAGGCTCAAGAGAAGACCCATACAGTTCCAAACAAGCCAATTATACATTTTACCAACAGTTAAGTAAGGAATGTGGATGTCATGCTTTAGAACGAATTAATTTCCCGATATTTCAACCTTCAATAAAGGAGTACACAGCAGCTAATTTATCAGAAATTGAGGAGCCTCTTTCTGTGTCATCAGATCGAAGCGAACTAACCCCTGAATTAGATCATGAACTTGTTCGACAAGCTAGCACCACAGAGTACTTACCGGGGATGTTAACCCTAAGCTCGCCACCAGGTCTCTTGCCGCATTATTCCAGTTGGTCTTTGGTCTGTTTAGGGCCGTCCTCTCTTTACAGCCACAATTTGGGTTTATCAGAATCGCATCATCCAGGATTTTTGAATTCCACAAACTATTTGCTTCCCTGGGACGTGACTGTTGGTTCCAAAGGAAGAACGATGTGGCCTCAAATTAGTAAACATGCAAATCGTGGTCGCAGACCACGAACTACCAATTCGTTACCTCAGTTTACGGTTAAGGTGTTTATCGGAGTCGAGTACGAGTGCCCCAGAGGACATCGCTTCATGTTAGCTGCTCCTGATAGGGTCCTTCGAGCAGCACCAGGAAGCATTGTTAAGGATACGGGGCATAAAATAGCCGAATCTGAAATGCCTTTGTATTTTCCTTGTCCTTGTCGATTGGGAAAGCCTTTGACTGCGCAACTAATGCGTTTACACGTTGTGACACCTAAAGCACCCGTGCATTGCACCCTTAATCCCAAGGTGAGTCCTTAAAGATTTTTTTATTTAGGTGTAGATTAAAATTATTTTTTAGGTACAACCCGCAGGAGGAGCTCCGATTTTTGTCAACACTGCGGATGGACCTACGGCTTTAACACAATCTGCTTATTGGGTTATGCGGCTACCGTATGTGTACGTTTCGGATAAAGAAAGCTATCCTGAAAATCATTCTGCTAGATTGCTAGCCGGAATTTTCGGGGTTTCAGAGATTGAACAATAAAATTGCATTAATCTTCGATTAAGCATTTACTTCGTTTATCTGGAAATGTTTTTTTTTTAAATATGTATCCCTTAAAAAATAAATTATTAAATATTTCTTACGTTCCTAATGATTAATGTGCATTATTTTTCCTATGTAAACTCAGTAAATCTGAGCGAGAAAAAGCTTTTGCGCAAGTCGGACATGAATAAGGTGTTTCCCCGGTGTGTGTTCGGACATGGATTTTGAGTGTTGTGGATGTTATGTAGCCCTTACCACATAAAGAACAAACGTAGGGCTTCTCACCTGTGTGACTTCTCATATGGACTGTTAATCGAGAATTGACCACAAAGCCTTTTCCACACACTTGACATATGAAAGGTTTTTCTCCACTGTGTATCTTTAGATGGGTTATTAAGTGCCCCGATTGAGTGAAGGCCTAAAATTTAAAATGTAGGAACGACCCCCTTAAATTTTTATAATCTCACCTTCGAACACAGATGACAAGAAAATCGTCTCTCCCCAGTGTGTATAAGCATGTGCTTATTTAAAGAATAACCAGCACCAAATCTCTTATTGCAAATCCCACAAACGTGCTGTTTCTCAACGTAGCTCTGCGTATGAGTTCGGAGATGTGACCTAAGAGAACCATTTCTCGAGAACGTCTTGTTGCAAATTCCACAAGAGAATTCCTATAAAAGTCTATGAGATTATGTTTTAAATAAACGTATAACAGTAGCATACGGAACAAACCTTTTCGTCTGCATGTGTTCGTATATGCTCCGACAAATGGAACGATTGGATGAAAGATTTCGGACAAAAGGTGCATAAGTATGGTCTTTCTTGATTATGAATTCGAGTGTGTTTTTTTAAGTCGTCAGATCTTGTGAAGCATTTACCACAAGATGCGCATAAGAATGGTCGCTCGCCTGTGTGGCTCAAAAGATGAACGTTGAGACCGTGCTGTTGGGTGAAGGCTTTCGAACAGACATTGCAGACGTACGGTTTTAAGCCAGTGTGTATTCTACAATGGGCTCGGAGTTGATCGGACTGAGCAAACCTCCGATTGCAGTGACTGTAATTATTAAATCTATAAATTATATAATAATCCGTTAAAAATAGTATTACTTTCCTACAAGCGTATGGTTTTTCCCCGGTGTGATTTCTCATATGCTTTGAGAGAGTATCTGAGCCAATAAAGTGTTTCGCACATATATTACAAACGTAGGGCTTTATTCCTGTATGAGTTCTCATATGAGTTCGGAGAACTCCATAACGTACAAAACCTAAATTAAAATTTAATTTTAATTTACTTAGAACAGATGTGATTAATTAAATTAATACTTTTTCCACATTCTTTACAGAACAAATTCCTTTTGCCCTTGTGCGAACGAATGTGTTCTGATAAATGGAATTTTTGTTTAAAGCCTTTGTTGCAGATGGTACATACAAAAGGTCTTTCATCTGTGTGGACCCTACAGTGCCTTAACAAATCATCCGATCTTATAAAACCTTTTCCTACGATTAAAACAATTAAATAATTATTATATAATTAATAAATCATTTACCACATTGGCTACAAAGAAAAGGTCTCTCTCCTGTGTGTTTTCTCATATGCCATATTAAACCAGTATGTTGTATATAAGATTTTTGGCAGATTTGGCAACTAAAATAAGTCTTAACTTTTCCAGTCGTTTTAGCCTTTTTATTTAAGCGAAGTTCACTTTTAGATTGCATTCCTATTTCATTGGCCTCGCACATTGCTTTCTTCGTACTTCCTAAATTATTCTCCATTTTAACATAGCAATTAAATAGTTTAGCATCGCTCTCTGTATTACTTATATCTTTACAATTATTTACGTCATCACAAGTGTCTTTCATAATTAGATTTACGTTATTATTAAATAATAAATTTGGTTTGTTTTGTACTTCAATGGCATTACAATCAATTTGATCCTTATAATTGTTCTCTGCTTTTATCAAAGTTTGAGGATCTTCTAATAAGGAGTTGATTTCATTAAATTGTTTTTCTTTGATGAATTCAGTTTCTTGCTCACAAAGTGGATCAATATATAAAACTTTATCTTCATCTAATAAATGGCTTAGTTTAATATCAGAATGTTTAGTACGTGTTTTCATATATTGTAAAGAGTCAGATATGGTGCTGGTTGATTTATCAAAAGACCTTAAAACAGTATCGACTTCCTCACATTTCTGTTTAAACTTATATGCATTCAATATTTGAGTAATGCACTCCTCACAGATTCCTTCTGAGAAACCATCATTTTCATACACCTAAAAAAAAATCCACAGTTATTAAGTACGGAATAATTTAATACAATACCATCAGAGACGTAAAGGACATGATCATATCAGCTATGGATACTTCTGTGATGAGTGTCTGGTATATATGTTTCAATTCAGAGGAATCAGATAGACAAGTTCTGCATATTTTCTCCTTTTGCATTGCTTCTTCAGTTTTTGTATCAACACACTAAAATGAAAATCTTATAAATAAAGCCATGCATAGTAGTAGTAATAATACAATATAACAATATTGGAATCAATTAACTTACTTTTTTAGAATTTGTAGGGGTTGATATGAGTGTCGTGGCCAACAATGTTAATCAAGTTTTTACAAACTGTATGTTCATCGAGTTTAATTATGTACTTCTAAAGGCTTCTAGTGCTGTAGAAAGGTTTAGGTACCCTTAAATAATTCCTATGATACAGGTTAAATCATCCATTTCTAAGTCGGTAAGCCAGGTTGACTGCCCTGAATATAAACCTGTAAATAAACAAATAGAAAAAGAAAAAAAATAGTTTTTAAACTAATTATATGTGTTGTTCATAACAATACATACAATTATTAATTAAAATAACCTTAACTGGAAGGACATTGACAACTTTGTAGAATTTTGAGGTACAGTGCCATCTGTTTGAATTAGGGTGAACTATCTTTTATTTAAGTATCTAAAGTTGCATATATATAAGGGTGGGTTTAGTTTCTTAAGTTTAATTACAAATAAATATGAAACAGGTGTATTAAGATATGTAAGAGTTTATAATCAGTTTAATGGGTACTATAATAATTGTATATTACGAGATTATAAGATATAATATAAATTGGAACAATATAACATTGCCAAATTATGAATTTTGAAGTCACTAAAACTGAGTGTGTGTCTAAAGTGGTGTGAATTGTATGAGAAGGTATATACGTGTATTCTAATTAAATATTGCACAATTATCAACCAAATTTGAGTAAGATTAGTTAAAAATTAGCAATAATAACAAAGTGCCTTGTTCGTTAATCAAAATATATGAATATTTGCAATATAGGTGTAACTTACAAAATAATTGGATTAAAGTGGTTTGCTTTCAGATATACTCCTTCATTTAAGGATTAAAAGGACCAAGACCTTTATTTAAAAACCAAAAACGTTGAAGTCCTATTTAAAGCATAGATTATCTATCAGAGTAGATTATTTATCAACTTCTGGACCTATAATCAAGCGTTTGCTCAAAAGCCATATTGTGCCAATCCCAATATTATTTTTATATTCAAAGTATAGAAATATGAAGAATTTATGATAGTATACTATCTGTAACATAATGGCACAAGCACAAAGTGATAATGATCCTATTAGGAATGATAAAAGTTGGACTGTAGCTAATTCAACGTTAACACCGTTAGCTAAAGAATTTGTACCCAATAACAGTGGTGGCAGTAGCAGTACTAATGGTATAGAACACAAGCAAGGAGCCATCAAAAAAGGCACTTATTGGAACAAAGATAAAAATCAATACAGATCAAGAAATAAATCCTACAATACTGATGGCTTTAATAATAGATATAAAAATCATCCTGAAACTAGCTCTTCGAGTAGATACCCTAAATATAATAATTCTAGAAGTTTTTACTCTAATGATTTCAGTAAAAGTAGTGAACAAAGTAAGGTCCTTCAAGACACCAAAAGATTTCTACAACAAGTGAAGGATATTGAAGAGACCAAAACGAAAGATACAAATATACAGCACATCAAAAATTCCATTAAAGTAGAAGCTTCAAACAGCAAGAATAATAACACATTTGTTGCAAATCAAACAAAGGACCAAGATGCTCAATATACTGATGATCAAAAATATTTAGAAAATAACAGTGGCTCAAAACAGTCCTCCACTGGTGATAATAAATATTATGCTAGTAGTAATCGTTTTAAGAATTATAAAAAACCGTATAAAAAGGAGTTTAATAAGTTTAATAATAGGGGTAAAAGTTATTCATACGAAAAAGCAAAGGACGAAGAGAGAATCCGCGTTGAAATCAAAGAACCTAAGCAGTTAAATAGTGAATCGTCGTTTAACAGAAATAAAATATATGGATTGCACAATTTAAAAAAGAAACGTAAGTACTCCGCTTAAAAAGAATTATTTAAAGTAATTAATTTATTACTTACAGTCGATGCAGGATCCCAAAGAGAACGGCTCGAACAACAAATACGCAATCGCTTATTGGAATGCTTAGTTTGCTGTGAGAAATTAAGGCACAACGATCAAATCTGGTCTTGTAAACAGTGCTTCCACGTTTTACATCTTCAATGCACAAAACGTTGGGCCCAGTCTTCCAAATTAGAGATTGGATGGCGATGTCCAGCTTGCCAAAACGTCTATCAAGACGTCCCCAACGAATATCGTTGCTATTGCACTAAGCTCACCAATCCGACTCCTGATCCAGGTGGGATCCCTCACAGTTGTGGAGAAACTTGTGGAAAAAAAGGACGATCCTGTTCGCACAATTGCACTATTATTTGTCACCCGGGGCCATGCCCCGATTGTACAATCATGGTGGCTCGTCCTTGCGGCTGTGGTGCTACAAGTCCTTTCGTCAAATGCAGCTCTAATGTTCCCATAACTTGTCAAAAAAAATGCGATAAATTCTTGAACTGTGGTATTCACAAATGCCTCAGGAATTGCCACGAAGGGGCTTGCAATCTGTGTTCTGAAGACTTGAGACAGGAGTGTTACTGTGGAAAAGTTGGTCGAAAGATTAAATGCTCCTCTGAAGCTGCAGGAGTTACTACTTACGAATGCGGAGAGATCTGTGATAAGCTGTTGACTTGTGCGAATCACCGATGTACGAAATTGTGTCACGAAGGGCCTTGCGATGATTGTAACTTATCACCAGGTTCAATTACAACTTGTCCTTGTGGCCAAACTGTATTGAAGGAAGTTAGGAAATCTTGTACCGATCCTATTCCGTGTTGCGATAAGGTTTATTGATTGATTTAGATCCCCTGATTTTTAATAAATTATTTTGGTTTAGATCTGCGCGAAGAAGCTCGTTTGTGGGCAACCTGGAGCACCACATTTGTGTAAGTCCTTGTGCCACGAAGCAGCTTGTCCTCCGTGTCTACGGACCACTTTGATAAGATGCCGTTGTGGTCACATGGATAAAGAGATCCCTTGCGAACAAGTCACAACGAAAGCTGATGATGCACGTTGCGAGAAGAAATGTACCAAGGTATTAATGCCTAAAATACAGAAGTTAAATATTAAATTTATCTTTTACAGAAAAGGATTTGTGGAAAGCACAAATGCAATCAGCTGTGTTGTATAGAAATCGATCATGTTTGTCTTTTGCTTTGTAATCGATTGTTGTCCTGCGGTCAGCACCGTTGCGAAGAGACGTGCCACAAGGGCCGTTGTCCTCCTTGTTGGAGAACAAGTTTTGAAGAGTTGTTCTGTGAATGCGGTTCAAGTGTTTTGTATCCACCGGTGGCTTGTGGCACGAGACCACCGCCTTGCGATCAGCCTTGCTCAAGGCCCCAGCCTTGCGAGCACAATGTAATGCATTCTTGTCATACAGGACCATGTCCACCTTGTACGGTTCTTACGAAGCGCTGGTGTCATGGTAATCACGAGCAGCGTGGTACGATTCCTTGCCACCAAGAGAACTTCAGCTGTGGGTTACCTTGTGGCCGAGATATGCCCTGCAAGAGACACAAATGTAACCAATCGTGTCACTCTGGTCAATGCCGGACGCCTTGCACTCAACCCTGTCTCGAAATCCGTTCCATCTGTGGGCATCCATGTAATCATCCCTGTCATGCACCCCCTTGCCCTGAAACTTCTTGCAAACAACTCGTCAAAGTCACCTGCCAATGTGGCTTACGTAAAAGCAACAGAGTTTGTATGGAACTCACGGGTGAATATCAAAATATCACAATGACTCAATTAGCTTCTAAGATGGAAGAAATTCAAATGGGACATTCAGTTGACATCTCCGACATCGTCTCTGGAACCAAAAAAGGAAGTCTTAAAACGTAATTTTTTTTTAAATAAATTTACTTGTGGTTTACTTAGAAATTAATTTCAGATTGGACTGTTCGGAGGAGTGTAGATTGGTCGAACGTAATCGTCGATTAGCCATCGGTTTGCAAATCCGTAATCCTGATTTAAGCTCAAAGTTGACTCCTCGTTACTCTGATTTCATGCGTGGTTGGGCGAGGAAGGACACGAAATTTTGTCAACAAATCCATGATAAATTAACCGAGTTAGTGCAGTTAGCAAAGCAAAGTAAGCAGAGGAGTCGCTCGTATTCCTTTGAGAGTATGAATAGAGATAAACGGCACTTTGTGCACGAGTATTGTGAACATTTTGGGTGCGATAGCGCTGCTTATGATCCTGAACCGAATCGTAATGTTGTGGCTACTGCTTTTAAGGATAAGTCTTGGCTGCCCAGTTATAGTTTACTCCAGATTATTCAGAGGGAAAGTGGACAACGCAAGGTTCCTGGACCTCAACAACTTGGGAAGAATGCTGCATCCACTAAAACAGAAGCTGTTTCACTTAAAGTAATTGGTCGGACCCATCGACCTGGCACTCCACCTGGGGAATACGTAGATTACTTTGATAATCCTCCAGAATAAGTTTTGCTATTATTTTATAATTGTTCTTCGATTAATGGTTGTTATAGAATTAATAATTCTTATTTCCCTGTAACTAATTTAAAAATTATGTATCAACATTTAGCCTTAAAGGAATTACTTTTCGAAATTAAAATTCGTTTATAATCTAAACTAATTAAATACTCGGAGGACTTTGGCCATTCCTCTGTGTGAAAAATATAGAAATGTATTTACAATAGGTTCTACTTAAATGTTATTTTAATATATTATTTTTATTTCATTCCTAAGTACTCCATTGCATTATGAAATAAAAATAAATATTTACTTAAAAAGCCACATAGATCTTTTTGGAGATTACTTTAACATCAACAATTATAATGGTCAATTGATAAAAATTTAATTTTTTACATCCTTAAAATTTATAAACATCCTCAGAGCTTAAAAGTTATATTTCGTCAATTGGCCATAAAATACTTTAACTTTGGAATATACCATTTAAAAATCAATATAACATTTACCCTTAAAATTAATGTAAACATAAACTTTAACTATACATAAAGTTGTTACAGATACAAATGTGTTACAATTATGTATTACAATAATAAAATACATTTATATTACATATAATTTTTGAATTGTTTGGCATATACTTATGCCAGCCAATTAAATTACAAATACCAAATCGCAGCAGCTAACAAAGTCGAGGAATGTTTAAAATTAACCGAAAGTACAGCAACTATTTGTTTTCCTTGCAGTTTTATAAAATGCTTTAGACTGAATGCTTAGGCCTTCTGATTTAGCTACAAGATCATCTATTTTTTCTCCTCTAGCTAAAACAGCTTCCATTGTGTTATGCTAAAAAGAGATTAATGGGGTTAAAAGAAACATTTACTAATCGCAATTCTACCAATATTATCTGCGTTTCATCAAGATCAGTCTGTATTTTGGTCAAAGCATCAGCTTCTTGTGGATTCTGATATTTTGCTAAATAAGTATTTAATTGGGGAAAAGCAATATCATTTTCTGTTAAATTTGGCCAGCTAGTTACAGGTACAGCTTGTGAGAATTCATCAAGTACTCTGGTTATAAGTGTGTGTGACACCCTTGAAGGATATTCATGGTCTGAAATAACTACCCCTGCTAATTTATCGCTCCTGACATAAACATGGCACATGTATTCTACAAAATAGATATTAATATTATTGTTCCATTAGTTATGCTAACATTACCTCCTTCCTTAACAGATTGCCTGGATGCTAAATTAGTTCGTTCTGTAATTGTTTTACTAACGAAAGCCATAAATTCTTGCACCGACCCCCTTTGGAAAATATTAAAACCCTGTAAATTGTAAGCTGATTTTAAGCAAGTAGTTGTCGTTTGATCCTTGTACAGAATAGCTAAAGTATATAATTTCACCATTTTAACTAGTTTTTATTCTAAAATGAAAGTGATCGTTGCTCCAAAAAATCTAGTCTCAATATGAGACAGTTCGTCTTCTTGATATAGTCAATTTTACAGCTGAAAATATAAGCACTGTGATTTGTGGCCTTTCTTCAATTTGCTACAAAACTTTCGCGGACTTTACTATTTATTTAATGTTCAAAATCAACATAAACTAATATAAAACGTCGAATTTGATTTCTGACACATCTTTTATATGAAACGAAATGGAAACCTCGTTTGTTCCAATTCTCATCTGTTCAAATTATTTATAAGCAAATTAAAATGGCACAATAATCTCTGTGGGATGCAATTTTGAAAAAACATAAGTTAATATTAATTACTTTGTAATTGCTACAAGTTACTCCTCTACCATGTCTTCAGCAGGAGTCTGTAAGATTAAAAAAGAGTAAGTAAGTGTTTGTATAGGACCATATCATATAGAAAGACATGTGCTTTTAGATTTATCATTGAAGACCATTTGTGTCAACTCAATTTGGAATGTGTCTCCGATAAAGATAAGGAACAATTTACAAAAACAAACACTGAGGAGGAACCACCAGAGAAAGTACCAAAGCTCTCAAAGTCAGAGAGAAAGAAATTAAAAGGTCAAAACAAATCGAGACCTACAACTTTCAGAAGAATTGTAGATTTAGAACTTTGTAACACTTTAATAAGTATTAGGACTGGCCAAGAGTTTCCAGAATGCCATAAAAAGAATTGCAGATTCATGCATGATATTAAAGAGTATTTGGAGAAGAAACCATCTGACATTAGTAATTCCTAGAATTTAATTATTAACTCTATTTTAAAATTTAAATTTTATTAGGTGATGAATGTTATAACTATAAAACAACAGGATTATGCACAAGGGGTGTCTCATGCCGCTTTGGAAAAGAACATATCACATCTGAGGGCTACAATAAAGTTAATGAAGAACTCCGGCAGAACTATTCGAAAAAAGCTTCTACAACAAACACCTTATCTAGTGATTTCCAAAATTCATTAAGGAAAAGATTGTATGATTTTAACTTTGCTGAAACTGTAGTGAGAAATAATAATCAAACATCAAAGGTGAGTTTATTGCCTTAACTTTGTATTATTAAAAATTAAGTAATTTATTAAAGGCCAAAGATGAAGAAAAACATACAAATGATGAAGACCAAAAGAATTCTCAAGGGTGTGTAACGGATGAAGATATAATAAAGTTGCTCTCAAGAGAAAAAAAGAAAATAGATTGGAAAAATAAATTATTACTAAGTCCTTTAACCACAGTTGGAAATTTGCCATTTCGACGAGTTTGTAAGGAGTATGGGGCCGATGTAACTTGTGGAGAGATGGCCATGTGTTCAGCATTGCTTCAAGGAGCTCCTCAGGAGTGGGCGTTAGTTAAAAGACATCACACTGAAGATATTTTTGGTGTGCAGCTATGTGCTAATAATCCATACCTTTTAGCTAAGTGTGGGCAAATGTTAGATAAGGAAATAGATATCGATTTTGTTGATTTAAATTTAGGGTGCCCCATAGAGTTAGTTTATCGAGAAGGAGGTGGGTGCGGGTTACTCCGCCGTCCCCGTGTCTTAAGCTCTTGCATTCGGAGCTTAAGCCAAGTTCTAACTGTTCCTTTAACCGTTAAAACACGAACTGGAGTTTATAGCAATGAAAACGTAGCCCATAACTTGGTAAACTAATTTTTGAGTTGCTTAATAACTGTAATAATAAATATAATTTTTTAAGATACCAAAATTTGGGGAATGGGGAGCAAGCTTAGTAACTCTTCATGGACGATCTAAAGAACAACGCTACACCAAACAAGCAGATTGGTCATACATAGCAAAGTGTGCAAAAGAAGCAGCTCCTTTACCAGTTGTTGGAAATGGCGATATACTAAGTTATGACGATTATAAAATTGCCCTTGAAACAGCACCAGATTTAACAGGTGTTATGATAGGAAGAGGTGCCTTAATCAAACCGTGGATTTTCACCGAAATAAAAGAACAGAAATTGTGGGATATCTCAAGTTCAGAGCGCTTCGATGTGTTAAAAAAATATGTAAATTATGGCTTAGAACACTGGGGTTCAGACACTAAGGGTGTTGAGAATACAAGAAGATTTTTACTCGAGTGGCTCTCCTTTTTGTACAGATATATTCCAGTTGGTCTACTTGAGACACCTCCTCAGAAAGTAAACGAAAGACCTCCACGTTATCGGGGCCGAAATGATTTGGAGACGCTCATGTCTTCGGCTTCAGCAACTGATTGGATTAAAATCAGTGAGATTCTCTTAGGTCCTGTTCCCGAAGGCTTTCAATTTTTACCTAAACACAAAGCTAATTCATATTCTTAATTATAATTTGTACTTACATTCAATAAAACTGTTAGAGTTCTTTCTTAGCTTTGTTGATTAAATCCTTTAGAAATTATATTTATTTGGATTTCATTCAATAAATTCCTTTAAAAAAAACTCCGGTGGTGGTGCCTTTTTCTATTTTTTGATCTACTTCCATTTCACAGCTTTATTATCATATTTCTAAGTTTTCAAGTGTTGACTAAAATTGTATAACAAAATTGGAGAAATAATTATACATACTACCTAAAAATAAGCTCACAGTTAGTTATATTTACACAAAGAACAATAACAAAAATCTTACTTAGAGTTCTATTAGGAAAACAAGGCTTAAATTTATATCAAATGACTTCTTTGTTTCTAATAAGTATTATGGCCGGTTTAAATAAAATTTAAACTTTCCACAGCCAAAAGAATTTCTTTGGTTCACAATTTTAATAAAAAATAATTTTGTCAAAGATTCAAACTCAACTTATTTATTGTTAGAGTGATTATTTAATTATTGTCATAAAACGAGAAGTTTTATAGAGCTCCCAATGAAGTTGAGGAATCAGATGGAGTTTAATAAAGCTCTAAGTACGTCTTAAAATTAAGAAAAGGTCGGGACCTTTCTTAGGCTTGTCACAAGTATCAGTTATTCCTAAATTCAGTTTTGTCAAAATATCTCTAAAAGTTACACTTTAAATATTTAAATAAAATATGCATTCGAGAGAATGATGTCATTTTATTAGGCGCTTTTGTCCCCTTTAAATAAATTTATTATTTGATTCGAGAGTTGCACCACGAATAATTTTAAATCGTCATTTTGTACAAAAAGCACAGATATGCACCGTTTATAAAATTCAATTCAATTCCTGAGATTGCGTTTTAAAAACATAATTAATAAAAGTGTAGGTGCAGTTTATTAAACTAAATAGTAAGTCAGTCTTTGCAGTAACAATATTTTCTCAGATTTGGGAAAGTATTTTCTATACACCTAGCTTGACTTCCATACTTATTTATGCGACTGATGTCGCTCAGCTTTAATTCTAACTTATCACTATCGATGAAGTGGGTTAAACTGGCTTCAAAAAGAGATTCTCCAGGGGTTAACATGGCTTTGATTTGATACATATCACTTTTGACCGTCATTTTCGAGGATAAATCAGCTACAAAGCCATCCATGTCTGCATTTTTGTTAAATTTTAAGAGGTTCTCATTGGGCCTCACTTTAGTTACCCAAAGGACCTCCGACACCCCGAGAATTTCACAAAGATCTCGATGTGTGTTAGTGTAATCATTGAGGGTTGCAACCAAGGTGTTGCTCAATCTATTTACAATTGGATTTGATAAATTGACGTCGAACCAGTCCAAGCAAGCACACCAATGTGGTTCTATGTAAGCATGGGCACAGCTTCTCTCCGAAGGGATCTATAAAATAGTTTTTAACAGTAGTTGGAGAATTTAAGAATTGTATTACCATGCTAAATAACGAAAGAGATCTTTCTCTCAGAGTAGCAGAGTCTGTATTTCCTAAATGAAGGATGCTCATTAAAGTTGCATGAATATCAAAGGGCGTCGTTAATTTATTTAAATTTCCTACAAAATTATTGTAAGCTTTAGAATGTTGCTTCTTGAACCAATTCGGGAAAGTGAATGAGAAAAATGGTAATCTCTCCTCTTGTTTGCCTTGAATCGTATTGCGTATATCAGCAAATCTTAAAAATTAAAAATTAATTGATCTGTTATTACTACTAATTATTAATTAATTATATACTCACCTATGGCCGTGATCAGCCATCAGGATAAGTAGTGTATTGTCCAAAGCACCACTCCTTTTTAAATCTTTCAAAAACTGTAACACATCATCATCAGCAGCACCAATTAAATTATAAGAGTCGTGCGAGAGTTCCCCATGGAACCCAAAAATAAATTTTGGTTTATTCTTGTAAACACTAAAAAACTAAAATGGTTTGCTTAAATTTGCGTTCTTTAAATTTCCATATCTAATTTCTTACATGTTTAATGTGGTTCATCATGACTTTGTGTCTGGGAATGGAACCAGCACATAATTTAGGCCCCCTGGACCATTCCCTCGTGGCTGCAACATAATATGGTCTCATATAATGATCAGTTGGGGGTGCCTAAGTTTACAAAAATAATTAATTGGTAAAAACAGCTATACAACGTACATCAAAACCTCGTAATCGATAAGTAAAAGTTCCTACATTGGGCACATCTTCTAAAAATCCAGTCACATAACCAGCTTTTTTAAAATCATTCCAAACGAAAGGGTAGACGTTCACAAAATTCGAATTTGACATTCTTTTCCGAGTATCCGGCAATTCTAACTCTGTCTTTCCTGTTAGAATGGGAATTAAGGCTTGTGGAGTACCATCCCCCACGATATTATAACTAAAAAGTGAATCTCAGTTAGAGTGCCCTTAAAATCAAATTAATTTACCCCTGTAAAACGTGCCCTTGCAGAACCTCCACGAGATATTTGTAACTTTTGGGTAATTTACGAATAAAAGTGTTTCGAGATAAAGAATCAAAGCCAAACATTAAAACGTTGAGTTTAATCCCATCTTTTGGGGTATACTCCCAGCCTGTTCGTTTCCAAATGTCTTTATCAACCCTGATTCCAGTCAGAGTGGCTTTCCAAGCTTTGCCTTCCGATGATTTACAGGCGACTTTTACCTAAAACAATATATTTTAATGTGGTCAATAAAAGACTCTTAAAAACGAACCACGTCGCTTTTTTCGAGTTTGTAGGAATAATCTGTACTTGTGGTTTCTCCATCAGCCGAATAAAAGTCATCTTTCCTTATTAAATCGGTGAAAGAACATTTTATGTGTCCATATCGTGCTTTAGCTTCTTCTTGGATTTTGCATTCCGAATTCTATAAGATTAATTATAATTAAAATGTTTGAAATTTATTAACATAGAATTGCAGTTAAAACTAAAGCTTAAAAACTAATTTTAGAAAAATAAATTAAGAAGACATTATGATTAATTTAATAAGAACCATATTTAAGATAATGCAAGTTTGCTATTACTAAGCCACAAAAAATTGCAAAAATTAATTTGTAAAAATAATAATCTTGTACGATCTGAATGAGCCCCATGCCAATCATTAATATTATTACAACACCAGTACTGGTCCAATTTACATTAGGAGTTGCATGAATTATTTGACGATTCCCAATTTGTTATTTATAAAAGGAAATACTCTTTTTGAAGACTCAAAAAATAAGATTAAGAAGTATGAAGCATTTAAAGACACCAGTGTATCCATACTTCAGAGAATTGAGGTATTTTAATATTCTCAAAGGAGGACGATAATGTTGTTGAATAATTCATAAGTCAAAATATTAAAATGAATAAAATATTTTTAGAAAAATATCAAAACAAAATCAATGACCTTCTGTGAATCTATAAGGCCTTAATTATACTATAAACATTCTCTTTTTTGATCCGCTTTATATAATTCTAAGATTGCAAAGTATTTCAATCGATCCCAGAAGTGTGATAACTGTACTGACTGGGGGGTGGATTAAATTATTAAGTCCTACACTTAGAAAGCCCCCATTAATAATAATAAAACAGACCTCACAAGCAACCCAATTAAGCCCAGCTGAACTGCAATCAATGGGTGGTACGTTCTTAATAAATTTCATTATTTCTGGTGCATCAACAGGTAAATATGGTTGTTTACAGGCTTCAAAGCTGGCATGTCCTTTAATCAACTGATCAATTTTGTCCCTAAAACATCACATAAGTACACAATCCTTAATGCTCTAGCATTACTTACAATCTAGTTTTTCGATCTTCTTCATTGAATAGAAATTGGTTTTTTATTGTAACTAATAAAGCAAATCCAAATAAAATGAATAAACATATTAGAAGTAATTTCCTTGTTTGTATTTTTCGTAGCACACCCATTTCGGAAGTCTTGCAATGAAAAAACCTACAAGTTTCAAATCGTATTTTAATACTAATTTAACTCAAACAAATTTATACCTGCGATTAGAAGAACTGAGTGGTTCTCGAGAGATTCTGATGTGGTGTTTGATGCAAGAGGTTAAGATGCAAGGCTTGAGTTCTTTGGGAAGCAATCAGTTTACAACGTGAACTATTGATAACACTTCTTTATCACATAATTGTATAGTTTTGAGACCTTTATGCACTATCTACGAATAAAAATAGGTTTACTGCAAAACATAACGTCGGAGTTTATGAGCCAAGTTCATCTTGTGTTTGCAACCAACCATACACCTCCATAATACAGCAGATTGGATTCAATCAATTTTTAGTTATAAATCTGAAAATAACAAATTAGTTTTATTATTGAAATAAATAAATAACGTTGCACTTATTTTTGATTATTTAAGTGTAATAAACTCATTGTTCAGCCCCACAGATTAATAATCTTAAAGTTAACATCTAAAGGATTTTTGTTTATAAAAATTTAAATAAATTAAAATTACCTTTATAAAGTTTTGTATTCTTTAAAGTTGAGTTTTTCAGAACAAACATTCATTATTCAATTAATCAAAGAAACCAGAAATAAGTTTAAAAACTTTGTTTATCCATTAGCAGTTTTGTTGATACAAACTGCAAGAAAAACGATACAAATCACTTTAGAAAAATCTTTTTTCCTTAACAACTTAGTTCTTTAATAAAAAATTAACTTTTAGCTCCCTTAAATTAATGATTTGGTGTTGTACAAAAACATTTATTGATTTCTGAGTTTAATGGATTGCTGTGGGAGAAAATCTTAAATAAAACCACTCAAAAACTCTTTTTTTCATAAATTATCAATTTGCTTTTTAATAAAAGAACAATATTAAATTATTTATGAAATATTCTATTTAAGTTTTATCACTTTTGACTGAAAGCAATTCCAATAAGTAAGTAAATCAATTAAATGTACAATTATTTTTCAATGGAATAAGCCAAAAGAATGTTTTTCGTAAGGAATATCTATAGAAGTTTTTGATAATCCTGGAAACTTATGAGAAGGCCGAACGAGTCTTCAGAATCCAATTGCCTCATGCTCCAGTAACTCTCTGAAGCAAAATAGAGATGCTCTTAGAAGTTCCCACGCTGTCAAGAAGTCACCAGCAAATGGGAATCAAGAAAAGTTATGGTGTCAAAAAGATTCTCACGGTGAGCCGCGAGAATCATCAAATCAGAGGAAAATATATGTTACCATAATCTTACTAGCAGTCTGAATTACATCGGTTATATCAAATGTTTGAGAATCGTCGAGGCCACCCACTCTTTCCCACACGATGATTTTCCCACGCCCCAGCTATAACCCTAACATCCTTTAGTGGCATTGAGGTGCGGAACGGGG
This sequence comes from Sinopyrophorus schimmeli, assembly GCA_036325965.1. Lineage (NCBI taxonomy): Eukaryota > Metazoa > Arthropoda > Insecta > Coleoptera > Elateridae > Sinopyrophorus > Sinopyrophorus schimmeli. The sequence goes on along the minus strand of JARFIZ010000026.1, from coordinate 385,478 downwards.
GGCCAAAAGTACAGTTCATCACAATAAATTTTGCTTCCAATCTCATTAAGGATGCTACAATTAGATCTCTCGACTTAAAGGGCCTGGTGATGATGATCATCTGAAACTCATGATGATCAGCTTGCATAGTACGGCGGCCCAAATGGGCAGAATTGTTAAATTTTGAGTAATACTCGATTTACCGTTTGAATGATAACATGGTTCCATCCTTCACGTTGGCGAGACTGTCGGAAAATTCTCACCGTGAACAGGTGTTTTCGAATGGAATGAGGTAGCAGCATTAGAGAGGGGACCAAACAGCAGTCGTTCTCACGTATTGCAGTAGCTAGTAAGTTCCACTTTGAACACAGTACAAGTATTACCATCGTTCGTTTGCAGTGCTTCCGAGATCCTGAACCCATGAGCCGGTCTTCGAATCATCCTAACCACAAATGCCCAAGTATGGACTCATCAATAACTCAGTTCACCATGTGAAACAACAGAACGCGGCGCCCCCTAAGCCAAAGCAGGGTTGGATCTAAAAGAAATTATAAGCATGCCTCACCAGTACGGCCTTCCGGGAATAGCCCATGCCCAGTCGCCTCCAACTCCGCCGCCCCAACATGGGGCCATGTACTCGCGCTTCTCGGGAGCCGTGGTACCGGGCGGCTATCGCGGCGAAGGCAGAAAATTAACCCGCGAAGCCATGGAACGATACCTAAGAGAAAGATCTGATATGGTTGTGGTCATCCTTCATGCCAAAGTTGCTCAAAAGTCTTACGGGAATGAGAAACGCTTCTTCTGCCCGCCGCCATGCATTTATCTCTTCGGAGATGGCTGGAGACTTAGACAGGAACAAATGCTCCGCGAGGGCGAATCTGAACAAGCTGCTCAGTTGTGTGCTTTCATTGGAATTGGGAATTCTGATCAAGACATGCAACAGCTCGATTTGAATAATGGGAAACAGTATTGTGCTGCAAAAACTTTGTACATTTCGGATTCGGATAAGCGCAAACACTTTATGTTGTCTGTTAAGATGTTCTATGGGTCTGGACATGATATAGGTGTTTTTCATAGTAAAAGAATTAAAGTTATCTCGAAGCCTTCTAAAAAAAAGCAATCTCTTAAGAATGCCGATTTATGTATTGCTAGTGGGACTAAAGTGGCTCTCTTTAATAGGCTTAGATCTCAGACTGTTTCCACTAGGTATTTGCATGTGGAAAATGGGCATTTTCATGCCAGCTCGACCCAGTGGGGCGCTTTTACCATACATTTGCTTGATGATAACGAATCTGAAAGTGAAGAGTTTCAAGTTAGGGATGGCTACATCCATTATGGAGCCACAGTTAAATTAGTTTGTTCAGTCACAGGAATGGCTTTACCAAGACTCATCATTCGAAAGGTAATTTTCTCGATTTATTACCAAATATTCATCTGTGGTAGGTAAAAGGTGTATATTACTTAATAAATCAATATTATGATAATTCAAAATACCTTTGTAGGTGTTTCAATTCACTTTGTTTAGTACTTAAATAATCGATTGTTTCATGTTTTTCCTCTTTATAAAATACGAAATTTTCACCTGAAAATTAAAAAAAATTAATAAAAATAAATGTATTTAAATTCTATTTATAATTTAAAGGTGGACAAACAGCAAGCACTGTTAGAAGCAGATGATCCCGTGTCCCAATTACATAAATGTGCATTTTTTATGAAGGACACGGAAAGAATGTACCTGTGCCTCTCCCAAGAGCGAATCATACAATTCCAAGCCACTCCATGTCCCAAGGAGCCAAATAAAGAGATGATCAACGACGGAGCCTGTTGGACCATCATATCGACAGATAAGGCCGAATATCAATTCTACGAAGGAATGGGTCCGGTTCGAAATCCAGTCACCCCTGTCCCTTTGGTCCACAGTTTACATTTAAACGGTGGAGGTGATGTGGCCATGTTAGAATTGACCGGTGACAATTTTTCTCCTTCGTTGCAAGTGTGGTTTGGTGATGTTGAAGCTGAAACTATGTATAGGTGTCAGGAATCGATGCTCTGCGTCGTTCCCGATATATCTCAATTTAGGGGCGAGTGGTTGTGGGTGAGACAACCGACCCAGGTGCCAGTATCGTTAGTTAGGAACGACGGCATTATTTATGCTACAGGTCTCACGTTCACTTATACACCTGAGCCTGGTCCAAGACCCCATTGCCCGCCTGCCGATGAGATTATGCAACGGACTGGTCGTGGGGCGGCCACTGGAACCGCCACCATGGCCCAGTCCGATGCTGGGGCTTGGAATCAGCAAGGCGGGATGCACTAAACACCCTTTTCTATACCAAATCTGTATTTTTTTAACATTAAGAGCACAACATAAGTGATTTTTACTTGAATATGAACTAAGTTTAAGATTAAGTATACTTAATTTCTGTTTTTAAAATTTAAAACTTGTGTACGGTTCGAAAAGGTAGTTACAGAAATGAATTAGCTTTATTCGATCAGTTCTTTGCCACAACAAAATTTTAATTAAGTATACGTTTAAGGGAGGATTTGTATTTAAATTCTATGAATCGATTTTTCTTATTACAATGTGATTTTTGTATGTATATGTGTACTATTTTAATTTGAACAGAGTCGAGTAAGGATAAAAGTGCAATTTGTGAGAATTAGTAATGAAATGCTTTAAACTGTGGGAAAATTTGAAAAGTTAATTAAATTTCAGAACTATTTAAATTAGCTACCTCAATTAAAAATGATTATTCTTTGAGAATCATTAATAAACATGAATTTTGTGAATCTTTCTCATGGTGCAGTTTAGAGTTGTTTTATTATTTTTATTGAGCTAGTTTTGGCTTAAAATACAAACACACCAAAGTTGGAAAGTAGAACTGCCATAGAAAAGAGTATGTAGTTACGAGGTATCTCGAATAGGATTTTCTCAGGCAATCTTTTTAGTAAAATTTAAAGAAAAAGCTTTGTTTGCACCACTTATTGTTCAATTTTGATTTATATAAATTTGCTTAGCATTTTGTGCTAAGTCCGGTGACAACGAATTGAAGTTTGGAATAAGACTTGTATATATTTATAGTAATTATGATCTTGATATAGCTACGTAAATTTAAACATGACATATCTGTACATTATGCGTTTTGTAGAAATATAAATATACAAATATATTATATTATTTAAGTATTTTATTATTTCTATGGGTCTTAATGTACAACCTTCCCGAGTATTTTTCTATTTAAAAATGTTACTCTACAATTACTTCAAGCTGTTCCCAATTTAATGAATTGCACATTTCTTAAAAGTAGTGTAAATGTTACATGCAAATAAAATGTTAAGTATTTTAGTAAGTAAGATTTTTTCCCACAGTAGACTAATGATCCTATCTTTTTTACTTTTCTACCGCATATTTAAGCTTGGGAATGAGGGCTTTTGATTAATATGCAGAAGGTCCCTAATTATTAAAAATAATAGTATTGTCTCTGAATGTTCCCACAATGAAGTATAAATAACTTTGTTATAACAACTCGGATTTAATAGCTTTTTTCCTCTGTGAGAAAAATCTCTTAATATATGTAAAAAATTTGCTTCCTCGTTTTTAATTGCATTTTTGTTATGTGCATCAGATAAACAATTTTTTAATGGCAGAACTGCATGTTTAAAAGCCTCCATTCAGAGTTTAACTTTAAAATAAATAAACAAACTGAAAGGCAGAAAAGAAAAACGGAGTGCTTTTGATTAAATTGAACTTAAAGGATTTTGTAATTTTCATGAGTTCGGAGCGCAAATTTTTTTCAAAAACTACTGAATGCTTTGAAATTCTTTTTTGGTAAATTGTTTAAGGTAAAAATATAAGGAGACCTTTTTGATTTTACATCTGTAATACAAAGAATGTTCTTTTAATATAAGAATTTGTGTGCTTCATCCAGTACTGTAGATTGTATTAGTTTTTACTTAAATTTTATTGTTTAATTTGATACTTAAAAATTTAGTGAAGTTAAATTTGTTAATACGCCATTTTATTTAATTAATACCCATCACCGTTTAAAAGTACTTAATATTTATATAGCATTTTTCATATTAAGACTTCAATTGCTAGTTTTGGAAGAGTTGCATTTATGTATAGAACTATGTGTATTAATAGAAAATCATATAATTAGTTTAGAATAAGAAAACAATGATTCATATAAATATACCAAACTTTGAAGAGACGTAGTTCCATCATCGTGAGAACTTAAATTTATTTCATAGTAGACACAGAAAATTAAGATTCTTTAAATTTTCCCAGTCTATTATTTTAATTACAACCTTCGTTATCATTATTATTGTTTTCTATCTCATCAGCTTCTGTTATTTTCTAAATATCTGCGTACAAACGAGTTGCTTCTTATTTAATAACAAAATTATAATTGTTTATTTAAATAAAAAAATACTTTTGGAACTCAATGTTGTCGTATCATTCCTATTTTTAATTGTTAATATTTTTCTAAAGAAGTGATTTTATGTCTGAAAAATAAAGATTAAAGTATTTAATTTACCTACTCAAATAATTACAGAAGGTTTCGTTTAAAAAATTTAACAACTGAGCTTCATGTAGTTTTAAAAACTACTCAGTTTTTAACAGTTTATTTAGAATTAAAAAATAAGATTTTACCCCTGCAACTCTGGACATAAATTGATTATAAGTTATTTCAAAGTTTCTAAAACTGTTTTGATGCCTCCGTTGGTACATTTTTAAGAAACGATCACTTTAAACTTGGTTTTTTCAAATTCGATGAGGATGTACAAATGATTAAAGTTTATTCTAAAAAATACACTGTACAATTTTCTATAAACCTATTAAAAAAAAACCTGATAAGTGAGCAAAAGGAAGACACTCGATGTGATGTTAAAAAAACGTAGTAAAACATTTATATTAAAAATAGAATAACATACTCACAAGTTGATTTTTCCTATTCGATTAATAAAAAATAAATTATTCAATTCCATTAATTTCATTAGGCTAGTTATATTAAATTAAATATATTTATATAGTTTCGTTCTGAAAACAATTTTCCATAATATAATGGACGGACTCCACATCCCTGTTTCGATATGTAAACTTATTGGAAAAATATCTTTCAACAGACGTAGAAATATTTTGGAAGATTTTTGAATATTATTTAGCACATATATTTTACGTGTTTATATACCTTATGGCTTTTTATTTAATCCTCATACTTCTTTGTTTGTTCATATTTGTTAGCATTAACGAAATGTATGATGTCAACAAATCATCCATTTTATAGCCCAAAGAGGTTTCACAAAGAAGTTTAGAACCCCGTACTAAATTTCCTATAGTCATATGAAAATAGGTGTTTCCTGATGACCAATTCGATATCCTTGTAAAAGGATGTGTTACTAAGATTTCCTAAAACAGATACAGTGTTATAAAAGAAGACATAAATAAACTTATATTTTGATTAACAATAAAAATTAATTATTAGTAATAAATTCTAAAGCGTTTACAACAATACTTTTGTATTTCTCACGCATGTAATAAAAATGATCTTATTAAAAGATTATGTTGTTTCCTGCAATTACTTGCATGTCTGTAATCATTTATTCTTAATTAATCCATTATTATTGCAAATACGATTTTGTTTATAAATTTTTTTTATTGACTTTGTAATTATCTTAATTAAAACCTCTCGAACTACCTATTCATCCATAAATAATTTTGGTAATTAGTAAATATTACTCTATTCGTTTTTTATTGAAAAAGACACCCACTGGAACTAATTGAAGCCATTTTAATTTATTTAAATCTCGAAAATAAGTAGGACACTCAAATTAATACAATGACAATCGTTTTTTATTAATAAAGAGAAATGTATTAAAGTTAGTTCAGATACGAAACTTTTAAATTACATTTAAGAAATTAATTTGTGCTGTAATTCATATCACTTTCAATAATAATAACGATTTCCATTAACAATAATTAAAAAAAATGATATTTCCTGTTAATTTTGAGAGTGCATAATTATTTTAATAACGCTATTCAAAAGAATTAAAAATAAGGTAGTTGTAAATTTTTCAAGTTCAAATTTTGTAAAACCAAATTGTTTAACTAAAAATTGATGATCTTCATCTACAACAACGCAACAACAATAATTACCTTTGTATGTGGATGAATTAAACTAACTCCATGTTTATTAATGGCAATGAGTAACATTTCAGGATAATTAGGATCGGTTGTTTGTTTAACTTCAAAGAACGCAGATCCAAAAGTGGGCCAACGATAAACAATTTTAAGAAAAGTAATCTTTGCATCTTCGGGGCTCATACCACCATCCTGATTATAAGCAGCCACAATCTGTCTTTTCCAATCGTTACCATTTTGCAATTTAATTAAATCTGATGGAACCAACTCCCTCAGCATTTGCCTAAAAATTTAAGTCTTAAGCATTCAAAATACATCTCCAAACCAAAATAATCGTACGGAATAGCTTGCAATTCCTGTTTACTCTCCCCAAATCGAACCCTGTAGATTAAAGCAGCCAATTTAGCAGCTTCCTCTTTGGAACACTTGTGATAACCTCTGATTAACTTCGGCAATTCCTGATGGAAATGAAAGATGAAATCTGCGTTTCTATCCTTCCCAGGTACCGTATTGGTCCAGAGTTTTTTCATGAAGAAGACTTGGTAAGAGAACTGAGGAATAACTCCATCTCGAGTTGGACGAGCTTTCCTAATCCAATCCGTCAAGTGCCGCACGAAATCGAAGAAGAAATCTCCTTCAGGTACTGATATTACCTAAAAACAATTCTATTACTTTTGGCAAAAGTAATTTTTAAAAATAATTCTCACCTTATCTGCTATTTTAACAAATAAACTAAAACCTTCGCTAGATCTTAAACTAAGTCTTTGACTAATGTTTTGGCAAAAATCTTTAGCCCTCGTACTCGAATCGACTTCAAAAGCTTCATCGGTATCATCGGGAAAATAGACTTTGTGGAAAATCTGAGTTGTTTTGTGTTGGATCGCTTCGACTTCGACTTGGTGCGGAGGATATTTCCTTTGGCCATTCCTGAGCGTTTTCTGAAGCCTCTGTAAAGAGTCTTGTGAGATGGGGTGTCTTCGAGACCTAAGAAAAAGAGTTAGTTCTTTCAAGAGGCTTTGCGAGCAGGTGAAGAGTCCGGTAGCCAGCCACATCAGTTCCCAGCCTCTTTCTTCAGACAGTCGGTTTCGATTATCGGTGAGTTGTTTCATGGTTTGGCAATAGATTTCATCTCTTAGAATTTCGTGCTTCAAAGGGCCGTCGAAGATGTGGTCGGTGTATTCGTTCCCCATCCTGGGTCTCTTGCTGGGGAGGTCGCCCATGTATTTTAGAATTGCGCTGAAAGCGAAACAGGCTTCGTCAGCGAGCTCTTCTTTTGCCAATAGTTTTTTGAGGAGTGGTTGTTTGATGGGGTCTCGGGAGTGGCGCCACAGATCGTCGATTCCCCTTCTGGAGGATGTGAGGGTTAAGGCTTTGGACATGGTGCGCTTTAAGGGAGGCCGAAAGTGGTCCAAGGCGTATTCCATTAGGGTGTGGGGTCGGTCCCTGGAGTCGGTTCCGTTTACTGAGTATTGTTGGCTTAATTTGCGACCATGTTCGGCACCTTAAAAAATCGAATTTTGCTTAAAATAATAATAAAAGTGCGATAGAGTGAATTAATAGTTTTTCTTGGTTTAAAAAGTGTTTTATTTTTCAAAGCATTGGATTATATATTAATTGTGATCATAGATTTTACAAATACCAAAGCATAGTGCTTTTCCATTTTGAATACAAATGATTTATAAAACACTTTGTTAATAAGTTCCAAGTTTTTTAATTTTCTAAATTTGGATTAATAAATGCTGCCAGATAATTAAATTTTGCAATATGGCACAAAATAAATGATGAGAGTATAATTTTGAAATTTATCATACCCAAATGTTTGGCAGCTCCTAAATACTTGTATTTTTTGATTTCGTTAAAAGGCTCTTCTAATTCCCTATGTATTTTACAGCACTTCATTTTGTAATTTTTTTTTAGAACTGATTTTGAATAAATTTCGATTTAAGTGACGGAAAACTCTCTAATTATTTAATTTGTTTATAATTTTCAAAATAAAATTAAGAAATGGTTTTTTAATGGGTGACACTTTCAAAAATAACTGGTTTTGTATTGGATTTCGTTTCAATAAAAAATCGTTGTTTAAATTACATTAAAACTAAAATAAGGGGGTACTTAATTCCAAACATTCTAATTATTAAAAGAAGTTGCCTGAAGCAGTATTTCATTTATGACCAAAATTTCTATTATAAGTTCCTATTTTCTTTTTCTTTTCAATTAAAACCTTAACAATATTAAGTTTAGTAAAATAAAATAAATCATACCGTCAACAGCAAATAATTGCAAGATGTCCGCAGGGGGTTTAGACATGCAAGGCAGCACATAAACAGTTTCAGCAGGAAAGTCACCCTTTTCTTGAGTGCGTTCGCACCTTCCCACACACCATCCAGAATTTAAAACGGTCTCTCCTGTGCTGTCCTCTTCCAAAACAATTAAATCCCCCTTTAGGAAAGTCAAGAAGCTTGAGCCCTCTCCAGGCGCTTTGTAATCTTGAAGGGCTATAACGAACTTTGACCGCTTTTTTAGTCCTTCTAAAAAATACACCACTAAATCGCGGATGTCTTCGGCGTTGGGACTTTGGAAGGTAAATTCTTCGCCCCTAACGGTGCTCAAACTGAAGGTCTGAGTAAAAACCTTGTTCGTTTTCTGGCTCGAGACCGTCGTGATCTCCGGAAAGGATAATTCTAATAATACTTGTTCCTGATCGTCGACCACGTACACCCCGGTCCAATTAACTGCAATTATGACGTCGTTCTTGGGGAGATTCGGGCCCGAGTTTCGGTAAGCTTCATAGAAGCGAGAGAAGAGCAAAGGCCATTTGAATTTAGCGTAACTGACTATGTCCTCTTTGACTTTTAACGGTTGGACCTTTTCTTTGAGGTAGTAGCTCTTCTTGTAGGCTTGCACCACAAGGGCTCCCCATCGGTCTATGGCCTTTTCAACGCCAGTAAGACAATAATCAGGAATGTAATTAGGTAATAGGGTCAAAAGTCTTTCAACGTTCATATCAGATCCATATTCTATGTAATACTGTTGGGCCGCTATCATAGCAAGATCTTCCTCTTTATCACATCTGTACTCCCCAAATTTCACACCCCTCACCACTTGCTGGTAGATCAGATTGGTCGCAACTTGATCTTCGGTGGGCTCGTGCCAAGGTGCAAAGATTTCCTTCCGGAAAAATAGCCTCCAAGGGGCATTGCGTTCCTGCGCCCCTTGCTCTTTTGCATATTGCTCACATTGAGAAATGGCATCCATTACATGATCGCCGCCACTTCCCAAAGAAGACACTTTATCGAACAAAGCGATGTACAAAGAAAAACCAAACTGGTCCCTAAGACCGATTTTATCCGACAACTGATTACATAATTCTCGAGCTGTCGTGGCCGAGTCTGCTAGTAAAGTCTTCGTGTTGCCATCCATGAAGGTGATGGGCAACATAATGGGTTTCTTCGACTTAGTCGCCTGCAACTCCAACCAACTGGGGGGTTGGTTCCTGGTCCCATTATTAAAAGTGCGCTTCAAGCGATCTTCACAATACGGAGCATAACCAGGTGGGCCTTCCCTTATGAAAGCTCGCAAATAGCTAACAAACTTCTCGGAAGGAGCAAAACAACCCACGCAAAGAGACAACAAAATCCATCCTCTCGCATGAGAAGACTTGGAAGGATTGTTCGACAATTGCTTACAGATTTGGCAATAGATTTCGTCTCTCAATTCGGCTCTTAGAATGCCATGACCTATAATAAAATGTAATTTTTCTAAATTCGATGTTGGGCGAGATTCCAACCAAGATTGGTAGCTATCAGCTGTGTATTCTTCGTCTTGCAGCTTTTTTCGGACGTCGTCCCCGAGTTTGTTCTTTCTCTTAAGAGTTAACGAAACTAATTTATTTCTAATGGACCTAGGTTTCTGTTTGAGATATGATTCGGGTTCGAGACCCATGAGTTGGGCTTCTTGGAATTCTTTGCTGCGGATGAAATTGCGGCCCAGAGTCGCTGTGACTTTGGACATTACCGAAGTATTGTCTCGGTCCATTGTGTGGTAACGGGGTTCCGGCAAGTCCCCCGTGAATCTTAGGATTGTTACCCATAAAGCTTGGGCTGCCTAAAATAAAATAATATAAATATCCAATACTAAAACAAATATTTGTTTTGTGTTAAAAGAACTTGATTTAACTGGCTAAGTGTTACAATAAAATTTAAGTGTTTTATTAATATTAAATGTACCTTGAAAAGTACCCAAATTAAAGAACTTACTAATTGGTCTCCTTGAGTATGCAGAGGTAACAAAGAATGTTTAAGAGGTTTTCTGGAATACTGGTGGCCCACGTTGCCTTGAAAATAAGTGGCTGCAAATTTTTGGAATTTGTATTCTGATAAATCTTCTTCGTCCTCAGAAACTGTTTGCATCGGACTGATTATTTCAGATTCTGCTGGTTGGGATGGAAGATCCATAAAAACTGATGTTTCTCGACCTACGAAGAATAAAATTTAGTTTAAATTACTTACAGGTGTCTCTCGATAATCAAGCATTAATGGATCACTTAACATTTTTCTTATATGAAATTAAAAATAAATATAAATCTAATATTTTTCGATCATAAAGATCTATTTTTAAAATTAATTGCAAATAAAATCTTTGTACATCCAACTGAGAACTGCCTTGACTGAATAATGAATAAAATAATTTAATTTTTAATAACTATAAAGCTTAAAAACCAAAATGCTCGTTTATCAAGGGGTGGACTGTATTTAATCATCCACTAACCTGGAGTTGGTGCTTCGCTCGAACTATCAGGTAGAAAATCAAACATGGCTTCAACTAATTTCGAATCATCAACAGGCTCATCAGCTTTACGAGCCGCATCATTAATGAGATTCTTTTTCACCTCAACCCTTCGTCTTTCCTCCATCTCCAACTCCATTTCTTTGCGTTCCAACTCATACATTCGTTCCCTGTTTGAAAAATAAATAATTAGATCACATCTTTACTTAATTAACGATTTTGTGCTCACCGATAATTTTGTTCTGCAATCTCTTTAGCTCTTTTATTCCCAGCATCCTTCAACTCACGTTCTTCTTCTTTTTCAATTTAAGAGCTTCGATGTGGCTGCGGTGCTCAAACTTAATCTTTTTAAATCGTCTCTGAGCGATCATCCTTCGGACGTGCGATTGTATCTTAATGATGGCCCACATTTTATGACCATATTCTCTACGCACCAAGTAACCCCTCGCGTGAGCTTGAAGCCCCACAATGTGCCCTCGCAAATGCCTAAATCGATGCGATAAAACACGTGCCCGAATCAAAGCCTGCAATCTCATATATCCCACTCTCATCTTCTTATAACGTTGTCGTTGAATATAGCCTTTCCAGTACTTCTGAATGATCATAGTGGCCATCTTAAGCCTCAAAAAGCGCCTCCTGTACACCCACCCCCTGATCGATTTTTGTAAGATCAATATTTTCTTGGTCAACACCCGATCCCTTTCTTGCTCCAAAAAGAGATCGTGGGCATCCTTCAAGAAAACCTTCGTATGGCCCAACTGATAGTCAGATTTTCCCAAGACGATCGAGCAGATCCTAGCCGTGGCAGCTCTGCAATCAGCCCTGTGAGCTGGAGGAATCCCCGATATCAAAAACCGATATCTTTCGACGAACTCATTAAAATGATGTCTGATTGGATAACCAGCTCTTCGAATTCTGATGGTTTCCATCATCCCCGAATACCGAAGCTGTCTACAACACAATTCCCTGTCGAACAAGTTGGGTTTTTTAAACTCGTTAGGTTTGATACACCGGATAAAAAAAGGCTGGCTATTCGATAAGGTCTTCATTAGAGAATCTAAACTTTTTTTGAATTGCGTCGAGAGGGTAGGCGTTCGTTTGCGTGTCTCCGACCCCATTCCAATATCATCAGCAAAAATCTGCTGAAGAAATTTGTTGCTGGATATGGTAATTAATTGGAGCAAATCGGCGCTGAAGGTGTCCCTGTTTTTTTCCAAGAAGCCCCGCGTATCGTAGAAAACAACCCCAGCAAAATGATTAAGTCCGAAACTCGTATTAATGTCGGATTTTGGTTTCAAGTAGTTTCGGTTTCCTCCGTGCGTTTTGTGGAGTTTGGCGAGCAGAGTTTGATCCGTGCCTTTGGGAAATTTGCTCTCTTCGTCGATGAGAGCCATTATGTTCAGCTGTTTGATGGCGATCAGGTCCAAAGCGTCTTGGTTGTCCACGAACTCGATGTGCTGCCAGTTGATGGCTTCGATATTGTACTCTTCCTGCTCCAATTTGAAGATGTGCCGCACGAAGAACTGTTGGAGGTTCTCGTTGGCGTAGTTGATGCAAAATTGTTCGAAGCTATTGTGGGTGAAGTTTTCGAAGCCGAAGATGTCTAAAACGCCGATTGCTGTTCTTTGGCGCTCTCGGGGCCTGTAGATGGCGCTGTTGATTTTTTTTACTATTAAGATGAATAGTCTACCGTAGATGCCCTTGACGAAGGCGTCTCTAACGTCGACGCTTTGGTCTCTTGATAAAGTGGAGACGACCGTTTCTCCATGAGCAAAAAGGGTCTTGCGAGTTAAAGCGTCAATGAGTGGTTGGGGTGGTACTGCAAGCAAACTGGCCACCCTATGAACATTGGTGGGATCTGGTATTTCGGTTGCGTCCAGATTATCCACGACCGTCGCTTTATATTTGATGTTTCCCGTGTGCAAAAGGGCGGCCAATAACTTCATAATCTCCCAAATCTCTTGGTCAGTAAAGAGGAGCACCTTCATCGCACTTCTGATGTCGGCGAACTCGGCTGAGTCGGTTCTTCCTTCACATGTGATACATCCACCCTAAAAAAGAATTCATGAGCTTTTCTCCACGATCATATTTGCTACTTACTCCTGTTAGGTACCGGTACTGACTGGCATCCCCTAATTCCAATTTCTTCTTGTCTTCTTTGCTCAAGCCCGCAAGTATGCAGTAAAATATGTGATAGTTACGTTCGTCCGGATTTTGATGGACGATTCGACTTTTTTCCAGTAAGTACTGCTCGATTTTGGCGCCTCGATGACCCCTTCCTTGTTAAAATGTATGTCGATGTATTTGCCGAACCTGGAGCTGTTATCGTTGCGAATTGTCTTGGCGTTACCGAAGGCCTCCAAAATTGGATTGGCTTCCAGGATCTGCTGTTCGATCCAGGAGTGTTTTCCGCTGATGGCGGCTAAGTATTGCAGTATCAACTTGGTGCTTTCCGTTTTTCCGGCGCCCGATTCTCCCGATATCACTATGCACTGGTCCTGGCCGTAGCGACGCATGTTCCCATAGGAATTATCACCGATCGCGAAGATGTGCGGAGGAAGTTCGCCGATCTTGCGTTCTTTGTACATTTTGATTTGCTCCGCCGTGTAGATGGGAAGGATCTGGTAGGGGTTGACGGCGACCAAGATCGAGCCGGTGTAAGTCTGTGGAGATCAAAAAGCCAAAGTTACGGAAGGATTTAGGAATTTAAATTGTTGATGCTTACGTAAATGAGATTATCGTTATATCTGATTAGGAGGTTTCTAAGGATTCCAGCTTCGTGCAAGTCGCCGAGCCCTATCATGTCTTCCATTCCTTGTATGGAGGTGGCATGCATGGCTTTGATCCTTCGCTCCGGGGACAGCCAGTGCTCGTTGTCGTCGTCATCTCGGACCGCTATTCTTCGGCCTTCTGCTGTTATGACACGGGCTCCTATGGCCACGTCGAACTCGCCCCCGGACACCGGCTCTATCCAAATGTAATCGCCCTAAAAATGATTATTTTGGTTAATGGAAAAATAAGCCAAATGTAAGGAATGAACAATAAAGTAAGGAAATAGAAGGGAGACATAAAAATAATTTTCTAATGTACAGTCAGCCAAAATGCAAGTTACCACCACAGCAGGAACTTAACTGAAAGTGTTTAACTCTTCTTACTCTTAAGTGTAATTGTTGCTATTGTTATCATAAAAGTAATAACGATAATATTTATAAAAACACGTTAAAATTGTTGCAATTTGTTGTTTATTACATTAGCACCTCAAAAATAATTAATTATTAATTAAAACTGCACATTTGTAAACAGTTTCATATTAATCCTAAAATAGATTAATTTTATCTTTAAATAAAGTCGATTTACCTCACTATTTATTTAAAATTAAGAATCAATAATCAAAAATAAATAATTAATGTTAAAAGACATATATATTTAAGAGATTACAAAACTGAACGCTAAAAAAGTGCAAAAAAGGCATTTGGACCTACCCCTACCGAAAAACGGTAAATCATCTTAAAAATAATTGTGATAGTAACTGTAAAGTTGAATATATCTGTGTAGCATCTAAATAAGTGTGCTGGGGTGGTGATTTTCAATTGGGCCGATTGTACAGTCAGCCCAAAAGTAATCAACACCCTAGAAACAGACCTACAGTAAACGTACTATTCCAAGAGACAAAATCTGGCGCTGCATGGTTAAAAAAACAATTAAGATTGATCTTTGTAATTTTAGTACCAAAAAGTAAATTTGGAATCTTAAATAGACAGCTGACAGATGTCATTTTTGTTAGAAAAAATTTAGTAAATTGATTATAAAGCTTTTTTTTGAACAATTAATAGAAAAAATTATAAAAGCCGTCATAAACACCATTTTTAACTAAAACCTGTCTCTTGGAATAGCTCGATTACGGTAAGTACTGTTTTTAGGGTGTTGATTACTTCTTAGACTGACTGTACTATAGATTTACCGATGTCCTTTGAAATATAAATTGCAATTGTCTTTTAACTATTTAAAAAGAAAAGTATATAAATAAGAATAGTGCTAAATGTCCAAATATTGCAATATGTTAACCTTCCGCATACTAGGTGCCTAAATGTCACATAACATACTAGGTGGGGTTTGCCATACCCCGAAAATAAAATAAAATCCAAAAAATTGTACTCTATGACAGTTCAATGATAAGAAATATATTTTAATAAGTAATAATAAATAAGATTAAGTAAAACACAATGTATCTTCTCTCTCCCTTCCACTCATTGCTATGGTAAATACGTTTTTCGAATATAAAATCGATTATTACTAAATTAAATTTAAATTTTTAATTTGAAGGAGCTTATGGTAAATTATATTAATGTAATAAACACGAGGATGTGCGCATTCGAGCGAAAAGTGGCACATTTCCGAGCGAGGGAGGCAAATGAAGCGCGACGCGGAGCGGCGCGCTTCATTTTCCCGAGATCGGAATGTGCCACTTTGAGCTCGAATGCGCACACTCGGTTTTAAGCACGATTACCAAGCGTCCCGTTTTAACAAGAAAAAAATTGGTCGCGTTAGCTATACTCCACCTCGTACAGGGAAGGTTAAAATCAATTTCTTGGTCACCCTGTATTATAAAAATCTTTTTAATGGACAACAAAAATAATTAAACTTCCAGTTTTAGAAAACATGTATTTAAGTAATGCTTGTAATTTGAAGTCACTTCTTTAAATACCTCAGAAAATACACAATAAGACAACAGATGGCGTGTTTATCCACCAAGCAAAAAATTTAAATCAAGGGGGCTAGCTAAATCACTTCCTAGCCCAGAAGTGATTATCTATTCAAAATTTAATTCCAAATACGAATGGCTGGTATGTATGTGCTCTTCAGAACTTGCATAAATAACAAAGACAGAGTTATTAATAATAAATGGCAAAAAAAGCACTAAAGGTCATTGAAACATCAAAAACATTCTACAGGTGTGCAAAGATGTATTAGCAATTTTATGTGTCTTCAATCATTTAAACTTTTATTATGTAGTGTTGATTTTCCTTTCTTCTTAATGCTCTCTACTGTTTATTGTAATGAAAATCGTTTTATTACACAGTGCAATGAATTTAATTTCTCTTACTGAAATCGAGTTAGGTGAAAACTATAATTTTCCTTAGATATCACATGAATATCATTAAACTTGGAGCATGACGTCGAAATATGTGCGTCATTTAACGTTAATCATTAAATACATTTGTTTATAAATTTAGCACGAGGATAATTTTGTACAGTCAAACTAAGAAGTAATCGACACCCTAGAAACAGACCTACAGTAAACGTACTATTCCAAGAGACAAAATCTGGCGCTGCATGGTTAAAAAAACAGATTTTGTCTCTTTGGAATAGTACGTTTACTGTAGGTCTGTTTCTAGGGTGTTGATTACTTCTTAGTTTGACTGTACATAAGCAATTTACACGCCTCCATCAACTTTTTTTTAAATCTCTGAAGTTATTAGATTAATATTAAGAAAATAGCACAAAGATGTCCAATCTTCTTGAAAGAATAGCTGTTTTGTTTAATCTCTTCGAGACCATAATACGAATCAACGTGAGAATAAGTGCCAAAGCAAAAAATCTAAAAATAATGCGCCTTTGTTAAATAAATAAGTAAATAAAGCACATACACACACACAGACATTTTAATCTGCGATTTTACTATGGGTCGTTGGAGCGTGGAACGTCACGGAATCTTATCTCAAAGGACATTGTAAATTCTGTCATCGGTTTATAAGGTCATGGGAGATCATGTGCAACAATCTCTACGTTTTGGCTTTTAAACTTACACAAACTGTAACGCCGATAACAAGTCTAATTAAATTCAATTTGCAAACTGCATAAGTCACCCGGTCGACTTGAAGGACGTCCGAATCGAGACCCAAAATTGACCCATAAGGATCTTGGTCGATTACAACACACTTTTGGGTAACGGGAAAAAGGCTAATAAATATTTAATGTTGGCCGTACGCATAAAAAGAGAACCAGTGTGAATGCATTTTAATGATTTGCCCATAGCGGAGGTGTTCAACAAGTGACCCGAAGGCAAAACTAATTTACACCAGTATAGAAGGATGAATTATTTTTGGAAATTTAGAAAATATATTTTTTTTGTCTGCCGAAGTATGGGTTCGGTTTGATTCCGAGTTACATTGATTTTTTTGAAATGGAACACCCGTGGTTCAGCACATTTGCGACGGAGAAATGGCGGTCGGTCTCAAATTTTGGCACTTTTGGCCCAAAAGCGCGAAGAATGATTTAATTTCAAGTTGTTTTTGTATAGGCATGTGCAAAATTAATTTTTTTGGTACCTCTTGGGGTTATATTGAGTTTAGTGTGTATATGGTATATTTTTTGAAGTCAAAAATCAAGCTTTTTGTTTTCAAGTTTAAATAATGCATTTTCAAAATGCAACAAATTATTTTTTAATATTATAATTATAACTACAGTCGCACCTCGATAACTCGAATTTTGATAACTCGAATTATTTTTAGTTTCCCTTCAACTTCGACTTATTGAAGTTCGACTGTATATATATATTGTTTTAATATACTGGTCTAAAATTAATCGTTTTAGAAGAAAGCAAAAATAGTTACAATCAACAATTTTGAAAAAGCAATACAATAGACTTGAGGCATTTTGAAAAACAATTAACTTTATGTATAATTTCGTTAAGTAGCTCAATAAATGAGGCTAATTTTTTTAAAATAAACCTCTTAAACATTTTGTTACCATTCTACAAAAAGAGACCAATTTAATAAAGTGCCATAGAAAGTTAACATTGATCTTGAAAGGCGATTTTCCTTCGAACAAACCCATATTTATGTGATATAATTAATTACACTTAATTAGAACGTTGCGCTATCGAGCATCGTCTGCAATCCATTCGTCCATTTTAATAAAAGCAAAATCGGACCATCTACAGGACCAAAAGGGTACGTCTACGATCAACCCCGCTCACATTAGCCCAAAATATGCATCACGAAGAACCGCTAATAATTATCTTGAACCAATTGCGGTCATCCACATACGGACGTCCGGTCACAAACAACGGGTAAGAGTAAAATGGTAATTGGAATAATGAGCGAGATGCCTCCATTAGCAGGCAGTCCGCCTGTACCAAAGTCAGAAACCGTGGCGGCTGTTTCCTGCGTCCGGTATTCACTGACCGCGTCCAAAACACACCTGTAGTTACCAAAAAAAATCCATCCATCGTCTCCAACTTCACGTCTATTAAATCGGAGGCCAAAATCTGTAGAAGCTTCGGCCACTTTGTGCTTTACCAAGTTCATTTCCAGTTTCGGTGTCCTTAACGTCCATATCAGGGTTCAATTCGGACCGAAGAATCAGTTTTTTGGAAATTTGTAGTAGCCTTTCAAAATCAATGCCAACTTTCTAAAAAAACCATAACGCAGAAATTATGAAATCGGATTATTAATTCGATTTCTTTTTTTTTTGCTTTGTGTACTTAATGAGAATTTGGGATGGTTTCAGGATGAAAGGTGCTGAGAGGTAGTGCAAATAAGATTTACGAGCTTCGCAGGAATTTAAGCGTTAACATTTGTTGTCAATACTCGTAACCGTTAGCAACAAATATAATAATAATGGTTGCAGTTGCGTAGCGACGGCGTTACAGTTACTTTAGGTCGATTTAGAACCGAAAGAATTTAAATGGAAAAGTGTCTTACCCGTGTAACAATAACCATTTTGCGAGAGAGATGGGCCTGAAACAAAATTACAAATTAATAATGATGAAGTTTATAATAAATCGTGAAACTTAATTAAAAATAAACTCTTAAGTACCTATTTTCAAAACACCCAAAAAGATTAATAAATTATTACTGGAAATATAAAAACCTCGTCGCTTTTGAGTAGATCTTTTACTTTTAGTGTTGTTTGTGTACAGATTAAAATTAAATACCTAATATCATTTTTTAAGGATCAATTTAATTAAGAAAATTACAAACCAAGAAATTTGTGAGATTTTGTACCCATTTAAGAATTAATTAAAAAATCCTTTGTTATACTGAAAGTATGTTAGATTTTCATTTTGGTAGATATATTTAGCTTTTATAACATAATTGCAGGGAAAAGATAACAATGTTTATAATAACCATGTATTTAAGTTTTATAATTATTATATTATTTAGTTAAATTACTTTTTATCTTTCCACTCCAACTACTAACGTTACAATTTTAATAAAGCACATTTTTGGCTTAAAATAAAGGTCCCCAAAAGATGGACATGTGCCCTTTATTGCTAGCTTAATTTGTAATCGAACGTTGGAAATTTTTTAAATAATTTTCGATGCCAAAGTACCTTTTTCTAAAGTTACCTTTCAAAATGGTGAGTCTTTAATTACCCACACTTGTTCTAAGTATAAAAATAGTTATAAATCATTCGAAGGTCCTTGAATACGTACAATTTGTCCCATTACATTTATTATTATTACTGAAATTAATTGATTGTATAAGTAAGCATTAGAAATAGCGGAACGTTATTAATATTGGATTTTAATATCAACAAACAATGTCAATGAAATTTTTGTTGCTACCCACAACAATGTTCGATTACGAAATATCGGATTATCTCCTTCCTTTTGATCTCTTTAACCCTGTTTTACAATAGCTGTGCCCATTTCTACAACGCCACTCTTTGTTGAAATAATCAAGATTTGCATGAAAAAATTAAAAGCCCAAAGGACGAGAATGCTACCAGTCTAATCACCTTTAGAAACAGTCATAGTGAAGAAGTTAGACTTCGACCATTAAATTAAGCACCCACATGCATTATGTATTATGTAAGAAGGATTCATAAATCAGTAGTCCTCAAATTTTTGACTTTTGTTGTTAAAATAAAAAACACCAATAACTGTAAAAATATTAACATGTCTTTTGAATATTAAATATGATTTATAGATGATCAATGGGTCGGTTTTGTATTATTTTAAAACAGGATTTTTTTTCGAAAAGAGGGATCCCAAAAATATAGAAAGTAGGCCGCAAGGATAATGGAAGGTCTTGAATGTTATCTCAAAATAATTCTAATTACTCCAACCTTTCTAATAATGTAAACAACCTTAAAACAAGTACAAGAACATCATCCAATAAATTCATAGGCACAGATATGGCAAATTCCGAATAATACAACTTTTTAGAAACTTAATCGGTTTTAACGATCCTGGTTGTGCAGTTAATAAGTTTATTTTCCTGCATTCGCATTTACAGCTAGACTCTTAAAAATGCACTTTATATGGATTTAAAGTGCCTTCACAACAATTTAACTTTTATGGCGTTGAAGTTAAAGCTTTCAAGTCTTGCAGTTTGGTGTGAGTAGGTACCGTTTTTAACAATGCATAAAATTTTTACGATCGTAAATAAAAGCTTTTCCTTTGCATATTTTGGCATTTTATTTATTGTCGTTAAGATATGTAGGCTGGAGGAACATTGTGATGGACGAGAAAATAAATTTGATTTGTTTTACAGTTATGCATAATGACATTAAATTTATTCAAAAAGCACAGATAAAAGCGTAGGAAGGTTTGTTTTGAGACGAGGAGATTTAAACATTTCGTTAAAAAAAAATTGTACCACACTTCCTGTATTTCGAAAATTACCCAAATAATTGCAAAACGACGTTTTTAATAAGTTTTTCTCAACATTTAGAAGTGATGCTTTTAGAAACCTTTTTAAAGAAAAATAAATAATTTTGAAGATTGCTCTTTGGGGGTCTCTATTAAAGTTTAAATAATTTAGCAAAATAAGACCCCCTTTTGTTTGATTTTCCAAAAAACCGAAAGAGCTAAAAACGTTTTAAATGTCGAACAAAGAGGTTTTAAATTAAATGATTTTCTTTTCTGAAACTCGAAGACTTGTTTTGCCAAATTTCCACAAATCATTTTCCGACACAGTCCGAATATTTAAATATCTCGGAGCACGTGGTCAATTTAAAACTTGCGCATTGGTTTAATATCAATTTAATAAATATTTAAACAAAATTTTATTATAAAGAAAGTTTTTTCGTTTTTAAATATTAATTAAAAATTTACTAATGATGAGAAGCCGAGCTTATTATTAGACTTCGAAAAGCAACATTCTTAAATGTAGTTCATTGTTTAATATCGCCATTAAAAATCCCCAAATGTTTATATTTAAATTTTAAAATATGTGCGTAATACATGTGAAAAGAAAGTAGACACTTAAGATCCACACAATTCCAGACACATCGATTGTTGTTCATTTAATTTTGCAATAAATCCAGTTTTGTTATTGAAAAAAAGCAAACAATTTGTTAAATAGCCCATAGTTAATAACAATATTACCGTGTTAAGTAGGTAAACAGCTAAAATACAGTTAGGTTTGTGTCACACAAAAAAAGCGTGCCTTTTAAAATTCTTCGTTTAAATCCCCTTGAACAAAATTCGAAATTGTGTCATAGATTTATAAATAAATAAATGTCACTTGCCGTATCTTTCAGGGTCTTTCAGCCCATAAAAAGTGAAAGAAAAGTTGGAGAAATTAATTAGTAAGTTTTCTCAATACTAAGTGCACTTAAACTTTTTTTTTGAGGTTACCTCGTACATTGCAAAGACCCATAACGCTTATTAATAATTAAATAACAATTTCCGCAAGTTATAAGATAAAGAAATCCGGGGAAAGTTGCCACATTTAAATCTCGAAGGGACTTAATTGTAACCTTATTAAAGAGATAGTGTGCATGCACTTGCATAATGTAATTAAAATGCAATAAGTAAACTCGCATTTGTAATGCGTTCTCTTGTATGTAAATCCTCTCGTATAATATCAACATCTCGTTTTCGTTTTCTCCGCTAATTTCATGTTTATTTATGATTCGCGAAAAGTCTGCAAGTCACTGCGAAAAAAAAAATGGGCACAAATCGACGCCTTTGCGAGTTTTGATCGAGCGAGCAGCAGCTGCTTCGAAACGAAGTGATCCAAATCGGCGCAGGAGTGACTCAGATCTCGATTTTCATTTACAATAAATCATTTTACTTTTTACGCTAAAAGAGAAAGTGAGACGATTTAAATGCAAGAGTTGGAAAAGTGCTTTAAATCAGAAGCACTATTTAATAAATCAGTTTAGTGCCTTCGTGATTATAGCGATGAGCAAAATTGGTCTTGTTCTTGCAGTCTTGGTCTTGGTTTTGGTGTTGCATTTTTGCAAGACCAAGACTGTCTTTATGCTAGCAAGACCAAGACCAAACCAAACGAACAAGAACAAGACCAAAACCAAGACCAAGACCGAGTATGCAAGAACAAGACCAAATACGCAACTGCATGTGTTATGCTAAATGGTTGAGACCAAGACTGAATACGCAAGACCAAGACCGAATAAGCTAAACCAAGACCGAATAAGCTAGACCAAGACCAAGACCAAGACTAGAAACATTTGTGCAAGAACAAGACCAAGACCGAATAAGCAAGACCAAGACCGATACCAAGACTATTACATTCTTGGTCTTGTTCTTGTTTTGCTCATCACTACGTGATTAAATAGCGATTTGAATTTTGCATGCTAGCAATATTTAACAACTCAAAAAACCGTCTTCGGCTATAAATACGGTCCTGACTTTTTAATATGTTATTAACAAGACCTTATTTTAGCCGATAAAAAATTAGGGTAGTTGTCACTAACTTAGAACGACTTAAAATAACCCACACTTAAAGAAGAAATGTTAACAATCGAACAGTTTTGTTAACAAAATAAAATTTAAAAAAAGTCATCCACAATTAGTCTCTTTTTCAATTGGGACTGCTAACTATTAATTAGTTTGGGTTCTAATTTTAATTAAAATTGTTAAAAAATAAAAATTTGTTACAATAATTTTTTCTAGAAGACTTTAAGGCAATGTTTCCCAACGTGGGTCCCAAGCCCCACATGGGGACAATTTAAAGGTTTGAAAATTTATTTATTGTTTTTTTCTTAATAATTTCATAGTGATTTCTTTCTAAAACCTAAATCTGGTGTCCTCAACAAGTTATAATTAGGCTTCATATATAGAATAATTCAATTTTTAAATACAAAATTAAAAAATTCGATGCGTGTTCTTATGTACGCGTCTTCGAAGTTATACTTCTTTGGTGTAACTAAATTAAATATAACCACGTGCAAAGATAAGTTCAATAAATGCGAGAATGCGCGCGTTCGAGCGAAAAGTGGCACATTTCCGAGCGAGGGAGGCAAATGAAGCGCGACGCGGAGCGGCGCGCTTCATTTTCCCGAGATCGGAATGTGCCACTTTGAGCTCGAATGCGCGCACTCGGTTTTAAGCACGATTTACAATGAAATAGACAAAATGTTGGATAACATCGTTCCCTCTCACTCGTACTTATGAATTTGTCGTATCTTTTCGCTCGCTCCCACTCATTGCTATGGTAAAAATACGTTTTTCAAATATATAATTGATATTTTATTAAATTTTTTGATTTGAAGGAAAGTTTAGTATAAAAATCTTCAATAAATGCGAGGATGTGCGCGTTCGAGCGAAAAGTGGCACATTTCCGAGCGAGGGAGGCAAATGAAGCGCGACGCGGAGCGGCGCGCTTCATTTTCCCGAGATCGGAATGTGCCACTTCGAGCTCGAACGCGCACACTCGGTTTTAAGCCTCATTCACAAGTATTAATTTACTTTCTTACTTCAAGTGTCGAATTTTCGTTAGCAGTGCTAATATTTTACTCTCAAAGCGCCAAAAGAAGTATAACATCAAAAATATTTATGTTACATAGGAGAGGCATGTTAAAAAAAGGTTGGAAAACACTGCTTTAAGGGCTTAATAATTTCGCTCTGTTTTAAACGGTTCAGGTTGCAAAAAATTCAGGAAATCGCCTATTAAAAAAATTAGCCTTGTGTGCCAATGTGCCAAATAATTATTTTCACAATAATCATGCAATTTGCAAACAACAAGTGTCCCAATTTAGAAATAAACTAAAACCATTAAAAAACAAACTTGTCCTCTTTCGAGGATTATTTAAACACAGTTTTTTCCCCCATTAGTTAATAACAAAACCGTCGTCCTTTCAATATCAACAAGTATATTACTCCCATTTGAATTGACTTTCATTTTAAATTAAGCATATGTCGTCTACAAATGTTTATATTAAGTTTTTAAAAACTACATTGTTTAGAAAGTTGGAAAACGTTCCGATATGCGTAACAATTAGAGATGCTTCTCCCGTAAAAATAACTTTCGATTACAATTCCGATTTTGTCCAAAATTAAATGGGTACGTTCTCATTAACAGTGTAGCCCAAAATTAATTAATTTCGATTGTAACACAAAATGCATTAAATTCTTAAAGCAATTTCCCAAACTAAACTCGATGAATGTTAAATCATTTTTAATTGTGAATTTCGAAGACCATAAAAAACAGTTTGTAAACTTCGGGGGCAAATTAAGGAGGTTTTTTGCTGCTTTATGAAATTAACGAGCCACATCTAAGTCGATGCATGTTACAAAGTTAACGACCTTTTTAATACTTTTAATTTCTGTTGTAAGATTGAATTAAATCCATATTTAATTCGATGGACGAATGTTAATCGTGGATTTTATTCGAGTATGAATATTATGCCGGGTTCAAGAAGAGAATGCACGAAGGCCAAGGATAAAAACTGGATATCTGACTCGTCTGCAAAACCGAGACACCTGTACCAAAGTACTCGATGAAGGTATTTCCCAATCTTATTCCCCAATAACTAAGTTCTAACAGGATTACATTTAATAACGGATTGCAATTAACAGTTACTCAATGGTGCCATCGACGTGTAAAGAGACTTAAACAATATTAATTTCGCAGATAAAATTCCGAGTGTCTCACCTTTGAATTCTGCTAATTAATCCAAATCATAGTTCACAAATAAGGCACCTCACACACGACCAGCTAACATTTTTAATTCCCTTGCAATTCCACCAAACGAACCTTACACACCGCTATCACCAATTGTCCAACTGGTGGTCAACATTATGTTTATCTTCAGTTAACACCTGCGCATTTTCTGCTCACCTGGGGAGAAAACACATAGGAATTTCCCAGATCAAAGGCCAGAGATGGCGCTACGAGTCAGGCAAATGGAAAATATTATGACGTGGGTGTGTGCATTTCCATCAATCCTTCACATTAAAACGAACTAGCAAGTGAGCTGTGTGGAAAGCGCCGAATTTCTCTGCTACTGATTTTTTTATTATTTGATATCGCCAATAAATTTAGTGCAGCATGAAAATTTGGACCAGTGAACACATTTTCAAGTAAGTCGTTAGAGTTAGTTCACCCGACTATGGATCGGCATGAGATGGTTACTGATTTTCTAATTTTTAGTCATCCTTGGGAGACAGTAGCCACTGCAGCTTGGAGGAAGTACCCTAACCCTCACAACCCTGCTGTAATTGGAACCGATGTTGTGGAGAGAAAAGTGGTAGACGGGGTCCTACATACGCATAGGCTTGTTAGTTCGAAATGGGGCTTTCCGCGATGGGCACAAGCTGTAAGTTCTTCGGAAGTCTGACAGAGCTATAACCTTTTAGTTAAAACGCATCTGGTTTTGAGTTATTTATGTTTGCGAATTTCAGGAGCGAAATATTTGGAAGGCACATGTTGACCTTTGATCTCAGACTTTTGTATTTTCGGACAAAGTACAATGGAACAGTTACCGATAATTGAATAGCCTTAGTTTTAAAATGAGTAATTCGGTTGGGAAACTAGAAAGTTCTTTTAATGGGACAATTTTGATTCTTAAATCCTGCTGAATAAGATTCAATGTTATACAATCACGTGTGATATAACAGCTGTTGTAAGCCTGGTTCACAATCGATGGTCTTTAAATACAATTAAAAATTACTCTCAATTTAGAAATACGACCAGCAATTAGTAAAATTATCTCACTTTTAATTTGAATTCTTTTACAAAATCTTGTTTTTTTGATTTCAACGCAATCGGTTCGAATTTTAAGTTAATTCAAATTATATCTGGTTCAGTTTTACATGGTCGTGAACTTTTCAAGGTTTTTTCATTAAAAAAATATTGAAGAAAATCATTAAAAATTAATACTAATGGAAATATAACAGATGACTTTAGAAATAAAGAAAATCTAATTGAATAATGTATGGGCGCCTTTAATTTAAATTCAAATTAAAAGTGGAGCAGGGTTGTTTTAACGTTTTATTAACTACCTTAAAGATTTGGCTTTGTTCGAAGTTGTAATTAGTAGATTTAGAGAAATACTTGTCAGGGACCCAATTTTGACCAAAATAGTTTGGTTTTTGGCAGAGGAGCGCTAATTTTTTTAAAATATCAAGGACAGTGGCATTTGGGACTTTTATTAAAGTTTTATCACGCTACTTTTCATCACTGACATGCAGCCGAACGTGTCGAAATAACCTTTTTGAAATTTTGAAATAAGTATGTGCGACGCCCGTCGTAAACTTTTAAAAGAACCTTCTTTAATTAACTCAAAACTAGGCTGCATTTACTTGGTACCAAAATCAAAAGGAATCTCGTACTCGAAATAGAAGCCCTAGTACCAAATTTTTGGACTTTAACCGAAATTGTTCATGAAAGTACTTCCAAGTCTAATAATTTTTTTTTGCAGTTGATTGGTTCGGCAAAGATTTGTTACGCCAGTGAGAAATCAGAAGTTAATCCACTAATTCGCAAAATGATCTTGAAGACAATCAATTTAACATTTTGCCGATATATAGCGGTAGACGAAACGTTACTCTACACACCACATCCAACGGACCCCGATAAAACATTGCTAAAGCAAGAAGCCATAGTGACAGTACAAGGAGTTCCCTTAAATACCTATATGGAAGACATACTAACGAATAAAATCTCTTTGAACGCTGGAAAGGGCCGACAGGCTATGGAATGGGTGATAGGAAAATTAAATGCCGAAGTAAAAGACTTCACCAAGAGTACAGACGAAATTTTAAATCAAACTAAAAAATCGTTTGACGATATCACTAATTCTGCTAAGAAATCAATGGACGACATATCACAGAAAGCTAAGAAGAGTTTTGATGATATTCAGAGCTTACGAACGAGTCCTACTTTTAAAGAATTTTAACACTTAAAGTATTTAGTTATATTAATTTATTTTTTGTAATATGTCCAAGTATTATATTTTGTTAACACATGCTCTCAATGTGCCTTTCTAAATTCGTGTGTTTTTTGTACACACACACATACACACACACACACACTTCTAACTTAATTATTTATTTATACACACTTTACTTTATCAAAGTAGTTAATAGTCTTTTGCTGCTTCAAATTTGGATTGTCACTATTAAATAAGTGTTAAAACATTCCTTAGATAATTTATACTAATGTAAATAATTAAAATGAAAAGTATATTATTTTCAAATCAGTTAATACGAAATTGTTTACTAAAAGTGTGTAGATTAGATCTTAATTTAAAAATCTTTGTAAAACATGAGCATCTGTATTGACTGGATTTAGGATTTGTGTTACTTAAGAGTCTGATTTTATGTTAATTAAGAATCTATTTTCCTTGCAATAACAGAGTTTGTTACCAACTATCGGTATTTGTAGGTCTTCAAAAAGTTTGAAGCCGTTGTTATTTAATATTTATTTTTGCTGTGAATTAGATTTAACGGTTTATTCAAGCAGATTGTGCCCATAAATGTATTTTTTTAGGAAATCCAAATATAGCAAACAACGTTCTCTTAAGAGTTTTAATAACACTAATCCTCTTTTAATTTAACAAACTTTGAGCCACTTCATCGTGTAAATTGAAAAATTTAGAACTATTATGTAAAAAGAATGTTTTGTTTAAAAATAACTTTATGAATTAAATAAAAGTGGTTTATTTGGATAAAGCAGAGTGCACGTTAGTTATATATTCATCTCAGTCAGACTTATTGAAACAGAAATTCTTGCATGGGAGCATGCTCATAGAATAAGGAATGTTCACAAACACTAGATTTAAGGTTGAAAGTACGATGGTTTTTAATTGATACTTGGAAATGTGTTTTATAGGGTTTTATCTCATTTTTATCAGTTCCAAAAGTTAAACAGGATGTCTGCTGAGCACGAAGGCTTGCGGCTTCGACGAACGCAAAGTGTTACAAGGGCCGAAGAAATACAAGCAGAGGAATTAAAAGTTCGAAGATCACAACCAGATAAACCGTAAGTAAAAACCTAATCAAATCGCCATAAAATTAAATCAAAACTCTCATTTTTATATTATTTAAATACTGGTTGGTCTAAGATTTCTAGGTCATTGAAGGTAACTCAATTACTTTTAATACCAAACCAATCTAATTATGTTTTTTCAAAGTATTTTTTAGTTTTAATTAACCTTGAGATTAATGATGATCATCTCATTTGATTATGACGATTTATATTTATAAATAATCGTTGATAGCTCTGTACTTAAGAATTTTTTTTGTAGATGCCACAAACCCAGAGATTCATTATTTTCTTGGACCTCAGGCTTTGATAATTTCACTGGTTTCGTGAATTGGGCCTTTTTACTTTTGTCTATTGGAGGGCTAAGGTTACTTTTGGAGAATTTTATTAAATATGGAATTAGGGTAGATCCAATACAATGGATTTATATGATTACGGGGCAGGATGACAGTGGAACTGAGCATCCATCTCTGATATTATTAATATGTAAGTGTTAAGATATTTAAGATACTTAATTGAATTAGCAAATGCTTTTTTTTACAGATTCACTTGTGCCAGTTGTGTTATGTCTGGTAACAGAGAAAGGCTTAGCCGTGGTGAGTTTTAGAAATATGTTTTTTTATCAGAAATTCTGAGTTAGAGTTGTATTTTTAAATATCTCAAATAATTACTTAGGTGTTTTAAAAACCATTAAGCTGGATATTACCAATAAGATTGTTTCTAAATTAAATGAGAATTCTAATGAATTGCTTTTGGGTTAATTAATTCTCTTTTGTAATCTTATTGCTAGATTACTAATTATATTTTTTAAATAAAAACAAATCTAATTCAGAAATTCTGTTAGCTGAAATGTGATTTCAATGTGTTGTTTTTATAGAACATCATTCCAAATGCGCCTGGAATGGTTGCTCACGTTGTAAATTTGGTAGTTTTAGTCATGATTCCAATAGTTGCCATACATATCAAAGATGGATTCAGTTTGAGTAAGTTTGAAGATGAATTTTTAAGGGAAATAAACCCTAACGATTTGCAAAAGCCTCTCATTCCCATTTAAAACTTATTTTGAATAACTTAAAATATTAGTTTTTGAATTTCAATTTAAAAAGTGAAATTAATATCTTATTTTGCTCTAGTTTAAATATTTTAATTGAGATTTTTGAAAAAACTAATATGACGTCGCCTATTTTTTTTAAATTTAATTTGTAGCCCAAGAACTGAAGTTTTTGATAAAGTAAAGTGTGTATACCGACGTCGAGCGATTTTTTGAGATACATTCACTTAAAATCGAAAAAAATGTCATAATTGTGCATTATTGGTACTCCGATTGTTTTAAATAATTATTTTTCTTTTGTAGTTGGGGCCTCGTCAGTTAGTATGATTTACAGTGTATTATTTTTAAAATTATGGTCCTACGTCCAAGTCAATATGTGGTGCAGAACCCAACAAAAAGTCTCCAAAGTGAAAAATACGATGAGAAGACAATCGTTTTCTTATTCACATTTACCAACAGGTATTAACAAAAATCTTGTAACAGCCTCAGAACTAAATCACAGAATTTTAGGTGATAGCAAAGATTCATCGACCGGTGATGATTTGGAAGAGCGTCAACTCGTTCAGTACCCCGATAATCTAAATTTGAAAGACCTTTTCTATTTTATCTTAGCCCCAACTTTGTGTTACGAATTGAACTTCCCTAAAACTTCGAGGATTAGGAAGAGGTTCCTACTCAAACGAATTATTGAAGTCGTACTTGGAATTCAATTAATTTTTGCTGTGATGCAGCAATACATGGTGCCATCCGTGAAGAATTCTCTCATACCTTTTAGTAATATGGATGTTACCAAAGCAACCGAAAGACTGTTAAAGTTAGCGGTAAGTTTTTTTTTTTTGCGATAAGTTCCAATGCACTTACAAGTTAATTTTTAGATTCCAAATCATTTAGCGTGGCTGTGCTTTTTTTACATAACTTTTCATTCGTTCATGAATTTGATGGGCGAGCTGTTGCATTTTGCCGATCGCAATTTTTATTGTGACTGGTGGAACGCCAATAATATCGATATATTTTGGAGGACTTGGAATATGCCCGTGCACCGTTGGGCTGTGAGACATATTTATATACCAGTTGTTGAAATGGGCTACGGAAAGATGATGGCTAGTGTTATTGTATTTTTTATCAGTGCTTTTTTCCATGAGTATATGGTGAGTAACAGTAAAATCAGGGATAGCGTTTTAAGAGTTTTGCTTTTAGGTCAGTGTGCCTCTGAAGACTTTCAAAATATGGGCATTTATGGGGATGATGGGACAAATCCCTTTATCATTTCTTTCAAAGTATATGGAGAAGCATTTTGGGCAACGGATGGGCAATGTGATCGTTTGGGCTTCCATCATAATGGGACAGCCCTTATGTATAATGATGTATTATCACGATTATGTCATCACTCATTATGGTGAAGCTCTTTTAGAAGACTACAGTCATGTTTAATGTATCCAAATACCATTATTGTCATTTTTTTAAGTTTTATATTGAATTTTCTAAGTATTTTTTAAAGTCCCAGTATCTCAGTGCGAGAGTTTTGTAAAAATATATTTTTGTAGCTTACTTTAATAATATTTAAGAAGAGCGTGGTACATTAACATTGTTTAAGATTTTCTCAATGTAATATGCGTAAAATTTAGAAATATATTTTTTAATTGTTTTTGTGAGTAAGGTCGTTTGTGATTGGAAAGGTCTACATTGTAAAATAGTGTCTCGATTATTAAAATTAATGATAAACACGAGTTTTGCTTACGGATATAGGTAGTGCTTTCCTTGATCGTTATGCAACAATTCGCTTCATTTGTACGTTTAATTTATAACACTTTTGCATTGATTTTTATTGACTAACTTAAGAATCAATCAAGCGGAATTGTTAATCTCGGTTAAAAAT
Source organism: Sinopyrophorus schimmeli (assembly GCA_036325965.1). Taxonomy (NCBI): domain Eukaryota; kingdom Metazoa; phylum Arthropoda; class Insecta; order Coleoptera; family Elateridae; genus Sinopyrophorus; species Sinopyrophorus schimmeli. Next base: position 354,458 of record JARFIZ010000026.1, on the reverse strand, counting down.
TATTTAATTAAAGTTCTTGTGTCCGACGTATAACTGCAATAATAGGTGTGTGAGGCATGTTATTTATGTTTTAATAGAGTTAAATTGTACTTTCTAGTATTATGTTTTATTTAAAAAAGATTAATATATGATATGATTTGTGATTGATGGAGTTGGTTGTAAAGGACCAAGGATTAACACGAGTGGAAGAAAACCCTTCATAATAAAATAGAATTTTCTTTTGCTCATATTTAAAAAAACCCTTTAGTTTTAATATATTAAGTGTACCATCACATTTTAAGAGCAAGATTTTCTTCAAACATACTCAGTCATCAAACATTTAAGAAGCTTATAAAATATTAAAAGAATTAGTACCTACAAACCCTAAAACATTTACATCTTATTTTTATATAGTTATTTATCCCAAGAATGGAACTAGTCGAAGTTATGCTACATTTTCAATGTTTGTTAGTCTATGTACCACATAAATGTCGGTTTGTAAATCTTATCAATTAATTGTTTATGGCGTATGAAAAGAAATACGAGGCGCTTAGCAAAAGAGATGCAGGTATGTCTCATACATACTCAATGAAAACTTAATATATGCTGATTTATCCAACATTGCCCCTTTATGTAAGTGCGTATAACATTTTATTTAAGCTAACATTATTGCATATGAAGTGACCCTTTTGTTTATATTTTATTCATACCAAGTTCTAAGAACTCTGAATACTATGAAAGTACACTTTTTAAAATTAAGTTTAACTTTATATTATTATTATATAAAATGAATGGCCAACAAAGAAGGAAATACGGTGTTTCATATATACTGTAAATATAAAATTTATAACAAATACAAAAAGGGTCAACCTTGTGCTTTACAATTGTTGTTTATTTATAATTACTATACCTATATCAGAAAAATAATAACAAAATTCTTGCAAAGCTATCAGAAACAGAATTTATTTACTTTCAATTGGATTTGTTAAGAGTTAAAACTGCAAACCGTGAGATTTTTAAAATTTGCCCAAACGGCCGTAATTATGCTTTACGATTGTTTATTGGTAATTACTATAAACCAGAAAAATAATAAAAAAATTTGGGCATTGCTATCAAAGCCAGAAATAATTTATTTCCTGTCGGATTTGTTAGAATAAAAACTGCAACAGATGAAATTTTAAAAATTTCCCCAACCGGTCGTAATGATTCTTTATAAATGTTTATTGGTAATTACTATAAACCAGAAAAATAATAAAAAAATTCCGGCATTGATATCAAAGCCAGAAATAATTTATTTCCTGTCGAATTTGTTAGAATAAATACTGCAAAAGAGGGAATTTCAAAAATTTGCCCAAACGGCCGTACTTTTGCTTTATAATTGTTTATTGGTAATTACTATAAGCGAGAAAAATAATAAAAAAATTCGGGCATTGATATCAAAGCCAGAAATAATTTATTTCTTGTCGGATTTGTTAGAATAAATACTGCAAAAGAAGGAATTTCAAAAATTTGCCCAAACGGCCGTACTTTTGCTTTATAATTGTTTATTGGTAATTACTATAAGCAGAAAAATAATAAAAAATTCGGGCATTGATATCAAAGCCAGAAATAATTTATTTCTGTCGGATTTGTTAGAATAAAACTGCACAAGATGAAATTTCAAAATTTCCCACAAACGGCCGTAACGTTTTATAATTGTTTATTGGTAATTACTATAAACCAAAAAAATAATAAAAAATTCGGTATTGATATCAAAGCCAGAAATAATTTATTTCCTGTCGAATTTGTTAGAATAAATACTGCAAAAGAGGAATTTTAAAATTTGTCCAAACGGCTGTACTTTTGCTTTATAATTGTTTATTTGTAATTGCAATAAGCCAGAAAAATAATCAAAAAATTCGGGCATTGATATCAAAGCCAGAAATAATTTATTTCTTGTCGGATTTGTTAGAATAAAAACTGCACAAGATGAAATTTCAAAAATTTGCACAAACGGCCGTAACGAATATTTATAATTGTTTATTGGTAATTACTATAAACCAGAAAAATAATAAAAAAATTCCGGAATTGATATCAAAGCCAGAAATAATTTATTTCCTGTCGAATTTGTTAGAATAAATACTGCAAAAGAGGGAATTTCAAAAATTTGTCCAAACGGCTGTACTTTTGCTTTATAATTGTTTATTTGTAATTGCAATAAGCCAGAAAAATAATCAAAAAATTCGGGCATTGATATCAAAGCCAGAAATAATTTATTTCCTGTCGAATTTGTTAGAATAAATACTGCAAAATAGGGAATTTCAAAAATTTGCCCAAACGGCCGTACTTTTGCTTTATAATTGTTTATTGGTAATTACTATAAGCGAGAAAAATAATAAAAAAATTCGGGCATTGATATCAAAGCCAGAAATAATTTATTTCTTGTCGGATTTGTTAGAATAAAAACTGCACAAGATGAAATTTCAAAAATTTGCACAAACGGCCGTAACGAATATTTATAATTGTTTATTGGTAATTACTATAAACCAGAAAAATAATAAAAAAATTCCGGCATTGATATCAAAGCCAGAAATAATTTATTTCCTGTCGGATTTGTTAGAATAAATACTGCAAAATAAGGAATTTCAAAAATTTGCCCAAACGGCCGTACTTTTGCTTTATAATTGTTTATTGGTAATTACTATAAACGAGAAAAATAATAAAAAAATTCGGGCATTGATATCAAAGCCAGAAATAATTTATTTCTTGTCGGATTTGTTAGAATAAAAACTGCACAAGATGAAATTTCAAAAATTTGCACAAACGGCCGTAACGAATATTTATAATTGTTTATTGGTAATTACTATAAATCAGAAAAATAATAAAAAAATTCCGGAATTGATATCAAAGCCAGAAATAATTTATTTCCTGTCGAATTTGTTAGAATAAATACTGCAAAAGAGGGAATTTCAAAAATTTGTCCAAACGGCTGTACTTTTGCTTTATAATTGTTTATTTGTAATTGCAATAAGCCAGAAAAATAATATAAAAATTCGGGCATTGCTATCAAAGCCAGAAATAATTTATTTCTGTCGGATTTGTTAGAATAAAAACTGCAAAATGGAAATTTCAAAATTTGCCCAAACGGCCGTATTATGCTTTATAATTGTTTATTGGTAATTACTATAAACCAGAAAAATAATAAAAAATTCGGGCATTGCTATCAAAGCCAGAAATAATTTATTTCTGTCGGATTTGTTAGAATAAAACTGCAAAAAGTGAATTTCAAAAATTTGCCAAACGGCCGTACTTATGCTTTATAATTGTTTATTTGTAATAACTATAAACGAGAAAAATAATAAAAAAATTCGTGCATTGCTATCAAAGCCAGAAATAATTTATTTCCTGTCGGATTTGTTACAATAAAAACTGCAAAATGTGGAATTTCAAAAATTTGCCCAAACGGCCGTCTTTGCTTTATAATTGTTTATTGGTAATTACTATAAACCAGAAAAATAATAAAAAATTCGGGCATTGCTATCAAAGCCAGAAATAATTTATTTCTGTCGGATTTGTTAGAATAAAACTGCAAAATGGAATTTCAAAAATTTGCCAAACAGCCGTACTTTTGCTTTATAATTGTTTATTGGTAATTACTATAAACCAGAAAAATAATAAAAAAAATTGGGCATTGCTATCAAAGCCAGAAATAATTTATTTCCTGTTGGATTTGTTACAATAAAAACTGCAAAATAGGGAATTTCAAAAATTTGCCAAACGGCCGTACTTTTGCTTTATAATTGTTTATTGGTAATTACTATAAACGAAAAAAATAATAAAAAAATTCGTGCATTGATATCAAAGCCAGAAATAATTTATTTCTTGTCGGATTTGTTAGAATAAAAACTGCAAAATGGAATTTCAAAAATTTGCCAAACGGCCGTACTTATGCTTTATATTTGTTTATTGGTAATTACTTTAAACTAGAAAAATAATAAAAAAATTCGGGCATTGATATTAAAGCCAGAAATAATTTATTTCTTGTCGGATTTGTTAGAATAAAAACTGCACAAGATGAAATTTCAAAAATTTGCACAAACGGCCGTAACAAATATTTATAATTGTTTATTGGTAATTACTATAAACCAGAAAAATAATAAAAAAATTCCGGCATTGATATCAAAGTCAGAAATAATTTATTTCCTGTCGGATTTGTTAGAATAAATACTGCAAAATAAGGAATTACAAAAATTTGCCCAAACGGCCGTACTTTTGCTTTATAATTGTTTATTGGTAATTACTATAAACGAAAAAAATAATAAAAAAATTCGGGCATTGATATTAAAGCCAGAAATAATTTATTTCTTGTCGGATTTGTTAGAATAAAAACTGCACAAGATGAAATTTCAAAAATTTGCACAAACGGCCGTAACGAATATTTATAATTGTTTATTGGTAATTACTATAAACCAGAAAAATAATAAAAAAATTCCGGCATTGATATCAAAGCCAGAAATAATTTATTTCCTGTCGGATTTGTTAGAATAAATACTGCAAAAGAGGGAATTTCAAAAATTTGCAAACGGCTGTACTTTTGTTTATAATTGTTTATTGGTAATTACTATAAACGAGAAAAATAATAAAAAAATTCGGGCATTGATATTAAAGCCAGAAATAATTTATTTCCTGTCGAATTTGTTAGAATAAATACTGCAAAAGAGGGAATTTCAAAAATTTGTCTAAATGGCTGTACTTTTGTTTTATAATTGTTTATTGGTAATTACTATAAACGAGAAAAATAATAAAAAAATTCGTGCATTGATATTAAAGCCAGAAATAATTTATTTCCTGTCGGATTTGTTAGAATAAAAACTGCACAAGATGAAATTTCAAAAATTTGCACAAACGGCCGTAACGAATATTTATAATTGTTTATTGGTAATTACTATAAACCAGAAAAATAATAAAAAAATTCCGGCATTGATATCAAAGCCAGAAATAATTTATTTCCTGTCGGATTTGTTAGAATAAATACTGCAAAAGAGGGAATTTCAAAAATTTGTCTAAATGGCTGTACTTTTGTTTTATAATTGTTTATTGGTAATTACTATAAACGAGAAAAATAATAAAAAAATTCGAGCATTGATATTATAGCCAGAAATAATTTATTTCCTGTCGGATTTGTTAGAATAAAAACTGCACAAGATGAAATTTCAAAAATTTGCACAAACGGCTGTAACGAATATTTATAATTGTTTATTTGTAATTACTATAAACCAGAAAAATAATAAAAAAATTCCGGCATTGATATCAAAGCCAGAAATAATTTATTTCCTGTCGGATTTGTTAGAATAAATACTGCAAAATAAGGAATTACAAAAATTTGCCCAAACGGCCGTACTTTTGCTTTATAATTGTTTATTGGTAATTACTATAAACGAGAAAAATAATAAAAAAATTCGGGCATTGATATTAAAGCCAGAAATAATTTATTTCCTGTCGGATTTGTTAGAATAAAAACTGCACAAGATAAAATTTCAAAAATTTGCACAAACGGCCGTAACGAATATTTATAATTGTTTATTGGTAATTACTATAAACCAGAAAAATAATAAAAAAATTCCGGCATTGATATCAAAGCCAGAAATAATTTATTTCCTGTCGGATTTGTTAGAATAAATACTGCAAAATAAGGAATTACAAAAATTTGCCCAAACGGCCGTACTTTTGCTTTATAATTGTTTATTGGTAATTACTATAAACGAGAAAAATAATAAAAAAATTCGGGCATTGATATTAAAGCCAGAAATAATTTATTTCCTGTCGGATTTGTTAGAATAAAACTGCAAAATGTGAAATTTCAAAAATTTGCCAAACGGCCGTACTTTGCTTTATAATTGTTTATTGGTAATTACTATAAACCAGAAAAATAATAAAAAATTCGGCATTGATATCAAAGCCAGAAATAATTTATTTCCTGTCGGATTTGTTAGAATAAAACTGCAAAAGTGAAATTTCAAAATTTGCCAAACGGCCGTATTTTGCTTTATAATTGTTTATTGGTAATTACTATAAACCAGAAAAATAATAAAAAATTCGGGCATTGATATCAAAGCCAGAAATAATTTATTTCCTGTCGGATTTGTTAGAATAAAACTGCAAAATGTGAATTTCAAAAATTTGCCCAAACGGCCGTATTTTTGCTTTATAATTGTTTATTGGTAATTAGTATAAACCAGAAAAGTAATAAAAAAATTCGTGCATTGCTATCAAAGCCAGAAATAATTTATTTTCTGTCGGATTTGTTACAATAAAAACTGCAAAATGTGAAATTTCAAAAATTTGCCTAAACGGCCGAACTTTTGCTTTGTAATTGTTTATTGATAATTACTATAAACGAGAAAAATAAGAAAAAAATTCGTGCATTGTTATCAAAGCCAGAAATAATTTATTTCCTGTCGGATTTGTTAGAATAAAACTGCAAAATGATGAATTTCAAAAATTTGCCCAAACGGCCGTACTTATGCTTTATAATTGTTTATTGGTAATTACTATAAACCAGAAAAATAATAAAAAATTCGGGCATTGATATCAAAGCCAGAAATAATTTATTTCCTGTCGGATTTGTTACAATAAAACTGCAAAATGTGAATTTCAAAAATTTGCCCAAACGGCCGTACTTTTGCTTTATAATTGTTTATTGGTAATTACTATAAACGAGAAAAATAATAAAAAATTCGGGCATTGATATCAAAGCCAGAAATAATTTATTTCCTGTCGGATTTGTTAGAATAAAACTGCAAAATAAATTTCAAAAATTTGCCAAACGGCCGTACTTATTTTATAATTGTTTATTGGTAATTACTATAAACCAGAAAAATAATAAAAAATTGGGGTTTTAAAACCAAAATTTTTTTCCCGGGTTTTTAGAATAAAACTGCAAAATAGATTTCAAAATTTGCCCAAACGGCCGTACTTTTGCTTTATAATTGTTTATTGGTAATTACTATAAACCAGAAAAATAATAAAAAATTCGGGCATTGCTATCAAAGCCAGAAATAATTTATTTCCTGATTGGATTTGTTAGAATAAAACTGCAAAATGAATTTCAAAAATTTGCCACAAACGGCCGTAACTTATGCTTTATAATTGTTTATTGGTAATTACTATAAACCAGAAAAATAATAAAAAATTCGGGCATTGATATCAAAGCCAGAAATAATTTATTTCCTTCGGATTTGTTAGAATAAAACTGCAAAATGATGAATTTCAAAATTTGCCAAACGGCCGTACTTATGCTTTATAATTGTTTATTGGTAATTACTATAAACCAGAAAAATAATAAAAAATTCGGGCATTGATATCAAAGCCAGAAATAATTTATTTCCTGTCGGATTTGTTAGAATAAAACTGCAAAATGAAATTTCAAAAATTTGCCAAACGGCCGTACTTATGCTTTATAATTGTTTATTGGTAATTACTATAAACCAGAAAAATAATAAAAAATTCGGCATTGATATCAAAGCCAGAAATAATTTATTTCCTGTCGGATTTGTTAGAATAAAACTGCAAAGATGAAATTTCAAAAATTTGCCAAACGGCCGTAACTTTTGCTTTATAATTGTTTATTGGTAATTACTATAAACCAGAAAAATAATAAAAAATTCGGGCATTGATATCAAAGCCAGAAATAATTTATTTCCTGTCGGATTTGTTAGAATAAAACTGCAAAATGAAATTTCAAAAATTTGCCAAACGGCCGAACTTTTGCTTTGTAATTGTTTATTGATAATTACTATAAACGAGAAAAATAAGAAAAAAATTCGTGCATTGTTATCAAAGCCAGAAATAATTTATTTCCTGTCGGATTAGTTACAATAAAAACTGCAAAATGTAAAATTTCAAAAATTTGCACAAACGGCCGTATTTTTTTATAATTGTTTATTGGTAATTACTATAAACCAGAAAAATAATAAAAAATTCGGGCATTGATATCAAAGCCAGAAATAATTTATTTCCTGTCGGATTTGTTAGAATAAAACTGCAAAGATGAATTTCAAAAATTTGCCCAAACGGCCGTACTTTTGCTTTATAATTGTTTATTGGTAATTACTATAAACCAGAAAAATAATAAAAAAATTCGGGCATTGATATCAAAGCCAGAAATAATTTATTTCCTGTCGGATTTGTTAGAATAAATACTGCAAAAGAGGGAATTTCAAAAATTTGCCAAACGGCCGTACTTTTGCTTTATAATTGTTTATTGGTAATTACTATAAACCAGAAAAATAATAAAAAATTCGGGCATTGATATCAAAGCCAGAAATAATTTATTTCCTGTCGGATTTGTTAGAATAAAACTGCAAAATGAATTTCAAAATTTGCCCAAACGGCCGTACTATTGCTTTATAATTGTTTATTGGTAATTACTATAAACCAGAAAAATAATAAAAAAATTCGGGCATTGATATCAAAGCCAGAAATAATTTATTTCCTGTCGGATTTGTTAGAATAAATACTGCAAAATATGAAATTTCAAAAATTTGCCCAAACGGCCGTACTTTTGCTTTATAATTGTTTATTGGTAATTACTATAAACCAGAAAAATAATAAAAAAATTCGGGCATTGATATCAAAGCCAGAAATAATTTATTTCCTGTCGGATTTGTTAGAATAAAACTGCAAAGATGAAATTTCAAAAATTTGCCCAAACGGCCGTAACTTATGCTTTATAATTGTTTATTGGTAATTACTATAAACCAGAAAAATAATAAAAAATTCGGCATTGATATCAAAGCCAGAAATAATTTATTTCCTGTCGGATTTGTTAGAATAAAACTGCAAAATGAATTTCAAAAATTTGCCCAAACGGCCGTACTTTGCTTTATAATTGTTTATTGGTAATTACTATAAACCAGAAAAATAATAAAAAATTCGGCATTGATATCAAAGCCAGAAATAATTTATTTCCTGTCGGATTTGTTAGAATAAATACTGCAAAGATGAAATTTCAAAAATTTGCCAAACGGCCGTACTTTGCTTTATAATTGTTTATTGGTAATTACTATAAACCAGAAAAATAATAAAAAATTCGGGCATTGATATCAAAGCCAGAAATAATTTATTTCCTGTCGGATTTGTTAGAATAAATACTGCAAAAGATGAAATTTCAAAAATTTGCCAAACGGCCGTACTTTTTTTATAATTGTTTATTGGTAATTACTATAAACCAGAAAAATAATAAAAAATTCGGCATTGATATCAAAGCCAGAAATAATTTATTTCCTGTCGGATTTGTTAGAATAAAACTGCAAAAGATGAATTTCAAAAATTTGCACAAACGGCCGAAACTGTTTTATAATTGTTTATTGGTAATTACTATAAACCAGAAAAATAATAAAAAATTCGGCATTGATATCAAAGCCAGAAATAATTTATTTCCTGTCGGATTTGTTAGAATAAAACTGCAAAATGAGAATTTCAAAATTTGCCCAAACGGCCGTACTTTTGTTTATAATTGTTTATTGGTAATTACTATAAACCAGAAAAATAATAAAAAATTCGGCATTGATATCAAAGCCAGAAATAATTTATTTCCTGTCGGATTTGTTAGAATAAAACTGCAAAGATGAAATTTCAAAAATTTGCCAAACGGCCGTAATTATTTATAATTGTTTATTGGTAATTACTATAAACCAGAAAAATAATAAAAAATTCGGCATTGATATCAAAGCCAGAAATAATTTATTTCCTGTCGGATTTGTTAGAATAAAACTGCAAAGATGAAATTTCAAAATTTGCCCAAACGGCCGTACTTTTGCTTTATAATTGTTTATTGGTAATTACTATAAACCAAAAAAATAATAAAAAATTCGGGCATTGATATCAAAGCCAGAAATAATTTATTTCCTGTCGGATTTGTTAGAATAAAACTGCAAAAGATGAAATTTCAAAATTTGCCCAAACGGCCGAAACTGTTTATAATTGTTTATTGGTAATTACTATAAACCAGAAAAATAATAAAAAATTCGGCATTGATATCAAAGCCAGAAATAATTTATTTCCTGTCGGATTTGTTAGAATAAATACTGCAAAGATGAAATTTCAAAAATTTGCCCAAACGGCCGTAACTTTTGCTTTATAATTGTTTATTGGTAATTACTATAAACCAGAAAAATAATAAAAAATTCGGGCATTGATATCAAAGCCAGAAATAATTTATTTCTGTCGGATTTGTTAGAATAAAACTGCAAAGATGAAATTTCAAAAATTTGCCCAAACGGCCGAAACTTTGCTTTATAATTGTTTATTGGTAATTACTATAAACCAGAAAAATAATAAAAAATTCGGGCATTGATATCAAAGCCAGAAATAATTTATTTCTGTCGGATTTGTTAGAATAAAACTGCAAAGATGAAATTTCAAAAATTTGCACAAACGGCCGTACTTATTTATAATTGTTTATTGGTAATTACTATAAACCAGAAAAATAATAAAAAATTCGGCATTGATATCAAAGCCAGAAATAATTTATTTCCTGTCGGATTTGTTAGAATAAAACTGCAAAGATGAAATTTCAAAATTTGCACAAACGGCCGTAACTTTGTTTATAATTGTTTATTGGTAATTACTATAAACCAGAAAAATAATAAAAAATTCGGCATTGATATCAAAGCCAGAAATAATTTATTTCCTGTCGGATTTGTTAGAATAAAACTGCAAAGATGAAATTTCAAAAATTTGCACAAACGGCCGTAACTTATTTATAATTGTTTATTGGTAATTACTATAAACCAGAAAAATAATAAAAAATTCGGCATTGATATCAAAGCCAGAAATAATTTATTTCTGTCGGATTTGTTAGAATAAAACTGCAAAGATGAAATTTCAAAAATTTGCCCAAACGGCCGTAACATTATTTATAATTGTTTATTGGTAATTACTATAAACCAGAAAAATAATAAAAAATTCGGCATTGATATCAAAGCCAGAAATAATTTTTTTCCCTTGTCGGATTTGTTAGAATAAAACTGCAAAGATGAAATTTAAAAAATTTGCACAAACGGCCGTAATTTTTTTATAATTGTTTATTGGTAATTACTATAAACCAGAAAAATAATAAAAAATTCGGGCATTGATATCAAAGCCAGAAATAATTTATTTCTGTCGGATTTGTTAGAATAAAACTGCAAAGATGAAATTTCAAAATTTGCACAAACGGCCGTAACATTATTTATAATTGTTTATTGGTAATTACTATAAACCAGAAAAATAATAAAAAATTCGGCATTGATATCAAAGCCAGAAATAATTTATTTCTTGTCGGATTTGTTAGAATAAAACTGCACAAGATGAAATTTCAAAAATTTGCCAAACGGCCGTAACTGATTATTTATAATTGTTTATTGGTAATTACTATAAACCAGAAAAATAATAAAAAATTCGGCATTGATATCAAAGCCAGAAATAATTTATTTCTGTCGGATTTGTTAGAATAAAACTGCAAAGATGAAATTTCAAAAATTTGCCAAACGGCCGTAACTATATTTATAATTGTTTATTGGTAATTACTATAAACCAGAAAAATAATAAAAAATTCGGGCATTGATATCAAAGCCAGAAATAATTTATTTCCTGTCGGATTTGTTAGAATAAAACTGCAAAATGAATTTCAAAAATTTGCCCAAACGGCCGTATTTTGCTTTATAATTGTTTATTGGTAATTACTATAAACCAGAAAAATAATAAAAAATTCGGCATTGATATCAAAGCCAGAAATAATTTATTTCCTGTCGGATTTGTTAGAATAAAACTGCAAAATGTGAATTTCAAAAATTTGCCCAAACGGCCGTAACTTTTGCTTTATAATTGTTTATTGGTAATTACTATAAACCAGAAAAATAATAAAAAATTCGGGCATTGATATCAAAGCCAGAAATAATTTATTTCTGTCGGATTTGTTAGAATAAAACTGCAAAATGAAATTTCAAAAATTTGCCCAAACGGCCGTACTTTTCATAATTGTTTATTGGTAATTACTATAAACCAGAAAAATAATAAAAAATTCGGGCATTGATATCAAAGCCAGAAATAATTTATTTCCTGTCGGATTTGTTAGAATAAAACTGCAAAATGGAATTACAAAAATTTGCCCAAACGGCCGTACTTTTGCTTTATAATTGTTTATTGGTAATTACTATAAACGAGAAAAATAATAACAAAATTCGGGCATTGATATTAAAGCCAGAAATAATTTATTTCCTGTCGGATTTGTTAGAATAAAAACTGCATAAGATGAAATTTCAAAAATTTGCACAAACGGCCGTAACGAATATTTATAATTGTTTATTGGTAATTACTATAAATCAGAAAAATAATAAAAAAATTCCGGCATTGATATCAAAGCCAGAAATAATTTATTTCCTGTCGGATTTGTTAGAATAAAACTGCAAAATGAGAATTTCAAAAATTTGCCCAAACGGCCGTACTTTTGCTTTATAATTGTTTATTGGTAATTACTATAAACCAGAAAAATAATAAAAAATTCGGCATTGTATCAAAGCCAGAAATAATTTATTTCCTGTCGGATTTGTTAGAATAAAACTGCAAAATGAAATTTCAAAATTTGCCAAACGGCCGTAACTTTTGCTTTATAATTGTTTATTGGTAATTACTATAAACCAGAAAAATAATAAAAAATTCGGCATTGATATCAAAGCCAGAAATAATTTATTTCCTGTCGGATTTGTTAGAATAAAACTGCAAAAGATGAAATTTCAAAAATTTGCCAAACGGCCGTACTTTGTTTATAATTGTTTATTGGTAATTACTATAAACCAGAAAAATAATAAAAAATTCGGCATTGATATCAAAGCCAGAAATAATTTATTTCCTGTCGGATTTGTTAGAATAAAACTGCAAAATGAAATTTAAAAAATTTGCCAAACGGCCGTACTTGCTTTATAATTGTTTATTGGTAATTACTATAAACCAGAAAAATAATAAAAAATTCGGCATTGATATCAAAGCCAGAAATAATTTATTTCCTGTCGGATTAGTTACAATAAAAACTGCAAAATGAAATTTCAAAAATTTGCCCAAACGGCCGTACTTTTGCTTTATAATTGTTTATTGGTAATTACTATAAACCAGAAAAATAATAAAAAATTCGGGCATTGCTATCAAAGCCAGAAATAATTTATTTCCTAGTCGGATTTGTTAGAATAAAACTGCAAAATGTGAATTTCAAAAATTTGCCCAAACGGCCGTAACTTTTGCTTTATAATTGTTTATTGGTAATTACTATAAACCAGAAAAATAATAAAAAATTCGGGCATTGCTATCAAAGCCAGAAATAATTTATTTCCTATCGGATTTGTTAGAATAAAACTGCAAATGTGAATTTCAAAAATTTGCCCAAACGGCCGTACTTTTGCTTTATAATTGTTTATTGGTAATTACTATAAACCAGAAAAATAATAAAAAATTCGGGCATTGCTATCAAAGCCAGAAATAATTTATTTCCTTCGGATTTGTTAGAATAAAACTGCAAAATGTGAATTTCAAAAATTTGCCCAAACGGCCGTAACTTTTGCTTTATAATTGTTTATTGGTAATTACTATAAACCAGAAAAATAATAAAAAATTCGGGCATTGCTATCAAAGCCAGAAATAATTTATTTCCTGATCGGATTTGTTAGAATAAAACTGCAAATGTGAATTTCAAAAATTTGCCCAAACGGCCGTACTTTTGCTTTATAATTGTTTATTGGTAATTACTATAAACCAGAAAAATAATAAAAAATTCGGCATTGCTATCAAAGCCAGAAATAATTTATTTCCTTCGGATTTGTTAGAATAAAACTGCAAAATGGAATTTCAAAATTTGCCCAAACGGCCGTACTTTTGCTTTATAATTGTTTATTGGTAATTACTATAAACCAGAAAAATAATAAAAAATTCGGCATTGCTATCAAAGCCAGAAATAATTTATTTCCTATCGGATTTGTTAGAATAAAACTGCAAAGATGAATTTCAAAAATTTGCCCAAACGGCCGTACTTTTGCTTTATAATTGTTTATTGGTAATTACTATAAACCAGAAAAATAATAAAAAAATTCGGGCATTGCTATCAAAGCCAGAAATAATTTATTTCCTGTCGGATTTGTTAGAATAAAACTGCAAATGATGAATTTCAAAATTTGCCCAAACGGCCGTAATTTTGCTTTATAATTGTTTATTGGTAATTACTATAAACCAGAAAAATAATAAAAAATTCGGGCATTGCTATCAAAGCCAGAAATAATTTATTTCCTTCGGATTTGTTAGAATAAAAACTGCAAATGATGAATTTCAAAAATTTGCCCAAACGGCCGTACTTTTGCTTTATAATTGTTTATTGGTAATTACTATAAACCAGAAAAATAATAAAAAAATTCCGGCATTGATATCAAAGCCAGAAATAATTTATTTCCTGTCGGATTTGTTAGAATAAAAACTGCACAAGATGAAATTTCAAAAATTTGCACAAACGGCCGTAACGAATATTTATAATTGTTTATTGGTAATTACTATAAACCAGAAAAATAATAAAAAAATTCCGGCATTGATATCAAAGCCAGAAATAATTTTTTTCCCTGTCGGATTTGTTAGAATAAAACTGCACAAGATGAAATTTCAAAAATTTGCACAAACGGCCGTAACGAATATTTATAATTGTTTATTGGTAATTACTATAAACCAGAAAAATAATAAAAAAATTCCGGCATTGATATCAAAGCCAGAAATAATTTATTTCCTGTCGGATTTGTTAGAATAAAAACTGCACAAGATGAAATTTCAAAAATTTGCACAAACGCCGTAACGAATATTTATAATTGTTTATTGGTAATTACTATAAACCAGAAAAATAATAAAAAAATCCGGGCATTGATATCAAAGCCAGAAATAATTTATTTCCTGTCGGATTTGTTAGAATAAATACTGCAAAAGAGGGAATTTCAAAAATTTGTCTAAATGGCTGTACTTTTGCTTTATAATTGTTTATTTGTAATTGCAATAAGCCAGAAAAATAATAAAAAAATTCGGGCATTGATATCAAAGCCAGAAATAATTTATTTCTTGTCGGATTTGTAAGAATAAAAACTGCAACAGATGAAATTTCAAAAATTTGCGCAAACGGCCGTAATGATTATTTATATTTGTTTATTGGTAATTACTTTAAACTAGAAAAATAATAAAAAAATTTGGGCATTGCTATCAAAGCCAGAAATAATTTATTTCTTGTCGGATTTGTTAGAATAAAAACTGCAACAGATGAAATTTCAAAAATTTGCCCAAACGGCCGTAATGATTATTTATATTTGTTTATTGGTAATTACTTTAAACTAGAAAAATAATAAAAAAATTTGGGCATTGCTATCAAACCCAGAAATAATTTATTTCTTGTCGGATTTGTTAGAATAAAAACTGCACAAAATAAAATTTCAAAAATTTGCACAAACGGCCGTAACAAAAATTTATAATTATTTATTGGTTATTACTATAAACCAAAAAAATAATAAAAAAATTCCGGCATTGATATCAAAGCCAGAAATAATTTATTTCCTGTCGGATTTGTTAGAATAAATACTGCAAAATAAGGAATTTTAAAAATTTGCCCAAACGGCCGTACTTTTGCTTTATAATTGTTTATTGGTACTTATTATAAACGAAAAAAATAATAAAAAAATTCGGGCATTGAAATCAAAGCCAGAAATAATTTATTTCTTGTCGGATTTGTTAGAATAAAAACTGCACAAGATGAAATTTCAAAAATTTGCACAAACGACCGTAACGAATATTTATAATTGTTTATTGGTAATTACTATAAACCAGAAAAATAATAAAAAAATTCGGGCATTGCTATCAAAGCCAGAAATAATTTATTTCCTGTGGGACTTGTTCCAATAAAAACTGCAAAATATAAAATTTCAAAAATTTGACCAAACGGCGGTCTTTTGCATTATAATTATTTATTGGTAATTAATAAACCAGAAAATAATAAAAAAATTATTATAAAAATTATTTTAAATAATACGTCCTTATACAAATAGACCTATCCTTTTAGAAGAATTCTGTTTCTGATAGAAACAACAAAAATGCTACTAAAGCTCTAGCAGTACTCAATATTCCGGAACATAAACGTTTGAATAGATGAATTATAATAGCAATAGATGATGAATGAACCGTCGCATAATTCGGCGACGACGCCAACGCAAGCAATAGAAGAACATGCCTACATCAAGTCTGCAAGAGAGCAGCTATACTACGGGTAACCTTTCTACAAATGGAGTGATTCATTACGCATTGTTATCCATTATATGTTAATATATGAGTTGCTTACACATGGGCACATGCTAACCTCTGTTTAGGCATTGTTCACACTTCGTTACAACGCAAAATCTAAAAACAATACTCGTAATATTTGTCAACGATTACCGACCATCAAAAGCAACTTTAATAGGCGAATTACGCAATAATTTTAAATTGTAAATCGTTGGATTAGAATTGCAATTTATTTCAATTGTTGGGTATTTTATGGCCTGTTGAAAGACCCGGATAAAACTCCGAACAACTAGCAGATAGTTCTTACGAAGTCGACTAGACATTGAGTTTCCCACCTGTAAAGGGTTTGTCGGCGCCAAAGGCGTGGTTCGATTTTATGCACACTTGTTTTGGCGATTTTTAATTTATTTCCACTCATAGGTACTTAAGAGTTTCTATAATAATTCAATCGGTAATTGATTTTATTAATACTAACGTGGTAGGAAATTGTTCCAAGAAGTTGCGAATACTTGCATTTATTCTCTTGCAAAATGCAGATCGGATCTTTTTCCAACTCGAACCATTTATTCTTTGTACCCGTTCTTTTGCTTCGCCTAATAATAAATATAATTAATTATAAAAGTGTATTTTAAATTAAATACAGTCCAACTTCCATAAGTCGAACGCCGATAAGCCGAATTTTTGATAGCTCGAACTCGAACCAGGACTTGCCTATCTCAACGTTAATATTTTTATGTCAATAACTCGAAATTTAATAAATCGAATTATTTAATTAGTCGAAGCGTTTTACAGTTCATTAAATTCAAGTTTCCATTAGTAAATAGGTCGATGACTCGAAGTTAAATTTTACAACTTTTCTAAAAATTTCTCTACCTGAGAGAGGATTAAGGACGGCTCGGTTTGGTGTTATTGATGCTTTAAAAGCTCTATTGTTAACTACGAATAAAAGGTTTATATTACAAGAATGTTTTGACGGCGGCACTTCAATTGGATTTAAAAATTAATTTATGTTTAAATGCCTTATGAACAGTTATAAATTTTTGAGATGGTTTTACCGTTTATTTTACAAAAAAAGAAACTATTTTTGCATTTTAGTTTTCAATTTGCTAGTTATTCGTCGACTACGAAGACTAACAAATGTGTTTTACGTTCTTTATAGTTTGTAACAGAGTATAACAGAAAATCGAAAAAAGTTTAATACTTTTTCTAAAATTATTTACGTATTAACATGGAGTGTAAACGAAAATTAAAAAGTTTAACCATAAGAGAAAATTAATCTTATAAAAGAAGTGGAACGTGGGCTCAAAAGAAAAAAGGATATAGCTAAAGATTTTGGTATTCCCGCAAACACTTATCGAGGTTCGACTGTATTCCCTGATTTAAACGGTTAACCGTGTAAATCGAAAATAAAGCAAAAATAGCAAAATTTTATGTAAAATAATTCCATAAATACAAGGATGTGCGCATTCGAGCGAAAAGTGGCACATTTCCGAGCGAGGGAGGCAAATGAAGCGCGACGCGGAGCGGCGCGCTTCATTTTCCCGAGATCGGAATGTGCCACTTTGAGCTCGAATGTGCACACTCGGTTTTAAGCTCGATTCACAATTATTAATTTATTTTCTTAGACGACTTACATCAACTGTCTGCTAATATATTACTCACAACGCGCCAGAAGAGGTATAACTTCATTAAAAAATTGTGCCAAGTATACAATGTGCACATACGTCGTTTTATTTGAACACATTACTATTTACTTTTTAAATCCAACAATTAATGTAAACAAATGCAATTAATACGAAGATGTGCGCATTCGAGCGAAAAGTGGCACATTTCCGAGCGAGGGAGGCAAATGAAGCGCGACGCGGAGCGGCGCGCTTCATTTTCCCGAGATCGGAATGTGCCACTTTGAGCTCGAATGTGCACACTCGGTTTTAAGCACGATTCACAATAATTATCTACTTTAACTGGCGACCTTTTATTAGTTGTGCGCGCACAACTTACGTTGCCTGCTAAAACTATAAATAACTATATTTTTTAGGGTCTTAATAAAAATAAATATGTATTGTTAATGATTGTAGATCAATTTTGGTTATATTCTATAAAAAATGAATGATATATATATACAGAAGTATTTAACTCAACTTCTTTTGGTAA
Organism: Sinopyrophorus schimmeli; assembly: GCA_036325965.1. Taxonomy (NCBI): domain Eukaryota; kingdom Metazoa; phylum Arthropoda; class Insecta; order Coleoptera; family Elateridae; genus Sinopyrophorus; species Sinopyrophorus schimmeli. The sequence continues at coordinate 336,020 of JARFIZ010000026.1, read as the reverse complement.
CTCGAGTTTTTGATATGACGAATTATTTTTGCGTTCCCTTCGACTTCGACTTATCGAGGTTCGACTGTAATTATAAAAGTGTATTTTAAATTAAATAGTACCGTTACCTAAAAATCTGTTATTAAAGCTTCATCGTCAAAATTCTTCGAAAGTAGATTTCATCTTATTTTGTTTTTCCAGAAATTTGATGAAATTTTGAGCGTCAATGTCTGTGAGATCTAAAACATAAAACGAGACCCAAAAAAATTAGTTTCGAAAACAACGTTGGCTAGTTTTTTTGTCTTGAGCTATAGTTCCTCTCCAATTTACTTTTTTCCTCTTGGTTTTCCATATTATTCTTTTAGCTTTCATAAGTATTTTAATGTTTTTCTTATTTTAATTCGTTACACCTCTGAAAATTGTTTATTTCGCTGCAAAACAGAGAAAATTAATTTTTCGTAGAGTGATCTTTTATAAGTCCGCCCCTGATCACAAAATCGGCCCAGAACTCACCACGCGAAGGTGAGTTCTTTGGCGAACGATAAACGCACCCGAACCCAAAAAATAACGCACCGTTTTACGCATAACAAATATACAGGGTGGGCGCAAAACGTAAAGCGAAAGCGCAACCAGATCTTATAATTAAAGTGCGCAAATCTTAATTTCTAAAACCTAAATTTCGTCCAATTTTCAAAGACGAAAGTGCCTTCGCAGATCAAAAATCGTAGATAATCTGCTCATCTACAAGTTGAACGAAGAAAGCTGAAAAGTGTTGGGGAAAATGTAAGCCGCCCTCTTCCGCACCTCTAAACTTGATTAAACATTTATAAGCCGTATTAAAAAAAAGTCTGATTTAATCAAAAAATCAAGTTTAAAGTTGCAGCATTAAGTATTAAGAAAGTTCCCGAATTCTAAGGGTGCCCCAGTGCCCAGCCAGCGTGGGCACGGGGCGGTACACAGATATACAGTTTGTTACAAAATACACATTGTGCTTGCAGAAGGGTGAGACACCCCCAATTTAAAATTAAGCAAAAAAAAAACTATTGATATTGCAGAATATTGAAAAATTGTTAAAGCAAGGCTGGTGTCTCTCCAACTGCGTCGCAGACATAAGAAATTGCACTCAATAAACGGAAAATGCCCCCCTTTTCGAGTTTTCGGGGGTTAATTAAATAACAACAAAAAAAATGGCGAGGGGGCAAAGGGAGCTTAAGAAAGACAACAAGCCCGAAAACTCAAAAATTCGAGCATTTCCGTTCGCAAAAACTGAAGCAAAGATGCTGTTTTTGCGGCATATTGAGCCAATCAAACAAAAGGAAAATATCCACAAAATGCAGTGCGAGGAAATTGATAGTTTTCCTCGCAAACACTTTGAGATGTTTTCCGAAAAAATAAATGTTGCAGCGGTGTTTCTGGTGTTTTAACGCACAAACCTCTTTCTATGATTTTTTTATAATGTTTGGTAATTTTATTGATAAATGAAAATTGCTGTGACCAATTTAAGTAGAAATTGATTTTAATTTAAGATTTATATAGAATTAATTTAGATTTGTTCAAATCAAAGTTTGATTCAAAGTAAAAATAACACATACGTTGTTTTGTTTAATTTTTTTGAGATGTTAATTGTAATTTATTAAAACCAGTAAATAATTTATGGATGTTGAGATCTATTTGTTTAATCTTTATGAGCAAAAATTTTGATAAAAAATTACAAAGTTTTGAATATGTTCTAACATTCTTATACTTTTATTGAGTCGAGCTCTTAACTCAACAAAAGCTAAAAAGAAAGAACCATCTAATAACTTTATTAAGTTAATAGCTGAATAATTTTTGAAAAGTAAACGTGGTATTTTTACTTTGGAATCGACAATGGATTTAAAGAGTATTTAAAATCTCGAAAAATTAATACAAGTAATAATTTAAAAAATTACAAATTTTGGAATATTAAACCTTTTAAGAAAGTTATAAACAAATCGTCGTTGGTTCAAATAAAACCTCCTCTATGCAAAAATCAAAAACTTTATCAAAATCGAAAACCTGATTAACAATTGTAGCATTAATTGATAATCAGATTGTAAAAAGTCGCTCATAATTTTGAAATTATTACTTTCATATAATAATAATAATTAACATTTTATAGTAATCTTTTATTATATTGTTTGGTTATTATTGTTTAAACATCTATATTTAACTGAGCACAAAATTAGCTTTTTAAAAATTACAAAAAGCCAAAATTGTTATGAATAAAATTGCATAGAGGAGGTCTTAAATAAAATCAACGACGAAATTCAAAATTATTAAAAAAAAACAATTAACTTTTGATTTTAAATTTGGAAAAAAAATAAACAGCCACAGCAGCAAATTTAAAGTATTAAAACACATTGTTAAGCATGAAAAACAAATTAATTAAATATGTAAATACAAAGCAATAAACATTATAAAAAAAATAAGGTACAAATTGAATAAACCGTGCGGAGCCTTAAAACTGCAAATCTAGTCAAGTACAATTATAAAGTGTTTTAATGGGTGTATGGATAACATTTGCAAAAAAAATTAATTAAAATGTAAAATAAAACAATAAAATAGATATGATTCTAAATGATTTTAAATGTCATCCACAAAACCCAACAAACAATATAGTAGTTAATAATGAAACAGGGTTCTTTCGGATTTCGCAATAAAAAATTATGAACTATTAATTCCAAAACTTTGAACGTTTTAATTTTGAAAAAACAAAATTTACGACGATCCTAACAACCCTTTTTCCAGAATGGCGCAATTACGATGCCCCTCGCTATCGGCGATTCACCAACACTCCTCGTCAGCCCGAAACCCGTTCAAATTCTGGAAAATTAAATGCATAGCTAATTCCCGAAGTTAAATGCTTTAAGGCTCCAGAAGACATAAGAAACACCGGCTGCAAGAGAAAAATTCAAAAGACTTATCGGAACTGAAGATTCAAATCCTCTTCTCCCGCGCTGGACGAACCTACCCTGATGTCCTTTATATTAAAGATGGCTTCGCAATGTGGGGTTGGAACTAACCACTATTGCAATCCTCCTCCTCGTCTACTTCTGGACATCTGGACCTCTGGGCTCCTGGACTCCTGGACTCTTGGATTCCTGGATTCCTGGATTCCTGGACTCCTGGACTCCTGGACTCCTGGACTCCTGGACTCCTGGACTCCTGGACTCCTGGACCATCAGCTACAATCGACACTCCCGAACCACCGAAGACCACTTTTAAAAAAACGCGCGCTTTAGTGACTTAAGGGAGACCAAACACTACTTTATTTACAACTGGGGGGGCACACTCGTTTAAAAAACTACGAAATCAAATTCGAATTTCGCGCACACACTGACGACGAAACCAATGGGCAGTCCAGCACACTCGCGACGGTTTTTCGCGAAAAAGGGGGCACGCGGGCCCCTCCGACCTGAAAGAAAAGCCTCGAAATTAATCAACAAAGGGGGCTAGCCTTTGTTGGTATCATTTAGACTGTATACATTCCAAGAATGGTCTTGGTAGCATCCAATCTATGGAGATTTCTTAAAATACATAAACCGGTGATTAGTTTAACATTTTTGGTTCACCCTGTGTGTAGATTTTTCAACCAATTATGAATAATAATCCACGGTACTAAATGGCTCCATTGTCTGTCTAAGTTGCTTTTTCCAAAATTATCCATTTGTTAAACTGCCCAAATCCATATTGTTTTTTTACACAGACATGGAGGAGAGCCTTTTCTCGTTTAACTGAAAAATAAAATAGCATGAGAAAGAGTACCGCGAATTTAGCAAAATAATAATTATGGAAACTGGTTGCCCGTGCCATCTTTTCGAAACAGTTCGAATTACATTCAAATTTTTCCAGATTTGAATTTAAATAATTGCACCGCCGTACTTTTGAGTTTTATTATTTAAAAACAAATCGAGTGGTAGTCATAGATTTTAATATACAGTAGAAACTCGGTTATCCGGATTAATTATTGTTGCAGCTCATTCGGATAATCGAAAATTTGGTTAATTGAATGTATAGAAAAAAACGAATTTTAGATATATATAATTTGACCATATTTTCTGTTTTGAATGGGATTATTGAGAAATCAAAAATAATTCTTGGTAAGTATCATTCAAATCTTTTTTTGAAAATTCCGCTTTAAATAAGCCAATGAGATTAGCTCATTTTTAATGGCCGCCAATTAATTAGCCAATCAAAACTGTTTAATTGCTTGGTAACCATGGCTATACTACAAATATCAAAATAATACAGTTTTGAAGCATTTAAATCATGTTTCAAATTAAATACAGTTAAACCTCGATTTGAGTTTTCCTAAGTTTTCCTAATGAAAAAAGTCAAAAATTATGAAAAATGAGCAAAGCCCAAAGGAAACATTTTAAGAGCGCGACTACGGTTTTAAAATTACTTGAATTTTTTTAAAGTAAATTGATTATTGTTAATCGTGGCGAAAAGCGGAGTGTGCACATTCGAGCTCAAAGTGGCACATTCCGATCTCGGAATGAAGCGCGCCGCTCCGCGTCGCGCTTCATTTGCCTCCCTCGCTCGGAAATGTGCCACTTTTCGCTCGAATGCGCACATCCTCGTATTTATTACATTAATATAATTTACCATAAGCTCCTTCAAATCAAAAATTTTAATTTAATTTAGTAAATATCTATTTTATATTCTAAAAACGTATTTACCATGGCAATGAGTGGAAGGGAGCGAGAAGATACAATGTGTTTTACTTATTTATTTATTGGATTTGCCTATATTATTAATTTATTCTCAATTCAAAAATTTGAAAATTTAAAAGGACCGAATTACAGGGCGACGGCGACGGGATTCAGAAGACGGCACGAAGCCCGGAGAGCACAGCGAGAAATTTAGCCGGCAGCGAGCGGTCATCTAAGACCGATTTTATCCGCCGGCGTTCGGTAAATAAGCGCGCTTCGCAAAGAAAAAGAGGAATATAATTTATAAGCGGCGCAAATTAATTTTTGACTCGTAAAATATTAATTAAACACAAAAGTGCGGTCACACAATAAAAATTTATTAATTTAAAAGTGACTAAACGCTTTCGAGGCCGGTCTTATCGTTTTCTCCTCGTTCTTTGTTCGATTTGCTTGAAATTATCAACGAGCCGTTGGGTTACAAAGAAATCTATATTAAAATGATGACCAAAAACAATTAATAATTAATTAACATCGAAATAAATCAATTAAGCTGACAACAATTAACCAAATTAGAAAAATTTCTTTGTTTACTGTCTTTAAAATTTTTTTTTGGATACATTATTATTATTTTAATTATTTATAAATAAAATTTAATCATTTAATAATTGAACACCCAATAAATATTTGATTTAAAGCAAAATAGAAATTTTTTTTAGATGAAGCATTTACTAAAAATAACGTTATAAAATTCTAAAGTTGGGAGCGCCACATTTGCCTCCCTCGCTCGGAAATGTGCCACTTTTTGCTCAAATGCGCACACACCTTTTCAGCACGATTACGAAGCGTCCCGTTTTAACACAAAAAAAAACGAACGCGGTTGACAATCCGAATAATCGCAAATCCGTATAACTGAGGTCCGGATAATTGAGGTTTTACTGTAAATCGTACCACTGAAGAAATCTTCCGATTAAAATCGCTCTTTAAATTGTAAGTCGATGGGTTTAATTCTAATACAAGTACCTCCTTTAAGCCCACATCATTAGACAAGTGCATTATAGACAAGTTTACAATTGCATATCTTTTTCATTGCAGGACAACTTAACAAGCAACAATAAACGATGTAAAAACAGGCAGATAAGTGTATCCAACAAATGTCCTCAATACTTATTGGTGAGTGAGATTATATCTTCATTTTAACTAGCAATAGGAGCACCGATTAAAGCCATTCCGGCACACAAATTTCGACAGAAAACAAATTTAATATGACTGCTAAAGATTTTTCCAAATAGAAGATTTTTAATCTTTAAAATTGATCGAGATACACCCTGCAAAGTAACCTCATAATCGAAATTAAACATTTTTAATACAAAACTTTTTTAACCCAATTGTTGCCAAAGAAATAATTGTTTAGAGGTGCGTAAAAGCTAAAACAGTAATTTTTTAAATCTTACTGATTATTTCTGAGAAATAAAACATTAGTTTTTCAATTTATGAGCCAGTCCGGCACTGGATAATAATGCGAATGGAAATCAAATTAAAATTGACCAAAGCAGCGTAATCTAAATATAAACAGAAAGATTAATAACGATACCAAATTTGGGTACTGGTTTAATTTGGTGTGTTCAATAACTGGTAGCTACTAAAAGACGTTTTATAGATAGTTTCTTACACCTGTAATAATTTTCAAATCTAGATTTAGATAATTCGAATTGATTTTTTTCTATTAGACTGTCGCTATCTTAAATTAATTCCGACAATAAATCATTTTAAGAGTTTTATCGACGATTAATTAAATCCGGTTAACGAGGAGCGACAATATTTAATTTTAATACGGTCCTATCTACGTGTGTGCATAATTATTTTCTGGGCCGATTAGTCCCTGTCGATCTTCATTTAATTTTGCGTTGGAAAATTGCCACAACATTGTTACGTGCAAATTGATGCAATATTATTCACACCCCAAATAGAATCGTCACGATTGCATATGCGTGCGTGTGGGTGGGTGGCGAATATGAAAGCAGGTGAGAAATTTTAACAAAGAGAACACGTGTTTCAAATTAGAGCCATTTTTACATCGGTGCATCTTTATGATTGATGGTCGTAGATAATTGCAAGTAATGCTTTCGTATTTTGAATTTTTTCGACCAGGTGGTGTGGTTTACGTGCCAGAAATTAATATAGTACCTACTACCAATGTTATTAACAGAATTATTTACTTTTAATCAAAATTTTTGAATCTTAACTTTTTAAAATAAGTCCTGCGAAATTGAATCTGTGCTATTCTGGAAGATCTATAGGTATTTAAAAAATGAAGGAGTTATAATTTTGTTATTATTTTTTTTGTTTATAGTAATTACTAATAAACAATTATAAAGCATAGGAACAGCCGTTTTGGCAAATTTTTGAAATCACATATTTTGCAGTTTAAATTCTAACAAATCCGACCAGAAATAAATTATTTCTGGCTTTGATAGTAATGCCTGAATTTTTTATTATTTTTTTGATTTATTGTAATTACAAATAAACAATTATAAAACACAAGTGCGGCCGTTTGGGCAAATTTTGAAATTTCACATTTTCCAGTATTAATTGTAACAAATCTGATAGGAAATAAATTATTTCTGGCTTTGATAGCAATGCCCGAATTTTTTTATTATTTTTCTGGTTTGTAGTAATTACCAATAAACAATTATAAAGCATAAGAACGGCCGTTTGGACAAATTTTTGAAATTTTATATTTTGCAATTTTTATTCTAACAAATCTGACCAGAAATAAATTATTTCTGGTTTTGATAGCAATGCCCGAATTTTTTTATAATTTTTTTGGTCTATTGTAATTACAAATAAACAATTATAAAACAAAAGTACGGCCGTTTGGGCAAATTTTTGAAATTCCTCATTTTGCACTATTTATTGTAGCAAATCCGATAGGAAATAAATTATTTCTGCCATGGATAGCAATGCCCGAATTTTTTTATTATTTTTTAGTTTATTGTAATTACAAATAAACAATTATAAAGCACAAGTACGGCCGTTTGGGCAAATTTTGACATTCCACATTTTCCAGTATTAATTGTAACAAATCCGATAGGAAATAAATTATTTTTGGCTTTGATAGCAATGCCCGAATTTTTTTATTATTTTTCTGGTTTATTGTAATTACAAATAAACAATTATAAAGCAAAAGTACGGCCGTTTGGGCAAATTTTTGAAATTTCATATTTTGCAATTTTTATTCTAACAAATCTGACCAGAAATAAATTATTTCTGGCTTTGATAGCAATGCCCGAATTTTTTTATTATTTTTCTGGTTTATTGTAATTACAAATAAACAATTATAAAGCAAAAGTACGGCCGTTTGGGCAAATTTTTGAAATTCCTCATTTTGCACTATTTATTGTAGCAAATCCGATAGGAAATAAATTATTTCTGCCATGGATAGCAATGCCCGAATTTTTTTATTATTTTTTTAGTTTATTGTAATTACAAATAAACAATTATAAAGCACAAGTACGGCCGCTTGGGCAAATTTTGACATTCCACATTTTCCAGTATTAATTGTAACAAATCCGATAGGAAATAAATTATTTTTGGCTTTGATAGCAATGCTCGAATTTTTTTATTATTTTTCTGGTTTATTGTAATTACAAATAAACTATTATAAAGCAAAAGTACGGCCGTTTGGGCAAATTTTTAAAATTTCATATTTTGCAATTTTTATTCTAACAAATCTGACCAGAAATAAATTATTTCTGGCTTTGATAGCAATGCCCGAATTTTTTTATTATTTTTCTGGTCTATTGTAATTACAAATAAGCAATTATAAAGCACAACTACGGCCGTTTGGGCAAATTTTGAAATTCCACATTTTGCAGTTGGAATTGTAACAAAACCGATAGGAAATAAATTATTTCTGGCCTTGATAGCAATGCCCAAATTTTTTTATTATTTTTCTAGTTTATAGTAATTACCAACAAGCAATTATAAAGCATAAGAACGGTCTTTTTGGTAAAATTAATTGTATACATCGTTTTACAATTGATATGAAACAATATTTTTTTAAAATGTTATCCTTAAATTAAAAAAAATCAAACAATAAAAAAGCACCTGTCTTTCTGCACATCTCAAACTTACATGATTGATCACAAGGTGCAAATTTGAATGAATAATTTTAATTACAAGAAAGAGAGATTGATTATGTGTAGAAAACGTGATATCACTATCATAACAATAATATCAGACAAGAGAGCGTGACTTTGCTTTCTTTAATTAGTGGATGATAGGGCACATATTTTCGGGGCAGGTGTAAAATTGATGTGCCTCGCTTGATGAGTTTTCCATCGGTATTTAATTAGAGATTATAACTTACATTAGCTTCCAGAAAAGAATCAGTGAGCACGTTGTATTAATTATTAGAAATTAGTGGCGGGCTTCTATTTTTTAATAAGCGCTTCTTTCAGTGTTTCGGGGGCGAAATTTTGGAAGGTGTTTTTTGTAATAAATTTTCTTTTACTTAACCTGTGTTTTTAAAGGTGCGAAAACGGATGCCTTTAGGGCGAATAAGCTATTACAAACGCGCGCAACAGTGTTAACAGAAGATCGAAGCCGCAATAAAGAGCGTGCACGCTTTCATTTCGGATTAACCGCCACTTTTAAACTTATCATTAAATTTTTAAGAGATCGTCTGAGGCACCGGAGATCATTAGTTATCGCAAAGGCTGTTGTTAACATTACTAACTATATTTAAGCTACTTCCCAATTTCTTAATATTTCTCGGTTTTAGTGGCTGTTAAACTTCAACAACCCCTTTTTCTCGTTTAATTATTTAATTATATGGAAGCTGCGCTCCAAAATAACTTATGCAATAAATTTCGGAACGCTTCGAGAAATATTTATTTAGATATTAAATGGACCGCTAAGTATACGTTTAAAAAAATACAAGCAAATCCTGAAAGATGGAGAGGTGCATAGTTTTTTTCGAAAAGTATCATTTAATCATTTACAACTCGTTTATTATTAACAATTTAAATTTTGGAAGTTCCAGACGTTTTATGTATCTACATAGTCGACTTATCGTGGTTCTACTGTATTAAGCAAAATACATGAGTACACCGCCTTCTATTTATTTCTCTTTTTGAGCCAAGTTTAATATTATTTATAATCAAGAACTAAAGGACATTTTCTTAAGTAAAACAATAAATACAATTTATTTGTGAAAGGTTTTCCAAATATTTTAATTATTAAAAGAAACGATATTTCTTTATGTAAAAACTTGCATACAATTTACTACTAAATAATTATTTGCAATATTTTAATTATTAAATTAATTCGTAAGAAATATTGTTATTGTGCTTAATACAGCTCTGTTAGGTGTCCTAATGGCTTAATAAATTTAAAAAAAACATGCTTAAAATTCAATCTAAATTTATAATTAATAATTATTTACCACTTTCAATTCTTTCTGTAAAAAAGCAAGCAATTAGGGTTAAACACCAAGAGGCGGGGTACGATGATCTCAGCTTGCAGCAAATTTGATGGGACCGATAATCATAAAACTTGGGGGGAAAGTAATCAAAATTTCGGGAATACAAAAAATATATAATTAAACTACAGTTAATACAAAAATCAAAAAACGAAAAAAAAACGGCGTTCCTTATGACCTGGACGTAACCCTGATCTTATCGAAAATTGCAGTTATATGTTTCACAATAAATTTTCGATGCGAAACGCATCGAAATGCATTTCACTAAATTATATCTTAAAAAGATTTTCGGAGATGATTAAAAAGGGGCACGCGTTAAACAGTTAACGGTACGATTATTATTTTATTTTTTTCCATAAATCAAACCCTTAAGTCGTCTGGAAATTATTTTTTTGGCAAATTTCGGCCGTCGGTCGATCTTAATCAATTTTAAATCGATACCTCAACACCCTAATTGGATGTCATTTATTGCCGAAGCGGCCTCTTTGGCTGTAAAGACGCCGAATCTCGGTGAACACCGCAAAAAGATTTGTTAGGTTCACTTCTTCGGATAAGACTTATAATAAAGTGCTCTTTTAATCTTGTAGATAGCATGTTTAGCAGCAATTCACGTGGGTCTTAATGATTTACGATAATCCGGTGGTTGTTTAATTAATTAGAAATTAAACCACGTCATGTCCGCTACCGATACTCTAATTTTAATTACTTTTAAAAACTTTAATCTTTTTTTTGGAAACAAAAATGTATTAGCTAATTTTAATAGGTACTACCGTTTTTTAATTAAAGCCCGTCGGTATCTGAACTCGCTGATCTGAAAGATGAGTAAGAGTAGGGTTGTTTTTTTTTTGAAAAGAAGTGTATTTTAATGCAAGAGTGGCGATGTCGTAATTCTGTTCGAAAATCAGATAATCTGCGTGCAGAAATCTTTGCGTTGTCGAATATTTATGTTCTTAACGCCCTCAAGAATGTCCGATGGTCATCGCGATCACATGGCTTTTGACCCATCTTCTTGTCCGAAAACGTTATCAATTTCTTTAATCGACCAGCTTTAATTGTTAATCAAATTTGTTAATAGATAAATAGGTTTTCAGCGGAGCTCACCGTCGGTTATAGTTAACATTTCAGTTTGTGCGGTTTGAAAAAATGGAAAAAGCCCTTTTTGCCGAACCGATTTTGATAATCTTTTAGTACAACAATTTTGGATGTTTTAGCTTGTAGAAAAAAAATTGCCAAGTCCATATAATGTTGTTAACTAATGTTCCCGCTTTGTGTATTTAATATTTGAATTTGTTTAAAGAAGACTATATATTACAGAATTCAAAAATGCATATTTTTTTAAATTACAAAAACAAATAAAGGACCTCTGACGTTTTAATTTCGATCATTCTATTCAATCCTTTTCGCGAGTTGTTAGTTGTTTAAATCTCATTTTTAAAAGTATGTGTTACCATTTAATTTTAATTAATCTTCCGATAAATACAAGTCGACGATTAATTGCTAAAACGGAATCTACGATTTGTAATTCTATGGAACGAAATTCGCATTCGATCTTTTACAACACAGGAAATACAAGCGTTCTGCAATTGTAAAATTTGTCTCTACGTCTCTGCAATCTTAAGCACATTTGATGTTTGCCATTATTCCAACTTGTAAAGCACGTTAGTAAATGACAACAAACAGATTTTGCTTTTGCTCGAAGATAATCGTTCTTTTTTAACGGTTGTGGGTTTTGATTAAAGTGCTCCGACGAAAACAAGTCTCGCAGATTGCATTTTTATTAAATTATCAATTTTTTTAGGTCCCTAATAACTTTCTATCTATATTATTAGCAATGCCATTGCCAGTAAACAACTCTAAGCTCTTAACGTAATTTTTCGAAAAGCGAAAAAAAATTAATAACAATTTTTAGGAAGGAAAATTCGACAGGTTAATCGTGTCGATTACAATTCGAAAACCGCAATAATTGATACGGTGTGTCAAACGTAACACTAACGAAACATATATTTAGTGTGCTCGAACGGTACAAGTTGCTAATTGGAAAGCACTTAACATTGTCTTGTTATACGTACTCGTAGTTGGCAAAGACAGCTGCTAATTAAGTTACTGGTACGATTGTTTAATGGTCATTTATTCAGTTAAATGTAGTCATTTAAAGCCTGTTATTATTTTAAGCGAGATTTTTTTTCGAAGCCCGCAACGAGCGGCAATTTTTCATCCGGCAACAAACTCGTCGAAGGCTGAGCTTTCTAAATTATCCGATTCGATTTTGCAAAATTAACAACAAATTAATTGAACGAAACTTACCCCTCGAACATTGCATTCGAAGGCATCTTCACTAAGGCACTATCGTTTTAATAAACAATTAGGATTTAATTAATTAATAATCGAACACACCGGAGCAAAATAAATTCGTTCGTTCACTGCAAAAGTACGACTAAGAATGAAAATAAAAGTGGGCGCCTTATCTAAAAGTTTGTTGATAGCAAAATGAGTAAACAACACCTGCACGAAACGCATTTAAAATTAGAACGTGGGTGCAGAGCTATTTAAACAAAATATGAAAAACGAAAATTTGAAAGGACCGAATTACAGGGCGACGGCGATGGGATTCGGAAGACGGCACAGAGCCCGAAGCGCCCAGCGAGAAATTTGGCCGGCAGCGAGCGGTCATCTACGACTGATTTTAGCCGCCGGCGCTCGGTGAAATAGCGCGCTTCGTGAAGAAAAAGAGGAATATAATTTATAAGCGGCACAAATTAATTTTTGGCTTGTAAAACATTAATGAAATACAAAAGTGCGGTCCCCACAATCAAAATTTATTGATTTAAAAGTGACTAAGGCTTTCGAGGCCGGTCTTATCGTTTTTCCTCGTTCTTTGTTCGATTTGCTTGCAATTATCAAAAAGGCGTTGGGTTACAGAAAAATGCATATTAAAATGATGGCCGAAACAATTAATAATTAATTTACACTAAAATAAATCAATTAAGGTGATAACAATTAACCAAAGTAGAAAAATTACTTTGTATACTGTTTTTAACAATGTTTTTAAATTAAATTACAGTAAGGCCTCAGTTATACGGATTCGCGATTATCCGGATTGTCAACCGCGTTCGTTTTTTTTTTGTTAAAACGGGACGCTTTGTAATCGTGCTTAAAACCGAGTGTGCACATTCGAGCTCAAAGTGGCACATTCCGATCTCGGGAAAATGAAGCGCGCCGCTCCGCGTCGCGCTTCATTTGCCTCCCTCGCTCGGAAATGTGCCACTTTTCGCTCGAATGCGCACATCCTCGTATTTAAATAAAAAAATCATCGAATTAAAATAAAAAATTATGAATGAAAGATGGACACGGTGTAGATTTTTGAAGTTATACTTCTTTTGGCGCTTGAGAGTCAAATTTTAGCAGGCGACGGAAGTTGTGCGCGCACAGCTAACGAAAAATCGACAGTACGAAGTTAGCAATCTGAGAAAGTAATTTAATTATTGTGAATCGTGCCTAAAACCGAGTGTGCACATTCGAGCTCAAAGTGGCACATTCCGATCTCGAAAATGAAGCGCGCCGCTCCGCGTCGCGCTTCATTTGCCTCCCTCGCTCGGAAATGTGCCACTTTTCGCTCGAATGCGCCCATCCTCGTGTTTATTACATTAATATAATTTACCATACGCTCCTTCAAATCAAAATTTTAATTTAATTTACTAAATATCTATTTAATATTTTAAAAACGTATTTACCATGGCAATGAGTAGAAGGGAGCGAGAAGATACAATGTGTTTTACTTATTTATTTATTGTATTTGGCTATATTATTAATTTATTCTTCAATTCAAAAAATTTGAAAATTTGAAAAGACCGAATTACAGGGCGACGGCGATGGGATTCAGAAGACGGCACGAAGCCCGGAGAGCACAGCGAGAAATTTAGCCGGCAGCGAGCGGTCATCTAAGACCGATTTTATCCGCCGGCGCTCGGTGAAAAAGCGCGTTTCGCGATGAAAAAGAAGAAGATAATTTATAAGCGGCACAAATCAATTTTTGGCTTGTAAAATGTTAATTAAATACAAAAGTGCGATCCCACAATAAAAATTTATTGATTTAAAAGTGATTAAACGCTTTCGAGGCCGGTTTTATCGTTTTTTTCTCGTTCTTTGTTCGATTTGCTTGAAATTATCAAAAAGTCGTTGGGTTACAGAAAAATGCATATTCAAATGATGGCCAAAAACTATTAATAATTAATTAACACTAAAATAAATCAATTAAGATGACAACAATTAACCAAATTACAAAAATTACTTTGTATACTGGCTTTAAATATTTTTTTTCGATACAGCATTATTATTTTAATTATTTACAAAATAAAATTTAATCATTTAATAATTGAACACCCAATAAATATTTAATTTAAAGCAAAATAATTATCAGTTCACTTGCGCAAAAGTCTTATCTAAAAATTTGGCGCTATCAATGTTGTTACACGATCAATGCTTTTAATAAATTCGAACGTCAAAAATGTGTACAGGGCCGTACTTTATATCTAAAACAACCAACGATAAATAGAAATATATGCAACCCTAAAAATTACGATCGAGGGTCGTAAAATGGATTAGGACTTTTGTACAAACGCAAATTAATGGTGGCAACTTTGAGGCACACAAAAATTTCCGTTCGTGCTGTTTACTTTTTATGCAACAATTACTAATAGCCGCGAATTATATTTAACAGCGGGCGAAGTAGTAAAAACAGGTTGCGTTGGTGGCGTAATGTAGTAGCTCAGCACGTGGTCCATTCGATTTACTTTTATTGCTTGTATCGCAGGTTTATTGCCCGATTACGAAGAACACTGTTAGCTATCCGTTTGCATGGACCATTTTAAAAATCTCCTCGATAAATCATAAATCAAGTCGATTCTCCGTCTTCCCAAAATTCGCAACAAATTAACGAAGCCATCAACAGACAATCTTAATCAACGAAAAGCAGGGTGGTCCCGAGATGACGATAATCGACCCCTTTCTCGAAAATGGGTGAATACCGTATCGAAAACACGTTAAGCTTTGAGAAACACCAAATAATATAGCGTCTCCTTGTTATTTTTCCATAAATTTCTAATAGAACGGGGGCACGGGTTGTCGGGGTTAATAGCCAACGGCCCAGCGCCACTTGTGAGGGTGCAGCTGCCCTTTATTAAAATCGCAGCCCTCCTACATAGATCGTATTATTAATATTTAATCTGGGCATCTCGAAAAAAATATATACCCATTATCGAATTATGCTAAGAATGTTGAAATAAAACATCATCTTTTAGAAAAAAAAACTAATTTAAATTCAATAAGTTTTAAAAAACAAGTCGTTTAATTTATTAATTGATGAATTTAAGATCGTTTCATTATTGGTACCAAAAATAGGTAATTTGGTAACGATGCTTTCAATTTAAAGCGCAGATTTTTGTTTTTTTTAGTTTTTAGGACTTTTGCAGCTTACTTTTAAATCAGCAATTTATTAAAATTAATTCTCAATGAATGTTTACAAAAAATTTAATTAAAACCTTTTTATATTTTGTATTTGTTTAAAAATTGTTTAAAAAGCCAACACCTGATAAGCCATTTTGTACAATTTAGTTGCGAAATTTGTTAAGTACACGAAAAGAAATGTATGGGGTTCATCAATAAAAACAAATCTTCGAAATAACTATTAAAACAGTTATGCTTATTATAAATAAACTCAGCCCTTAAAAAAAATTTTTCGCAACGCGAAAATGCACAAAAATGTAACGTAAATAATGAGCAAACCTTTCAATGGGGGGCATACAGTGGAAACTCGGTTATGCGAACGAATTATGTTGCAGTTCATTCGGATAATCGAAAATTCAGTTAATTTAATGTATAGGAAAAAAACTAATTTTAGCTATATACGTATAATGTGACCATATTTCTTGTTTTGAATGGGATTATTGAGAAACCGAAAAAATTCGTGTTAAGTATCATACAAATCGTTTTTTGAAAATTCCGCTTTAAATAAGCCAATGAGATTAGCGCATTTTTAATGGCCGCCAATTAATTAGCCAATCAAAACTGTTTAATTGCTCGGTAACCATAGCTATGCTACAAATATCAAAATAATACAGTTTTGAATCGTTTAAATCATGTTTCAAATTAAATACAGTTAAACCTCGATTTGAGTTTCCCTAAGTTTTCCTAATAAAAAAAATCAAAATTATGAAAAATAAGGAAGCCCAAAGGAGACATTTTGAGAGCGCAACTACGGTTTTAGAATTAGGCGAATTTTTTTAAAGTAAATTGATCATTGTTTATCGTGTCGAAAAGCGGAGTGTGCACATTCGAGCTCAAAGTGGCACATTCCGATCTCGGAATGAAGCGCGCCGCCCGCGTCGCGCTTCATTTGCCTCCCTCGCTCGGAAATGTGCCACTTTTCGCTCGAATGCGCACATCCTCGTATTTATTTAAAAAAATCATCAAATTAAAATCAAAAATTATGAACGAAAGATGAACACGGTGTGGATTTTTGAAGTTATACTTCTTTTGGCGCTTGAGAGTCAAATTTTAGCAATCGACGGAAGTTGTGCGCGCACAGCTAACGAAAAATCGACAGTATGAAGTTAGCAATACGAGAATGTAATTTAATTATTGTGAATCATGCTTAAAACCGAGTGTGCACATTCGAGCTCAAAGTGGCACATTCCGATCTCGGGAAAATGAAGCGCGCCGCTCCGCGTCGCGCTTCATTTGCCTCCCTCGCTCGGAAATGTGCCACTTTTCGCTCGAATGCGCACATCTTCGTGTTAATTGGATTCGACTATATTAATAACAAATCCTTCAAATCCAGATTTTCTATTCGGAAAAAGTTTTCGCTTGAAATTGAACTTGCCTGTCTTATTCTTCTCTCTTACAAATAATATTAATCAAATCAAACTCAACTAAATGTACCACTTCTCACTTTTCTTTTAATTAAAAATTACATTAGGGTATTTTTACCAAAAACTACATTTCTAATTTAGAACTTTTAAACTAAGCACGATTCACAATAATTTAAGTCAGTAAATTAGACGAAAAAGTAGTTGAATAATTATAATGTGTTCCTCTCACTTGCACCGACTAGATTGTCGTATCTTTGCGCTCCCTTCCACTCATTGCTATGGTAAAAACGTTTTTCAAATACAAAATCGATATTTACTAAACTAAATTATAATTTATGATCTGAAAGAGAGAAGGAAAAAGTAGACACATTCAATAAATACGAAGATGTGCGCATTCGAGCGAAAAGTGGCACATTTCCGAGCGAGGGAGGCAAATGAAGCGCGACGCGGAGCGGCGCGCTTCATTTTCCCGAGATCGAAATGTGCCACTTTGAGCTCGAATGCGCACACTCGGTTTTAAGCACGATTACGAAGCGTCCCGTTTTAACAGGAAAAATCGCGAATCCGTATAACTGAGGTCTTACTGTAATTTAATTCGAGCCGATTTAAGCACAATGTGATCAAAATCTGAATAAATTAAAAAACTTTAAAAAAAATAGAAAAAAAAGAGCACATCAATCATAATGATGGTGATTGCACACGTAGCTTCAAAAGATGGTGAAATTATGCGTCGTTACCGCGCTAAATATTAAAATTACCCGACACCTGACGGTAAAGTGGAGCCTTTCTTCCTTCGGGTTAAACATGTAAATCACCGTTCCTCGTTAAACCCACAACACAATAAATTTCTAGCAGCCCCATTCTGCGAATCAAGAGCCGATTTTTGGGTTTGCTTTCGCATGGGCAATTTTGCAACGCAATTTTTGAGATGAATTTTCCGCGAGTTTCCTTTTTAGACGGTGACCAGGTGTGCGAGTTGTGTAACGAAAACTACCATAACGAGGCGGTCTTTTTTCTATAAAGAACGATGTTATTATCCGACTATCGTCGCTCATAGATAATTATGCATATCGTTAATGAATTTAAATTGGGATCGTTCGCTTTATAATCACAACCCACCCCCTTGTTATTTATTCCATAATTTCGAAGCCTTTGTGCGCCGGCATTTCCGGTTTGTGATGAATCGATGTTGATGGTAGCTTTATTTATTACTTCTCTCCGAAATGGGATGGCATAAGTACAACCGTAACCGTTTTTATTAATACTAATTGTTGCAAGTATAAAAAAAGGTGATGTATGAGTTTGATTATTGTTTTCAAATGAAAACTATCAATAATTGGACGTCATTGATTGTTTTGTTAAATTGAAAAAACAGGGAGATATATTTTATAGTGATAATTGAAGGAATTTTGTGTTATTTTAGTGTAACGTTTTAAAGGCAGATCAGATATATTAAATTAAAAAAAAAATTTCAAACACCCATTAGATCAAATTTGGATTGCTAAAAACCTTATTTAATTTTTTTTGGTTACTTAGGTATGGCTAAAATTAAAAATAAACGAGCTATTTAAAAAGACATAGCATTTTGAGGGTTCGTCGCTTCTCGGGCATTGGTCTCTCTTTTAGCGCTTACAAAAAAAAATCGTAACACGCGCTACTGTTGCTCGATTTTGAAAATTTTTTTTTTAAATGAAAGCTAAAGGTCCCTTCTAAATGGTCCTGCCAAAATTTCCGGGATTTAAATGCTAATTTTTTTTGTGTGGGGCTCCCAACTTTAGGATTTTATGACGTTATTTTTAGATTGCCATTTCTTATAATTGAAAGACGTTACTTATATTATTACTTAAAGTAAAAGAAATAGAAAAAAATATTTCAAATAAAAGTTGTAATTACCAATGAGATATAATCAAATATAAAATTTCAAAATTGTAACTAAAAAGGGGGCTTAAATATTTATATTTTTTTAAAAATCTTCAAATTTTCTATGATAAATCTTTGGAAATAAAATTAAAAATTTAAAGGTCTGCATTTTTTTAAATTTATAAATCGTATATTTTTAATTTTGCGAGTCGAAAGTAAAAAGATTAATTGAGGCAAGTCAATAAATACGAAGATGTGCGCATTCGAGCGAAAAGTGGCACATTTCCGAGCGAGGGAGGCAAATGAAGCGCGACGCGGAGCGGCGCGCTTCATTTTCCCGAGATCGGAAATGTGCCACTTTGAGCTCGAATGTGCACACTCGGTTTTAAGCACGATTACCAATCGTCCCGTTTTAACAAGAAATAAATTGGTCACGTTAGTTATACCCCACCTCGTACACGAAAAATTAAGAAACAATGTTGATCTTTTTGTATGTCAATTAAAAAAATAATTCAAAACCAATACAAATAAACAAATTAAATTTTGGCAAAGTTATTAAAAAGAATATCTAAGACTTACAGCTTACAAACCGCAAGGAGTTCAACTACACACTTATTCGTCTTTTTCCACAGAAAGCCATAAGTAATTTTTTAAAATCAGATTTATATAATCTCGGTATCGTTCATTAACGCTGTCTTTGTACTGGTTTAATAAACAATTCCGTGTCTGACAAGTTGCAGTCGTATTAGACCTGAAATGCTTGCATAAATAATACGGTCGACTACGGTGGTCCGTTGTTCATAAACCTATTAATAATTAATAAAATCTTTCTGTAGTGTTGAAGTTTAGATTCTGTTGCTGAGTTCACACAAACTAGCAATTTTGATAATTTTATTTCGACCAAAAGCAGTGTCGCGAAATAATTAAAAAAAAAGAATTGTATTAATATAAAATCATGTATAGTATTGTTTCCTAAAGAACTTTCTTAAATATTAAAAAGATACATAAATTTTATTATGGTACGGCGCTTCATTTTAATAATGGTACGCCCCTGGTTTTATTTTTCCCGAAAAATTTGTTTTCACACAAAAAATACTCTTTTTTTCTACTTCCGTCTCATAGAATATTGAGCTACCAATAGGTTGTAATATTTATGTATTGATATCAGATACTCAACAACAGATGGCACTTCACGACATTGTTAACATGAAATTAGTATTCTTTGTCTTTGACGTTCTTCGTGTGCAATTACAATATAGTATTAACATTAAATAATTGTTTTATATAGTCTAAATAATATCAGCAAATATTTTGATGTTTTAAATTGAAATTGTTTTAGTTGCTTTGTGATTTACCAGATTTTTCAACATATGTTAATAGCTTTGTATTTTTAATATTTACAATTTACTTTTGCATTTCAAATGAAACGGATTTATGAACTCTGATTAGATGAGATTTAAAATACGAAAATAATACGCTACACGTTTTCGTACCGCGAGCGGAACAGCGAAGCGTCAGATCCCTTTAATAAATAAACAAGATTCGCATTCGAACGGCACTTGACCCAATAATTTTGCGTGGAAGGTACATTACTAACGTCAATTATAAATGATGATAGAGTTTAAATAAATTGCGAGACTAGAACATACATCAGGTGCAAGTATGAAAATCGCAGACTCGTAAACTTGCAGAATCCGACTAGAAATAATTCTCGTTTCGCGGGGCACAATTTAAAAAATTAATCTTGTTTATCGCAGTTTGATATCGAGATAATTTAACGGTAAAGGATTTGCAAACTATATGAGTAGTAAATCGTGATAGTTTTTTTCTTGTGTTATTTTGTCATGCTTAACTTCCCGTATCATTTTTATTTGGGAATTTAACACGACATCTAAGAAGTACGTCCGAACCATAATTTATTTTCGCTCATTTTGCTCTTTGCGAACTGTGCAAATTGTTCGATTCGTTTTCGTCGAAGTGTACACAAAGGGCGTCCGATCCGTTTAGTTTCCGATAGCGAAATATCGATATCTAATAAGAATTTATGTGATGGAATGCCATCGTAAATGTAGTAACATTCTTGCTTTGTACAATTAACAATTATAGTAAGCAGTAGGCAGAGTTAGTAGGGCTTCCTTGTGCACGGACAGGGTGCGGTTACTTTATGGACTTGATTCGAAGACACCCACAAAGCGGTTAACCCGATGGCCTGTCAATGGATCCACTACCGCAATTCTAACAATAAATAATTCGATTAAACTTTATCGTTGTTGCGTTCGTATCGCTTAAGAAACTGCCGCTATTTCGTGGCATTCAAAAGTGACTGGGCACTTCTTGTTTTAATGCTTCGTTGGCAATTCTAATTAAATTTAGTTAATCGCCTTCGAGCTACTAATGTAATAAAATCGTTTGATTTAAATTAATAATAATGGACGTTCCGCTTTGGACTTGAAGGGCGCGTACAGGGAAAGAAATGTGTGGGGCTTGTTACCGTACCGTAGTGCATAGTAAATGACGCCATACTTGTGCGACTTGCCGCTAGAGTACGCGACCAGTACTGTGCCGAACACCATATACAGTTAAACTTCGCATAGACGGACACCGTGGATTGACTTTAAAAAAATTAAGGGGTGTCATTTAAAAATTAATAGCAGAACAAGGTTATATTTTTATTAAATGGGGCTCAATACTTTTTTTTCTGTTTGAATCCATAGCGTTAAGAGTTTTGGCTAAAATCAAAAAAAACGAGCTATTTAAAAAGACATAGCATTTTGAGGGTTCGTTGTCAAGTCGGGCGTTGGTCTCTTTTTTTGCGCTTACAAAAAAAAAATCGAAACACGCACTGCCGTTGTTTAATTTTGAAAATTTTTTTTTAAATGAAAGCTAAAGGACCCATCTAAATGCTCCTGCCAAAATTTCCGGGATTTAAATGCTAATTTTTTTTGTGTGGCGCTCCCAACTTTAACCAAACTTCTATCTCCACTAATAGGAAAGATACGTATGTTAGTTTACTTAATTTGGAACACCCTGTATATATAAATATCGCCTTGTTCGGAAAATTAGGCCTCTTTGATTAAAATGGCTTTGTAAAATATTTATTGCAAAACTCGAAATGCATTTGCTTTGATTACGCGACGGAAACGACGAAGCGCTTTCGGCTGTTTGCCGGTGCACGTTATCGCACTTTTTGTGATACCATGCATTCGAGTTTTAAAATGATTACACGTTTATTTATTCGTTATAGCATCGCTTTCTAAACAATTATAAAACATCGTTACGGCCGTTTAGGATAGTTTCCAATTATTTGCATTTAACATAATTTTTAATTGTATAGCAATAAGTCACTCACCGGCTTTGATGAGCGCACATCGCGCTGGGTCGTTTGACCCACGCAAAGGAGACGTACCGCCAACTGAATCTTTCGCTCGGCTGGAAGACCGTAAGCCGACGCTGCGATCGCACCCTTGCACAGTGGTCGGGCAAATGCCGGCGATCCGGCGACCGTCTCCAATTTGGAACTTTGTGCGAACTTTCATTCTAAACCGATTCAGACACTTTTTCGCACTCGTGACCAATTAAAACACTAATTAAACACAGTTAAAACACTAATTTGTGGCGTTTTGCGTGGCAGCGAGCGACAAATGCGGGTTTATTTACGAGCAACGCACAGGTCAGTGGCCTTAAACACAACGTAAACACTGGAAACGTTTGGCGATGTCACTACCTGTTTGGCATATCTAAAAATCAATACTTTGTAGGCTTTGTGAAAAATCAATACATAAACTCCGCCCCTTTACTTTACCGAAATTTTTCATAACTTATACATAGGCAACTTGAATACAACGTGCTTTTAATGTAACATATCTGCTTCAAAAAATAATTAGGATATTTAAAATATATCAGTCGTTAAAACATTTTTTTTTAAACGACTTTAATACATTATTTAAAAATTGAAAATGCAAATATTTGTTTAATTGTTTTATTTATTTCAAATGTTATAAATTAATTTAAAATAGTGCGTGTACCGTAGATGGCTCGCACGAGTTGATTTAAATTAGTTACATTATTTGTTTTTGGTGTGTACAAACTTATAAATAATTATAAAACATCAGTACGGCCGTTTTTGCAAAGTTTCTTAATCGTATTTAACATATACCAAAATTGAAATAAACGGATAATGTTGCAAACTGCATACATCGTTTCCCCCCGCACCCCAGTTGTAAATCGCGGGATGAAGTGTTAAGAACGTTCTAGAAAATTTTGATTTTGACTAATTAGTGTTTGTGTGGAACAAAATAGTGTTTACCAAAGGGTTTTGGAACTCTCCGAAGTACACCCTGTATATAAATCTGAATTGTAAGCTTATTTTTAAATATTCTATGTTTTGTCGTTTTTGTTAAGTCACAAATAATACTTTAAAAATCTTTACGCCACCTTTCTCAAAAATCTAAGCTTTTTTGGTCGTAATGGCTTTCCAAAATGTTAGATGCGTGGCCCAAAATTAATTTTCCTTTGTTCAACGTAGCGCTTTCGGCCATTTATTAAACAAATTTATTAAACATGCACTCTCAAACAAGATCCTTTAATTTTTTGTAAATACAGTCGAACCTCGATAAGTCGAAGTTGAAGGGAAACTAAAAATAATTCGAGTTATCAAAAATTCGACTTATCGAGGTTCGACTTATGGAGGTTCGACTGTAATTGTGTTACTATCTTTAAATTCATTCATTAATTGTTTTTTTTTACATATTAAACATTTTTTTGAAATTTGTAAACCAAGCAATGCTCTCCAACTTGTCCAACTTTCTCTCAGTAGTTTTTAACACGAAGCAAATGTAAATTTTCGTCCAGAACTAACCGAAAACGAACAATTTTGGTCCGGCAAATTTAAGGATGCCAGTTGTCCCATAAACATCGCGACATTTACCGTTTAATTGTCTCAACCTGCAGTAATCCAGAGAGAGAGCAGGTCCACGGAGCGATGTGGTCGATAAACTTCTTGTATAATCGTGACCAAGAGGACGTTATTATCCATAAGCACAGCTCCCCAACGAAGCAAAGCTCTTTCGTCGCGAAACTGGTCGGCCACGCTTCCATTTGGCCAAATGGAAAAATGTTAGGACATCGTCGCTTAGACGTGACCGAATCGGGAACACACAGGTGCTTCTTGTGCCGCGTTCGAAGCTGTTTACGACCGCCTAATCCCCTAATTAGCGTGCACCGCAGAAATCGCGCCAACTTGCGCAAAAATCAGATCGGCCATCCGCCATTACTTCACCTGAAAGCGCACGTTACGCACTAAACAATTGCGAAGATCCCCGATCCGCGTTCTCACCATTTATTTTATCAAGATCCTTGCAAATTGGAAGGAATCATGCTCGCTTCGGTAATTTGCTCGATTCGTAAGAGCTGGAAGCGAACGCGTTGCACCTCGGACCCGGGGACGTGCATTGAAATGGAGACGAAGAGATGCACGCGCCGATACCTCTTTGATCGAATAAATTTGAACGTTAATTACCGCGAAACGGCCATCCATAATTCCGCCTGTCCTTTCTATTAGCTCGGATGCACGTTTTGTATCGTTAAAATTATATAAGTGCGATTCGGATCCGAAGGGTTATTTGTAGCGCGGCGGGTCCGCCGAGAGCGGCCGGTTTGGCCGGGAGCGAGGGCTCGCTCGCGGCTTGCGGCGACGGAGCTACGCTCGGACTTTTTGCGCCGATGAGTGCGTCGAGCTTTTTGCATGGTTCTTACTGAATCGCTCATTAAATATTTTTTAAAAGTTTATCAATTATGTAGTATAATTTGCGGAAATCGGCGTTTAATTATAAATTATTATTTTTTAAATGAAAATTACATTTTCCATCAACGAATTGTCAATTTCTCAAAAACTAAGAGTCCGATTGAAACGAGCTTTTTGCCAACCGTAAGATAATTAAATTACTGAAACATTTAGGTACATAATTAAGCAATTAACGGTCCGTCGTTACACTTTCTTAAAGCTTGCTGCAACTTAAATTTGTTCATTAATTATAATATATCGCAGTTAGTCAATGTTGAGATTAAATCGTCTAGTATTGTGGGTGTAACAATCTTTAACCGTTTTCGTTCGAGTAATGCAACAGGCGGTGGCCAACGGCTACTTGGAGTTTAGGTCGTGACTTGGCGGATAGAACACCTAAGAAAAGTACTATCGCTTACTTACAAGCAATATTGTCTGCAGAATTAGTTTAAAGAGAATTTCACTTATAAGGAATCGCTCGGGCACTTTCTATTCGACAGTGACTTACGACAGGTTGCCGCATTTTTGACTGGCGTAACCCCGGCACTTTTTCTTTTAAAACGTATAAATTACAATTGACTGCGAGAGTTATGTTTTTTTTTTTCGAAAAACGTTTTTAGCATGGCGACGAGTGGGAGGGAGCGAAAAGATGCGATGATATCGTCGGGTGCGAATGAGAACGACCGATTAAAATTATTTTTTGGCTAATTTAGTTGCTTGAATTATTGTGAATCGTGCTTAAAACGCGTGTGAGCTCAAAGTGGCACATTTCCGAGCGAGGGAAATTTGATAACTCAAATTATTTTTAGTTTCCTTCAACTTCGACTTATCGAGGTTCGACTGTATTTACAAAAAATAAAAGGATCTTGTTTGAGAGTGCGTGTTTCGTTTAAAATGAAGAAAATGTGCCCTTAGAATTTAATTTTTATTATAGTATTCTGCCAAAAAAAAAATTGTTACGTTTATTTAAATTAGTTATTAACAATTGGTTAATACCAATGCTGTACCAAATAACCTCTTTTAATTATTAACAATTTTTAATTAGAAAAGTGGAGTAAAGTTTCCCAATCAAAAGTTCACTGTTTAAAAAAAAAACTATGTCCAGGGATATTATTGTCTTTTATGTTATTTAGTTTAAATTTAAAAATTCAAGAAACTAAGAACTGGTACTGTATAGACAAAAAAAGTTTAAAAAAGTTAATTTTTATTTTAATACGTAAAAAAAACAATTATTAAATGAATTTAAAGAGAGTAACAAAATTATTTACAAAAAATAAAAGGACTTTTTTTCAGAATGTATGTGTTGATTAAAATAAGGAGAAAGTGCCCTTAGAATTTAATTTTTGTTATAGTATTCGGCTAAAAAAAAATTGTTACGTTTATTTAAATTAGTTATTAACAATTGGTTAAAACCAATGCTGTACCAAATACCCTCTTTTAATTATTAACAATTTTTAATAAGAAAAATGAGAGTAAAGTTTTCCCCAATCTAAAGGGCACTGTTTTTTTTTAAATAATGTGTTCTGTTAACTTATGAAAAAATAGCTATGTCCAGGAATATTATTTCTTTTATGTTACTTAGTTTAAATTTAAAAATTCAAAACTAAGAACTGGTACAGTTTAGGCACAAAAAATATTTATTATTGTTTACTTCAGAATTAACTGTTTAACTAAAACCGAAATTATTAAACAATTTTTTGTGCATTGTTTAAATTAAAAAGAAAACAAAGTTGTTTTAAATGAATTAGTTTGAGCCAATAGACGAAAGAGCGTTAATCATCCATAAAGAGCATTACAAGTCCCTTGGGAAATATTACGAAAAAAAGAATACACTCAACATTAAATATTGAATATAAATAATTGATGTTTAGATGAATAGTTGGTGTGTTTGTTAGTCTACAGTTCCCAGGGCAATTGTAAATAGGTTGATCACCACCCTCTTTAAGCACCCTTATAAAGTGCACCCTTATTGACATTTTATTCGTGTAAGCATTACCGAAAATTAAAAGCTACATTTTTTATTAATTCCCAGTCCGGCATCATTCAATTAATTACGAAATTTCGTAATTGTAAAATTATTTAAAATTCTTTACAAGAACTGTTGATTATTTTTAATGCAAGATTCATGGTCCTTTTAAAACCCATTACATTAGCCACCCCATTGCACGACGAGGGGGTAGCTGCACTTGCACAGATACCAGTTGCCATTACGGCTACTTTATCGCGGTTCCCACGGACCACCCTCTCAAATGCCACCCCCCGGTAGCATATGATTTACATTAAAATTTAGCAGTAAAGTTTGCCCCCCTCGCTTATTTTCACACCTTATTTAATGTCATCATTTAATTCGTTATTTTGTGTTACAATTTCTCAAATGTAAGATTTTTTTAAATTTGCGCAAATGGGTGTTTTTGGAATTTTTTGATTTCTGTTGACACCTGCAATCGATATGATTAAGATTAATTTATAAAAAATGTTTCCGATTTAAAATACGGAATTTAATTTGTTTTAATTCGGTCCAAGCCGCATCTAAATTAATTTTTTGTGAACCAACCATTTACAGCTGATCCCGTATCGCCGGATCGCTTTCTCTTCGTCTCGGCTCAATTCGAACTTATCTCCATTGTTACACAATAACGCGAGTCTTTAAGAGAAAAAAAGAGGCGACGACTCACATCCGTTTTGTAGCGTGAGCATCACCATTTCATGCCCACATTAATTGCCTTTGTTTGCTTTAATTCGATTTAGATCGAAAGGTGCAACACTTCATAGAAAACTCTTTGAACTGCATCGAAGATCACAATGAAGAACTGCGTTCTTTGTTCCGCACGTTCGAAAGAACAAAGCTCATCGCTTAATTATTTGAATTTGTTAATTGTGCGACGTTTCTTCAAAAAAACGAAACGTTGCACGTGTGCTAGATGGGGTATAACTAACGTGAATTTTTTTTTTGTTAAAACGGCACATTTGGTAATCGAGCTTAAAACCGAGTGTGCACATTCGAGCTCAAAGTGGCACATTCCGATCTCGGGAAAATGAAGCGCGCCGCTCCGCGTCGCGCTTCATTTGCCTCCCTCGCTCGGAAATGTGCCACTTTTCGCTCGAATGCGCACATCATCGTATTTATTGATTTGCCTTAATTAATCTTTTCACTTTCAACCCACAAAATTAAAAATAAACAATTTATAAATTAAAAAAATGCAAACCTTTAAATTTTTAATTTTATTGCCAAAGATTTATCATAGAAAATTTGAAAATGTTTAAAAAAATATAAATATTTAAGCCCCCTTTTTAGTTACAATTTTGAAATTTTATATTTGATTATATCTCATTGGTAGTTACAACTTTTATTTAAAAATTTTTTTTGAATTTTTTTTATTTTAAGAAATAATATAAGGAACGTTTTTCAATTATAAGAAATGGCAATCTAAAAATAACGTTATAAAATCCTAAAGTTGGGAATGCCACAGAAAAAAAATTAGCAATTAAATCCCGGAAATTTTGGCAGGAGCATTTAGATGGGTCCTTTAGCTTTCATTTAAAAAAAAAATTTTTTTAATCGAGCGACAGTAGCGCGTGTTACGATTTTTTTTTGTAAGCGCTAAAAGAGAGACCAATGCCCGACTGGGCAACAAACCCTCAAAATGCTATGTCTTTTTAAATAGCTCGTTTATTTTTGATTTTAGCCATACCTAAGTAACCAAAATTCTTAACGCTATCAATTCAAGCAAAAAAAAAGTATTGAGTTTCATTTAATAAAAATATAACCTCGTTCTGCCATTAATTTTTAAATAACACCTCCTAATTTTTTTTTTTTTTTAAATGTTTCTAAATTATTTATTTAAAAGTAAACAATATCATCCCATAATAGAACTCAATTAAGCAAATCCGAACAAAGCCCTTTCAGCTTTCGGCAACATATTCAAATGCACGTGTCGTCCGAAATCAAAACCACGTGTCGAATGCGAACGAGCGCAGCATCTTTTCTAATCAAATCGCGCGTATCAAAATCACCCTCGCCACCACAAGCTGCGTGCATCCCCAACAAACCGCCCCAAAAACTGCTGCAAATGCGGAACGTCATAGAAACGAATCCTGTGCAAAGTGTAATTGTAGAAAAGCCTTTGTGTCGGTGGGGAAAAGGCATAGAATCAACAATGCGTCAAGTGACGAGGACAAAGTCCTTTTAATCAATGGACATGCGATGTGATCTTCGGGTTCGTTTCGATTTACCCGTGGGAACCGCGCAAATCCTGTGGGACTCGAGTTCGGTGGCGAGCACGAATGCGATTTTGGGAAATTGCTGCTGGTCAATTGAACGACCCCCACAGATTAGTATTACAATTCGTTTTCGAGTATTTAATTTGTATCATTTTTAGTAATTGCGCCTTAATTAAAACTTTAAGTTTCTAATTAAAAATAAATTTAGATGGCTCGCTCAGAAATCCCAAGTGACCTAGATATTTCCAAAATGAATTGATTGCGAGCAACCTTTAAATCGAAAAAAACTAAAGAAGTAGTTACATCATTAGCCATTAAGCTAATAACAGGATTTTTAACTTTAAATATGTATCTATCGGTGTGCTATGTTGTTATATAAAATATAAGAGTTTCTGAATTATTGCTGACAGAGCAGAACCTGTGTAGCAATGTTAGATATTATCGGAGCTCCCACATAAAGCTACCATTCCGTTTGTAAAAGTGCCTCTTTCCAACCTGTTGCACGCTGTAAATTAAAAAAATGCTTCTAGACAAATGAAAAATTGGAGTACGCGCAATTAGACGGTAATTAGTTGAATAATATTCCAATTAAAAGCATCTCTTCATTAATCATTTTGGGAGCCTCTAAATAAATAGAAAAAAATACAGTTTTATTCGAAAAAACATTAATCGAAAAATATATAGGATCGGTCATTATTTTTTTACGGGCTTATAAGGCAAGCTACAACAAAGAGTACTTGAAGTAAAATGTGTCCAAAAGTCCCTTCTAAACAGTCCTTGCGTTAGATTTAAATAATTTTGAAAAAAAATTTTTGATTTTATTTCTAAATCGAAAAATATATAGGAACGGTCATTAATTCTTTACGGGCTTATAAGTCAAGATACAACAAAGAGTACTTGAAGTAAAATGTGTCCGAAAGTCCCTTCTAAACAGCCCTTGCGTTAGATTTAAATAATTTAAAAAAAAATTTTGACTTTATTTCTAAATGGAAAAATATACAGGAACGGTCATTAATTTTTTACGGGCTTATAAGGCAAGTTACAACAAAGACTACTCAAAGTAAAATGTGTCCGAAAGTCCTTCTAAACAGCCCTTGCGTTAGATTTAAATAATTTTAAAAAAAATTTTTTGACTTTATTTCTAAATGGAAAAATATACAGGAACGGCCATTAATTTTTTACGGGCTTATAAAGCAAGCTACAACAAAGAGTACTTGAAGTAAAATGTGTCCGAAAATCCTTTCTAAACAGCCTTTGCGTTAGATTTAAATAATTTTGAAAAAAAAATTTTGACTATTTCTAAATCGAAAAATATATAGGAACGGTCATTAATTTTTTACGGGCTTATAAGGCAAGCTACAACAAAGAGTACTCGAAGTAAAATGTGTCCGAAAGTCCCTTCTAAACAGCCCTTGCGTTAGATTTAAATAATTTTGAAAAAAAAATTTTGACTTTATTTCTAAATCGAAAATATATAGGAACGGTCATTAATTTTTTACGGGCTTATAAGCCAAGCTACAATAAAGAGTACTTGAAGTAAAATGTGTCCAAAAGTCCTCTCTAAACAGCCCTTGCGTTAGATTTAAATAATTAAAAAAAAAATTTGACTTTATTTCTAAATCGAAAAATATATAGGATCGGTCATTAATTTTTTACGGGCTTATAAGGCAAGCTACAACAAAGAGTACTTGAAGTAAAATGTGTCCGAAAGTTCCTTCTAAACAGCCCTTGCGTTAGATTTAAATAATTTTGAAAAAAAATTTTGACTTTATTTCTAAATCGAAAAATATATAGGAACGGTCATTAATTTTTTACGGGCTTATAAGGCAAGCTACAACAAAGAGTACTTGAAGTAAAATGTGTCCAAAAGTCCCTTCTAAACAGCCCTTGCGTTAGATTTAAATAATTTTGAAAAAAAAATTTTGACTTTATTTCTAAATCGAAAAATATATAGGAACGGTCATTAATTTTTTACGGGCTTATAAGCCAAGCTACAATAAAGAGTACTTGAAGTAAAATGTGTCCAAAAGTCCTCTCTAAACAGCCCTTGCGTTAGATTTAAATAATTTAAAAAAAAAATTTTGACTATTTCTAAATGGAAAAATATATAGGATCGGTCATTATTTTTTTACGGGCTTATAAGGCAAGCTACAACAAAGAGTACTTAATGTAAAATGTGTCCGAAAGTCCCTTCTAAACAGTCCTTGCATTAGATTTAAATAATTTTGAAAAAAAATTCAGGATTGCAATTGTAGGTTCATTTTTTTTTACTTTAAAAAAATTGTATCGCCCTTATTTACGGACCAATATTTAAAAATTATACAGATTCGGATTTGGCAGTCTTTTTGGCTTCATATAGGCCTAAGAAACCATAGGCGTGCTATTCCAAAGTTCTGGGAAAACGTTTTGAAAAAAAAATCGATGGGTTTTATAATCCATGTTTTTTTGGCAAAAAATGAAAAAAATAGAATTGCTTTATATTGCGAGGGGATGTTCCTACGTACCCCTAGCGACTATAGCCGGTGTCATTTCCTGACGCTCTCGCTCTAAAATAAAAATTTCAATCCATGTGCTACCAAATATGGTGCGAAGACTTATTTACCAAAAAAAAATTGTAGAATAGCGGATGATCTAGTTTGAAGGTCGCAAGCAACTTTAATAATAAGAAAAAAAAATCTTTTGCAGACCTAATTATTATTGTTATTAATGGCACACGTTTTCTAACTCAATGTACGTATGCGAGTGCCTTCGGGCTACCAATTTGTAAAATTCCCTAGCCTTTTAAATGAACGACTTGGAAAACGAGCAGCGACAAGGCTAAAAAACGTATCAACGACCAGAATCCGGAACTGCACATAAAAGCCAGAGCCGGATCGCGTTTTTTAAAGACTTTTTTCTTCTAAATCGTCTCCCACCTCCGTTCTGCATTAATAAAACGACGTTAAATTATTTCCCAAAAATTTTAAAATGGGCCCTTTTTAATCCACTCCCGCATTTAAATTACGAAATTAATTCTGCTGGAGAAATCAAATGGTTCGAACTCGCTCTTAAGACAAGCGATTTTATTCTTGCATACGAAATCAATTACGAGCCTAACGGGCGGCGCCACTCAAGGACCCCCGAGATGGATAAATGTTTCTTCGGTGCCAAGACTTTTCTAAGTAGGAGTTTAGAAGAAAACCACGCTGCGTTTTGAATAATCTCGTCTGGGAAAAAATGGGGGCCCGGCCCTGGCCGAACGACAAGACAAGGCACCGAGTTTTTGCGAGAGAAAAACATTTTTTTTGATACCAACGTGAGAAAAATACAGATCAAAATAAATTGCTAAGATTTTAATGCCGTTTAGACCCATAAAAAACACAATTTTGGGCAAATAGATTTCGGGCAATTTTTTTCAAAATAATTTTTTAAATTAATTTCTAAATTAAAAACGACAATCCCCATTCACATGCCGTTTGGACTCCTTCAAATAAAGCTTAATTTTAAATAAATATATAAACAATTTTGGCTTTTCTGCAAGCACACAAAAATCAAAGACAATAAATTTCGATTTTGGTTTTTGCTCGCGCGATAAAATTAATTATTTTTTTCCTACATTTTGCCACATTTTTGTCAATCATTCGCAAGGCGAAGTAGCAGCCTATGTGGGCGTAAATACCATGAGAAATGTTTAACATAAATTAGTACCTATTAGTAATTTAAACAAACCCATACCCGTACGCTACAAGACCAAAAAAAAGGCACGAAATACTTTGCTATATAAATAACGAGATCTTAGGCAAAAAAAAAACTAATTACAATCGAAATATGGCATTCTACATTTGACGGTTTTATTGAACAAATAAAGCAGTAAAGTTGGCTTAATATGCAACTTAGAAAAGGTAAGGTCTGACACTAATTAGGCGTACTTCCAAATACATTTTAAATCTGTCAAATTATTAACTTGCACCGCATTTTGCTCCCGAACACAAAAGTTTATTAAGATATGGACCCGAAATCGTTAAGGCGAATCGGCCGAGTAATTAAAATAACTACCTGTCCTTTTTTTTTTGGGCGCACCAACAACTTGTATTCTGGCATGTTATATCGCAATATCTCGGCGGGGCTCTTTTTTACAGCATATTTTGGGGACACACTTAAAATTAAACCCTTTTAGATGACACGGTACATAACGCTTTTTATTCCGAAGTAGGTAATCACCTTTCGCTCAGCTGGCGATCATTTATATGAATTCGGGTGTTTGGAACCTTACTGCTCCGAACCTGCATATTTTAATTTTTTTCCTCGTTATTAACGGACTAAATAATTTTCAGTAGTAGTCGACCCGTGGGAGCCTAATCCCGACCGTGAAATTGCGCGGCGTAAATATTTTCGGCGGCTTAAGAAAATTTAAATTTTTAATCGTGGAAATTAATAAATGATTTTCGAGCCGGGTACGAATTTGCACTTGTCAAAAACTGGTGCTGCACCTTGTCGAATAAATAAAATACCCGTGAGAATTGTAGCATAACAAGTATTCATATTTCATTCAGTAATTATTGGTATCTATGTTAGATAATATCGATTAGAAGTTCAAGTCTAAGCAATAAATTATGTCCGAGTTATGATAGAAAAATCGGTAATACATTTTTTTTATTTATTGGTGCGCACTTTCTCGAAGGAATACGTTTGCCTTGTTCCATATTGTCTTTTCCCTAAGCGAATATGGTTTAAGCAAGAACTATGCTCGAATGAATGGCTGTGGTGGTTTTCTGATACAGTGGAACTCCATAAGTCGAGCCTCGATGAGTCGAAAACCGGTACAGTTCGAAAGAAATCCTTATTTAAAAAAAAATATAAATATTTAAGTCCTTTTTGATTTTTATACTAGAGCTACTTATATAGTATTATTTATGAAGTAAATTAATAATTGTGAATGGTGCTTAAGACCGAGTGTGCGCATTCGAGCTCAAAGTGGCACATTCCGATCTCGGGAAAATAAAGCGCGCCGCTCCGCGTCGCGCTTCATTTGCCTCCCTCGCTCGGAAATGTGCCACTTTTCGCTCGAACGCGCACATCTTCGTTTTTATTGATTTTTTTTATTTTATTCTTTGCTCTTTCAGATCATAAATTATAATTTAGTTTAGTAAATATCGATTTTATGTTTGAAACACGTTTTTACCATAGCAATGAGTGGAAGGGAGCAAAAAGATACAATAATTTCGTTGGTGCAAGTGAGAGATATCCATTATAATTATTTAATTATTTTTTCGTTTAATTTACTAGCTTAAATTATTGTGAATCGTGCTTAAAACCGAGTGTGCGCATTCGAGCTCAAAGTGGCACATTCCGATCTCGGGAAAATAAAGCGCGCCGCTCCGCGTCGCGCTTCATTTGCCTCCCTCGCTCGGAAATGTGCCACTTTTCGCTCGAATGCGCACATCCTCGTACTCATCGATTCGCCTTAATTAATCTTTTTACTTTCAACTGACAAAATTTAAAATATGGGTGATTCTGTTCTAATTGTTACTTTTTTGATTAAAAATTTTAGAATTTTATAACCAAACTTTTTTTGATTTTTCTTGCACATTATTACTCTATTTGATAGTAAAAATGAAAGTGCGAGCGGATTTTGCCACAACTTCAAAATATCGAGAACGAGAATTATATTTTATAATTTCCATGCCACGGTACTGACATAAAATACATTTGGTAGACATTCTTCGGAAAAATTATTAAATTCATTTATGAATTGTATTGTACCATTTTAAAACTCTTTTTTATTGATTATTTAACATTTCAATAATCCATAGTAACTTATGTATAACAAATAATACATTATAATTTCTATCAAACATCAATCAACTCAAATCTAACACATTTCACAAACATTAACATAACGAAAATTTTTTTTTGGTTTTTATTACAGCATTTTTAATTCTTAAGCTTCTGAGCCAATAGTCAATAATATTTATTAACAATTAAATATGTTTTTATTATTTTTTGACACGGTACTGACCGCCACGGTACTGACATTTAAAATTAAATTGGCAACTGTAATTTTTTGATTATGAATTCGATAATATCCTATTACCGTATAATTTGGGCTAGTAATAAGTACAGAAATTCATTACTTATGGTGAAAAAAATTAATCGTTAATTAAGTTTACCAATTCCACGTTACTGACAAGTAAATTTATGACATCATCTTTTAAAAATTGAGTTTTAAAACGACACAAACTCGCTTGAGAATTTCACTTGTGTGATATTTGTAAACATAGCTCGGTTAACGCACTTTCAATATGGCTTATTAGTTGTTTCATTAATTTTGAAGTAAATGGCGCACGAGTCATACACATTCAAATTTAAAAATTTGCTTAAATCTGAGGACAAAAGTTAATAAGCCGGAATTCAATTTTAAATTGATGTATTAAAAAAAATTTCGTTAATTTCTTTCAAGTTTGATTATATACATTGAGATTTATCAGTTAATTGGTTTGAATTATTTATTGCAACAAAACAAATAACCGATTTATAGGTAAATTCTAGAAAAGGACACGGTACTGACATTTAAGTGAGATATTGCAAGTTTTCTTTGGACCCCAACTTATATTATACAAGAAATGCGATGAAATATGTTCATGATAATCGTATTGATACAAAAATTTCATTAATCGATTTATAACCAGTGAGAGCAAACAGTATAGGACACAAAAAATCACAGTTAAAATAGAATCACCCATATACGATTTATAAATTAAAAAAACAGTTTAAATTTTTAATTTGATTTTGACACCCCTTAATTTTTTGAATGTCAATCCCCTTCTCTCTTTAAATCTAAAAATAAATGTAAATGTAATGTAAATTTTACGGTCACTAACTGTACGTTTTCAAAAATTCCGTTTATGCTGTTCAATTCGAAAACTAAAGTAGATATTTTATCGAATGGCAAGTCTAATGAAATTGTCATTACAGCAAAACGATTACGTTGTAATAATTTCAGGTTAAGCAACCTTGTATTCAGTTGTCATTTCGTTAATAACAGTTTTAAGCGAATAAAATTTATTAACTAAACGCTTCAGGTATTCGTATTAATATTAATACGAAAAACGAGTTCTGTCGACAGAAGTCCGCCTAATCCGTACTCGAAAACAATGGGATAAATGTAAAGCGGCCCCGATAACCATCGTACACATATCCGAGCCAAACAATTCCAATAACTTTCTCTACGCACGTGCAATGCGGGTGTAAATAAATTAAAATCGCCGGCCGCACGGTTCGGGGCCTATAGCGAACGCGAGCAAGGCTACGCCACTGCATTTTTTCCTCCCGATCTCGCCTTTGAAGCTTTCCGATTTTAATCGCTCCGGAATGCGCGCTTTATCATTCAAAAAATCGAGCCGAATTTCTTCGGGCCTCGCGCCCATAGAACGAATCACGTTTGGCTCGAAAGGGCCTGAGAGAGCGCCTTTTGACAGGGTTCGGTTCGTGAGCGCGCATGGCCCGCTCGATTCAGTGGCAGGATGAGCTTTGAAAAGCTCTTCCGCGGAACGCTTAAGCATCTTCTCGAATGAATGGGTTAAGAAACGAAAGACACTGCGGCGCAAGTGGCTACACCTTTAAGTAGTTTTTTCTACGTCCTGTTTACTTTTTTCGATCGAACCTGCAGGTGACTTAGAATCTACGTCTTTGATTTGTTTCCGCCGCCTCCCCCGCGCGCCGCCCCGCTGGAATTTAATTAGGCGAACGAATGGTTTATTGTGGCTCTTAATTAAATTTGTAACGTGACGAGGCGAGAAGTGTCGAACTATTTCGCCCCGAACCTTGACACGAATCGAAGCGAAAACTTTCGCGGCGGGTCAGAGATTTAATGAACAATGCAAATGTGCAAAAGTGTCAACCCTGTCCTTCGTGTGTCGAATTGAATGCGAAAAACCGAAAGCCCACACGGCGACGACGTGCCTTTTGCTCGCTTTTTATCTTCGCGCCTCTTTGCATCAGGTGGAATGCACTCAATGTCAAATTCCCCATGCGATTTTACGAATCTGTTTCTAGATCCGACTTTGGGGGTTGTTCGAGTTGAAAAAGAGTTTCCTGGTCTCCTAATTTATGTGTTGTTGGTTCGGTAAAGTTGGCGAGAGAGCTACAATTAATTGCGAGAAATATGTAAAACAGGAAGCAATAAAAATATGAAACCCCACTCGTTTGTGCATTTAAACATTCACAAATATTTTGTGGTCTATCATTAAAAGTTAATTAGTGGGCGGCTTTTATTATTTAACATTCGTTTTTTTGTACGGCGAGCTCAAATCTTTTGATAATCGATTTTATTAATTTTAATTAAAATCGAAAGTCTAAGGATAAAGCTGCAATAAAATTTTTAATCAAATTTAAATTAAGCAAAATGAAAAATTAATCGAAAATCTATTTCGATTTAGTTGTGCCAATGGTTTTATTTGTTTGGTCCTGTTTTTGAGAAATTAAATATATAACTAGGTGCCTATATGAAAAAATTCGGAACGAAAAATTAATATTAGTCATTAATAAGTTTGATAATATGTTACGTAGCATTTGTACCCATATAATACCCATATAGTACCCATATAATGTCTTTTGACCCCCCCTAAGAAAGTTACATTAAAAATAAGTAATTTTTAATGAAATCAAAAAATTAATGTAAATAAATTGTTATATTTTTATTAAATAAGGACTCAATACTTTTTTTTTGTTTCAATTAATAGCGTTAAAAATTTTGGTTACTTAGGTATGGCTAAAATCAAAAATAAACGAACTATTTAAAAAGACATAGCATTTTGAGGGTTCGTCGTTTATCGGGCATTGGTCTCTCTTTTAGGACTTACAAAAAAAATCGTAACACGCACTACTGTTGTTCAATTAAAAAATTTTTTTTTTCAAATGAAAGCTAAAAGACCCATCTAAACGCTCCTGCCAAAATTTCCGGGATTTAAATGCTAATTTTTTTTGTGTGGCGCTCCCAACTTTAGGATTTTATAACGTTATTTTTAGATTGCCATTTCTTATAATTGAAAGACGTTACTTATATTATTTCTTAAAGTAAAGAAAATAGAAAAAAATATTTCAAATAAAAGTTGTAACTACCAATGAGATATAATCATATATAAAATTTCAAAATTGTAACTAAAAAGGGGGCTTGAATATTTATATTTTTTTAAAAATCTTTAAATTTTCTATGATAAATCTTTGGAAATAAAATTAAAATTTAAAGGTCTGCATTTTTTTAATTTATAAATCGTATATTTTCAATTTTTTGAGTTGAAAGTAAAAAGATTAATTAAGGCAAATCAATAAATACTAGGATGTGCGCATTCGAGCGAAAAGTGGCACATTTCCGAGCGAGGGAGGCAAATGAAGCGCGATGCGGAGCGGCGCGCTTCATTTTCCCGAGATCGGAATGTGCCACTTTGAGCTCGAATGTGCACACTCGGTTTTAAGCACGATTCACAATAATTTAAGCCGGTAAATTAGACGAAAAAATAATGAAATAATTATAATGGGTCCCTCTCACTTGCACCGACGAGATTATTGTATCTTTTTGCTCTCTTCCACTCATTACTATGGTAAAAACGTGTTTCAAACATAAAATCGATATTTACTAAACTAAATTATAATTTATGATCTGAAAGAGCAAAGAATAAAATAAAAAAAATTAATAAACACGAGGATGCGCGCATCCGAGCGAAAAGTGGCACATTTCCGAGCGAGGGAAGCAAATAAAGCGCGACGCGGAGCGGCGCGCTTCATTTTCCCGAGATCGGAATGTGCCACGTTGAGCTCGAATGCGCACACTCGGTTTTAAGCACCATTCACAATAAATTAAGCCAATAAATCAGACAAAAAATCAGTTGAATAATTTTAATCGTTTCCTCTCACTCGCACTAACGCTATTATCGTATCTTCTAGCTCCCTTCCACTCATTGCTATAGCAAATAAGTTTTTCGAATTCACAATAATTAATTTACTTCATAAATAATACTAAATAAGTAGCTCTAGCATAAAAATCGAAACCGAAGAAGTAGACGTCGAGGCGCAGTCAATTAATTTCAAAGTCAACAAAGTTCATGGGTCTCAATAAACGAGCATTGTTTTATTTAATAATACCTCGGGCGGTGACGTGAGCACCTGGTTAATAGGAACGAATATTTAGCTTCCAGAAGCAGATGTAAGTATTACCTCTCACCTACTAATAGCCCTGCAGGAGGTCAAAACCTAATTGAACCGATACAGACCCATCACCATTACATCTGCTCGTTTACCAAGCAAAGCGATCTTTAAATCTACATAATTAAATCGATATACAAGCTCCAATAAATAATATTTTAATTTAATTAATGCAACGAAGCAATAATTACGTGCTAATGACATGTAATTCACTAATGCTTTGATTATTCAAATTGATCGCTCGCCATAAATCGCAAAGGAAAGGGCTTTTGATATGTGCGTGGGCGAAATTATTTAAATAATTTCTCAAGTGTTAAAAAAACATATTCAAAACAATAATTTGGTTAAGCAAACAGTTAAAGGTGCTCTAAAAGGTTTTGAAAACATTGTGGGGGAGAGAAACCACACAATTTCGAATAAAATACCACCTCCGCTAATTAATCTTATACAAAATGTCTCAATTACTAAATTTAAAAATAAAGAAAATAAACAAAAATCGAAAACGGACAATTAACAATGTGTTCAATTAATTATTTAAGCGAAAATAATAAAAAGAAATCGGTTATTTCAAAATTGAAAAGTATCGGGTTCGTCGGCTATCGGGCATTGGTATCTCTTTTAGCCCTTTAGAAAAAAAATCGTAGCGCCGTTGTTCTTGGTCCGATTTTGCCCTGGTTTTTTGTAAACGAAAGCCGAAAGATTGTTCTAAACGCCCATATAAAAGTTTTTGAGATTTTAGTTTCGAGTTTTTCGTAACTCTTCTCTCAAAATGTCGGTTTTTAACGCATGCATCCATCAAAACGCACCACATTAAAAATTCAATATATTATTCGTTATTTCTCAAAATAACAAAAACAAAAAAAATGTCTCAAATAAAAGTTGTAGGTCTCACTTAGATATGGCCAGAAAAAAAAATTGAGACACGTACCCCCCGAGGCCCCCGGTTAAAAACCACCTATACAAAATTTTAACTAAAATCAACAAAATAAATTACAACGAAGACAAAAAAGGCGTTATTTTTAAATGAGAAGCTCTTCTTATTAAACAAAGAGGTCATAAAAGAAAGCTAACCGTTACGACACATAAATTTCCACCGAACTCAAAGAAGGACTGACGGTCTCATCAATATTTATGAAGCCAAAATTCACTTGCTGCAAACATAAAAATTTCCTTTTGAACTACCAAAATTGCTGTTGTTAAATGTTCAATTTAAAAGTGCATTTATGCTCCTGTGACCTTAGCTCAAACTTTTATGGTGCGTTTATGTGTGTCAGATTCGAGGAAAGCTCGTCAAACGTCCAATAATTCATTATTTTACCGCTTACTAAACAATCCTTCTTTATTATCCTTCCTCGAGATTGCTTTTTTGGCATTTTTCTGGACGCATTAAAAATTTACATTAGCATAACCGAACTAAATCAAAAAAACAGGTCTGCAACAGTATTTCCAGAAAAAAATAGCTTTATTATTTAAAATAAAACGGACATTTTTTGTAAGGCTTGCAGAATAATTAATTGTTAAATTTGGAGCCTTGAAGAGCCACGAAATAGGAAGCTCCAGCGCGGAAATAATTTAAATAATCTCAGATTAAGATTATCGCATTTTCGAGCATCGGAGGGTTCTAAGAATAACAAGCACAAACAAAGTGAGGATTAAATGAGCTAGCCATTTTTAGTTTTGAAAAATTTAACATCCAAAAGCAGCAAGAATAGTAATTTAACAACGCGCGCACAATAAACAAATAGAAATAACGATAATGTTACTCCTTTACGATTATTCAAAATCACATTAAAGCGTTAAAATAAAATAATGGCCTTAATAAAATTTAATAAGAATAATAAGCGGGGTACTAAACAAAGTCGACGTAATTTTTTCAGCATGGCCTTAGCGCGACTCCTACATCCAAGTTTACATAAGCGGGTATTAATGTCTCACAGAAATTATATTTGGAAATCGAACAGTAATCTTGTTAACCGCGAACACAATATACTATTTAATTCCGTAATAAATTTGTATAATAAAACAATAGCGACTATTAGAAGTCGCTTTTAAATGGGCTGGTCTTTCGTTAGAACATAAAGCTATGGAGCCGGGTATGATTTATCCCGCGTTCCTTTTGAAATTGCCTCCACGTAGAGCGCTCGCTCGCAGTGCCTTTGAGAGAAAGATCTGCGTGTAAAGCACGTATGCAGATAAGTACAAATCGGCCGTCTTTCGGTTGCCCCCCTTTGGGTTGAAGGCGCACCCGTTTATTAGAAAACAATGTAATCACTTTGTTGAAATGTTAAGACCAGACAATTGCGTCGACTTCGAGCTCGGAAATCTTTATTAATGTAATATCGTTCGGCTCAACGGGTGAGCAGTCAATTTTTTAAGTAAAAACAGTCAATTTAAAGGGTCGGAATTACAGTACAATCTCTATAAGGAGATCGCATCTAAAAGCTTCGGAAGAGATATATCGTAATTTTATTTTTACATTTGTAACTAGATTAACTCACCCCCTACTCTTCTAAGAGTAATTAAATTTTTTTTATTATTTTTCTGGTCCATTAGAAACTTTTAGTAAAGGACCTCTATATAATAATTTGCCTTTATTTGCGATTTTGAAAAATTTCGTTTTTGTGAAATAAAGTCTTACATTTCTAACTAAATTAATTTACCCTATACTCTTCTAAGAGTTGTTAGAATTTTTTTATTATTTTTCTGGCCTATTAGAAACTTCAGTAAAGGCCTTCCATATAATATTTTGCCCGAATTTGCGATTTTGAAAAATTTCATTTTTGTGAAATAAAGTCTCACACTTCTAACTAAATTAATTCACTCTCTACTCTTCTAAGGGTAGTTAGAATTTTTTTATTATTTTTTTGGGCTATTAGAAACTTCAGTAATGGACCTCCATATAATATTTTGTTCGAATTTGCGATTTTGAAAAATTTCATTTTTGTGAAATAAAGTCTTACACTTCTAACTAAATTAATTCACCTCTATTCTTCTAAGGGTAGTTAGAATTTTTTTATTATTTTTTTGGGCTATTAGAAACTTCAGTAAAGGACCTCCATATAATATTTTGTTCGAATTTGCGATTTTGAAAAATTTCATTTTTGTGAAATAAAGTCTTACAGTTCTAACTAAATTAATTCACCTCTACTCTTCTAAGGGTAGTTAGAATTTTTTTATTATTTTTTTGGGCTATTAGAAACTTCAGTAAAGGACCTCCATATAATATTTTGTTCGAATTTGCGATTTTGAAAAATTTCATTTTTGTGAAATAAAGTCTTACACTTCTAACTATTTTTATTCACCCTCTATTCTTCTAAGGGTAGTTAGAATTTTTTTATTATTTTTTAGTCTATTAGAAACTTCAGTAAAGGACCTCCATAGAATATTTTGTTCGAATTTGCGATTTTGAAAAATTTCATTTTTGTGAAATAAAGTCTTACACTTCTAACTATTTTTATTCACCCTCTATTCTTCTAAGGGTAGTTAGAATTTTTTTATTATTTTTTTAGTCTATTAGAAACTTCAGTAAAGGACCTCCATAGAATATTTTGTTCGAATTTGCGATTTTGAAAAATTTCATTTTTGTGAAATAAAGTCTTACACTTCTAACTATTTATTCACCCTCTATTCTTCTAAGGGTAGTTAGAATTTTTATTATTTTTTAGTCTATTAGAAATTTCAGTAAAGGACCTCCATAGAATATTTTGTTCGAATTTGCGATTTTGAAAAATTTCATTTTTGTGAAATAAAGTCTTACACTTCTAACTATTTTTATTCATCCTCTATTCTTCTAAGGGTAGTTAGAATTTTTTTATTATTTTTTTGGTCTATTAAAAACTTCAGTAAAGGACCTCCATATAATATTTTGTTCGAATTTGCGATTTTAAAAAATTTCATTTTTGTGAAATAAAGTCTTACAGTTCTAACTAAATTAATTCACCCTCTATTCTTCTAAAGGTAGTTAGAATTTTTTTATTATTTTTTTGGTCTATTAGAAACTTCAGTAAAGGACCTCCATATAATATTTTGTTCGAATTTGCGATTTTGAAAAATTTCATTTTTGTGAAATAAAGTCTTACAGTTCTAACTAAATTAATTTACCCTCTACTCTTCTAAGGGTAGTTAGAATTTTTTTATTATTTTTTTGGGCTATTAGAAACTTCAGTAAAGGACCTCCATATAATATTTTGTTCGAATTTGCGATTTTAAAAAATTTCATTTTTGTGAAATAGTCTTACACTTCTAACTAAATTAATTCACCCTCTATTCTTCTAAGGGTAGTTAGAATTTTTTT
Organism: Sinopyrophorus schimmeli; assembly: GCA_036325965.1. Lineage (NCBI taxonomy): Eukaryota > Metazoa > Arthropoda > Insecta > Coleoptera > Elateridae > Sinopyrophorus > Sinopyrophorus schimmeli. The sequence continues at coordinate 292,681 of JARFIZ010000026.1, read as the reverse complement.
ATTATTTTTTTGGTCTATTAGAAACTTCAGTAAAGGACCTCCATAGAATATTTTGTTCGAATTTGCGATTTTGAAAAATTTTATTTTTGTGAAATAAAGTCTTACACTTCTAACTATTTTTATTCACCCTCTATTCTTCTAAGGGTAGTTAGAATTTTTTTATTATTTTTTTAGTCTATTAGAAACTTCAGTAAAGGACCTCCATAGAATATTTTGTTCGAATTTGCGATTTTGAAAAATTTCATTTTTGTGAAATAAAGTCTTACACTTCTAACTATTTTTATTCACCCTCTATTCTTCTAAGGGTAGTTAGAATTTTTTTATTATTTTTTTAGTCTATTAGAAACTTCAGTAAAGGACCTCCATAGAATATTTTGTTCAATTTGCGATTTTGAAAAATTTCATTTTTGTGAAATAAAGTCTTACACTTCTAACTATTTTTATTCACCCTCTATTCTTCTAAGGGTAGTTAGAATTTTTTTATTATTTTTTTAGTCTATTAGAAATTTCAGTAAAGGACCTCCATAGAATATTTTGTTCGAATTTGCGATTTTGAAAAATTTCATTTTTGTGAAATAAAGTCTTACACTTCTAACTATTTTTATTCATCCTCTATTCTTCTAAGGGTAGTTAGAATTTTTTTATTATTTTTTTGGTCTATTAAAAACTTCAGTAAAGGACCTCCATATAATATTTTGTTCGAATTTGCGATTTTAAAAAATTTCATTTTTGTGAAATAAAGTCTTACAGTTCTAACTAAATTAATTCACCCTCTACTCTTCTAAGGGTAGTTAGAATTTTTTTATTATTTTTTTGGGCTATTAGAAACTTCAGTAAAGGACCTCCATATAATATTTTGTTCGAATTTGCGATTTTGAAAAATTTCATTTTTGTGAAATAAAGTCTTACACTTCTAACTAAATTAATTCACCCTCTATTCTTCTAAGGGTAGTTAGAATTTTTTTATTATTTTTTTGGTCTATTAGAAACTTCAGTAAAGGACCTCCATATAATATTTTGCCCAAATTTGCGATTTTGAAAAATTTTATTTTGTGAAATAAAGTCTTACACTTCTAACTAAATTAATTCACCTCTACTCTTCTAAGGGTAGTTAGATTTTTTATTATTTTTTGGTCTATTAAAACTTCAGTAAAGAACCTCCATATAATAATTTGCCCGAATTTGCGATTTAGAAAAATTTCATTTTGTCAAATAAAGTCTTACACTTCTAACTAAATTAATTCACCTCTACTCTTCTAAGGGTAGTTAGATTTTTAATTATTTTTCTGGTCTATTAGAAACTCTAGTAAACGACCTCCATATAATAATTTGTCCGAATTTGCGATTTTGCAAAATTCTATTTTTCTGAAATAAAGTCCTGCATTTCGAACTAAGAAACAAGAAAAAATTTTTATTTTTTTTTGTAATAGCATTTTATTTTTAAATTTTTAAAATTAATATCTTAGGTATTTTTTTTTTGTAATAAGCATTTTATTTTTAAAATTTTTAAAATTAAATATCTTAGTATTTTTTTTTTTGTAATAAGCCAATTTTATTTTTAAAATTTTTAAAATTAATATCCTTAGGTATTTTTTTTTTGTAATTAAGCCAATTTTATTTTTAAAATTTTTTAAAATTAATATCTTAGGTATTTTTTTTTTGTAATAAGCCAATTTTATTTTTAAAATTTTTAAAATTAATATCTTAGGTATTTTTTTTTTTGTAATAAGCCATTTTATTTTTAAAATTTTTAAAATTAAATATCTTAGGTATTTTATTTTTTTGTAATAAGCTCATTTTCATTTTTAAAATTTTTTAAAATTAAATATCTTAGGTATTTTTTTTTTTGTAATAAGCCAATTTTATTTTTAAAATTTTTAAAATTAATTTATCCTTAGGTATTTTTTATTTTTTTGTAATAAGCCAATTTTATTTTTAAAATTTTTAAAATTAAATATCCTAGGTATTTTTTTTTGTAATAAGCCATTTTATTTTTAAAATTTTTTAAAATTGAATTTGCTTTTAAAAATTTATTTTGTGAAAAAAAGTCTTACAGTTCTAACTAAATTAATTACCCTCTATTCTTCTAAGGGTAGTTAGAATTTTTTATTATTTTTTTTTTAAAATTTAAAAGGGATCCATATAATATTTTGTTCGAATTTGCGATTTTGAAAAATTTCATTTTTGTGAAATAAAGTCTTACAGTTCTAACTAAATTAATTCACCCTCTACTCTTCTAAGGGTAGTTAGAATTTTTTTATTATTTTTTTGGGCTATTAGAAACTTCAGTAAAGGACCTCCATATAATATTTTTTCCGAATTTGCGATTTTAAAAATTTCATTTTTGTGAAATAAAGTCTTACACTTCTAACTAAATTAATTCACCCTCTATTGTTATAAGGGTAGTTAAAAAATTTTTATTATTTTTTTGGTTTATTAGAAACTTCAGTAAAGGACCTCCATATAATATTTTGCCCAAATTTGCGATTTTGAAAAATTTTATTTTTGTCAAATAAAGTCTTACACTTCTAATTAAATTAATTCACCTTCTACTCTTCTAAGGGTAGTTAGATTTTTTTAATTATTTTTTTGGTCTATTAAAAACTTCGGTAAAGAACCTCCATATAATAATTTGCCCGAATTTGCGATTTAGAAAAATTTCATTTTTGTCAAATAAAGTCTTACACTTCTAACTAAATTAATTCACCCTCTACTCTTCTAAGGGTAGTTAGATTTTTTTAATTATTTTTCTGGTGTATTAGAAACTCTAGTAAACGACCTCCATATAATAATTTGTCCGAATTTGCGATTTTGCAAAATTCTATTTTTCTGAAATAAAGTCCTGCATTTCGAACTAAGAAACAAGAAAAAACATTTTTGACTCCGTCGCAAACACCTCGATCCTAAACTACTTGCTTCTCGTGGACGAGAATTGATGCGTTTTCCGACTCGGAAAAAATTCAATGAAACGCATCCGGCCCCGCACTTGGAGGCACGTGCAGATGTGCAATTGTGCCGGGATGCATCGCGTAACGGTCATCGGAGGACGCGTGCCGTCGCACTTGCGGACGTCCCTTGTGCCGAAGAGCCTTAAGGTCCATTTTCGCAAAAGCGAACCCTCGCATGGGGTTGCAGGAGATGGTGCTTTTCTCTTTCACAGCCGGGCAGGTGAGCTTTGGCGCGCGCGACCGCCGAGCTTTACATCAACGGCCCGCGATACGAAAATAAAGCTCTCGGCGAAAGACATTTTAATTGTTTAATTTCGCATAATGCGCTTTGTTTTGTGAGAGCGCAAAAAAATCGCGCGAAGAGGTCTGGCCAGATGGCCGGCTGTGCGAGAGATGTCGACGTCCTTTAAAATAAGAGCTTTGGGGCTTATCTTTTGTGGGGTCCAAAGACGAAGTGTCTCCAGTCGTGTTTGCTGATAACGTCGGATAATGGGATGCGTTATTTATTTATTTACACGCCGCAGAGGAATGGGGGTTTTATCGAAAAAGTGAACTTATCGCGCTTTTGGGCACCTCCGATATCCTTACAAATATTTAGAGAAACCGAAGAGTCTTCCATTTATTTACATTTTTAAAAAATATGTTGTACAAAATTTTAAATGTCACGATTTTGTTACAAAATGTACCAAAGCGTGCTTCCACAGTTTATTTCAAAAAAAAAAAAATCAAATTTGCACTTACATTTAACAAAATATAATTATACAGCTTGTCGGACAAATAAGTACTGCAACTTAGCCCACTTATAAATAACACTAAACTAAATAAAAACATCAAGTGGCTTTATGTATAATATTTTCAAGTTGTGGTACCGCTAACTTCAATTTAAAATTGTGTAATACATACTTTATTATTTAAAATAATTTAAAAAAAATAATTTAATAGTATTATAACGACGCCATTAAAGCTATATATACAAATTATTTTTTTTAAATTAAAAAAACCATAAAAATCGCCTATCAAATATGCATTGAAATAGAAAGATGGGCTCGACAACATCGAGACGTAAAATAAATCTGTTTATCTTAATCACTTCACGGGTAACAAAGTGTTGCACATTTATTCGACAAAATAAGTGTGCAATAAACAATCTCAAAATTGCATAAAAACTTTTAATGGTTACCTCGTTACCCCGTTAAGTCTCAGTACCCATTCGTCTGACACCCAGTACTAGTACCATTCCGAACATTGTCAGAAATGCTTCGCAAAAAATGTTAAATAGAATTTTTCACGTTTTACGTTACTTTTTTCGAGGGAACGAATAAATTTTCCACATTGAGGTAGGTAGATGAGCGTTCCCGAGCATCCCCTGCGCCTTCCAGCAGCTGTAGCCGTAGCCGAAGGACAGGTGACGTGCTCAGAACCTGCACAATGTGCACAATAGACACATATGCAGAGGTGGGTCGCTAAATCAGGCATGTGCCTCGGCTCTTTGATTTTATGTGTAACGAACTTTTACCCGTCGTACATCTGGAACAGTTACGTTTTGAACGATTTCGACTTTCGGTGCCGGCCGTGGGCAAAAAATCGAGAAGGTCCTGTATCGCTTCGAACCAACTTCCCTTCGGAGCGAATGAAACTGCAGAAAATGGTAGTTGGGCCCCAGAACTAGTTTTTGAAACAATACGAGATAAAGGTTGGACGCGGCACGCCACCCTCTTTCTTATATCCTCAACACGTGTGCTCTTAAGACGCGTGTCTGCACGTGTGTGTGCCGCCTACTACAACCCTCTTTTGCGGGACATCTGCCTTCGTTTACCTTTGGGGCATTGTAATAATCGAATTACCGCGCATGCAAATCGAGGCTTGTTAGTTCTTTCGAGAACTGCTTTCTCACTTTTCATAGGCGTGCGGTGATTAATTGCGGATCGTCTTCCTTTTCGTTGCGTCCATAATTTAAGCCAGGAAATGGCGATTTTGGGAATCGTGAGAACGCTTTTTGACCTTTTGCTTTGGCAGCTCTGGGCTTGTTTACTTTTTTTTAATAAATCACAAACGTAGCCACGTGTTTATCTTAAAACAGAATGGAATTAAAACCAACAGATTAAATTTTGTATTTAAAAGACGGATTAAGGATAATTTTTTTTAAAACAAGGGGGTTAATAGCAAAAAAATAAAACCCTTGAAGTTTTTACAATTCGGAAATTTATTAAATTTGAGTTAGTAAATGCTTATTATATTTTTTTGTGTAAAACCGAAGCGAAAAGATGTCACAAATATTTTATTTAGCTGCTCCTAACCGAACGGTAAGAATTACGCCGTCGCTAAAAACACCCGCCTTTGACCCAACGCCTAAGACCAAATCCTACGCTTACACGTTCGGACTTTGCTTTACGCTAACATCACTATTATAATTTTTTTAAATCGCAAATTTGGGCAAAACATTATATGAAGGTTCTTTACTGGAGTTTCTAATAGACCAGAAAAATAATTAAAAAAATCTAACTACCCTTAGAAGAGCAGGGGGTGAATTAATTTAGTTCGAAATGTAGCACTTTATTTCAGAAAAACAGAATTTTGCAAAATTGCAAATTCGGGCAAATTATTATATGGAGGTCCTTTATCAGAGTTTCTAATAGACCAGAAAAATAATTAAAAAAATCTAACTACCCTTAGAAGAGTAGAGGGTGAATTAAATTAGTTAGCAATGTAAGACTTTATTTTACAAAAACGGAATTTTTCAAAATCGTAAATTCGGACAAATTATTATATGGAGGTCTTTTACTGGAGTTTCTAATAGACCAGAAAAATAATTAAAAAAATCTAACTACCCTTAAAAGGGTAGAGGGTGAATTAATTTACTTATTAGGTGGGGTATAATTAAGGCAAACAATTTTTTTTTTAAAACGGGACGTTTGTTAATCGAGCTTAAAACCGAGTGTGCGCATTCGAGCTCAAAGTGGCACATTCCGATCTGGAATGAAGCGCGCCGCCCGCGTCGCGCTTCATTTGCCTCCCTCGCTCGGAAATGTGCCACTTTTCGCTCGAATGCGCACATCTTCGTATTTATTGAATTTTTTTATTTTATTCTTTGCTCTTTCAGAACATAAATTATAATTTAGTTTAGTAAATATCGATTTTATGTTCGAAACACGTTTTTACTATAGCAATGAGTGGAAGGGAGCAAAAAGATACAAGTGAGAGGGACCCATTATAATTATTTCATTACGTTTTCGTCTAATTTACCGGCTTAAATTATTGTGAATTGTGCTTAAAACCGAATGTGCACATTCGAGCTCAAAGTGGCACATTCCGATCTCGGGAAAATGAAGCGCGCCGCTCCGCGTCGCGCTTCATTTGCCTCCCTCGCTCGGAAATGTGCCACTTTTCGCTCGAATGCGCACATCCTAGTATTTATTGATTTGCTTTAATTAATCTTTTTATTTTCAACCCACAAAATTAAAAATATACGATTTATAAATTAAAAAATGCAGACCTTTAAATTTGTAATTTTATTTCCAAAGATTTATCATTGAAAATTTGAAGATCTATAAAAAAATATAAATATTTAAGCTCCCTTTTTAGTTACAATTTTGAAATTTTATATTTGATTATATCTCGTTGGTCATTACAACTTTTATTTGAAATATTTTTTTCTATTTCATTTACTTTAAGAAATAATATAAGTAACGTCTTTCAATTATAAGAAATGGCAATCTAAAAATAACATTATAAAATCCTAAAGTTGGGAGCGCCACACAAAAAAAATTAGCATTTAAATCCCGAAAATTTTGGCAGGAGCATTTAGATGGGTCCTTTAGTTTTCATTTAAAAAAAAAAATTTCAAAATTGAGCAACAGTAGTGCGTGTCACGATTTTTTTTTGTAAGCGCTTAAAAGAGAGACCAATGCCCGACTTGACAACAAACCCTCAAAATGCTATGTCTTTTTAAATAGCTGGTTTACTTTTGATTTTAGCCATATCTAAGTAACCAAAACACTTAACGCCATCGATTCAAGCAAAAAAAAAGTATTGAGTCCTATTTAATAAAAATATAACCTTGTTCTGCAATTAATTTTTAAATGACACCCCTTAATTTTTTTAATGTCAATCCAATGCCGTTTTATTTGGGTACATTATTTTTTCTCTTTAAATCTACAAATTCTTGTTAGGTTTTCTTAATATTCATATCGTAATTGACACGTGTCACTGGTATTTAGTACTTAAGAAAAGACCCAATAGTTTATAAGTCGAAAAAAAGGTTTTTGTATTTTAATTACTAAAAATCTATTCTAATGCAAAAATAAATATGTGTTTTACTTAAACCTATTCATTATTGGTTATTAAAATATATTTCTCAACATTTAACTGTCAATTTTGTGGATTTTATATTATATTATTTTTGGGGTACGGCAAACCCCACCTAGTACGGCATGCGACATTCACTCAGCCAGTACGCGTAAGGTTAATAAAATTCTCGATCTTTATTTGGGCAAAAGGCACAAGACACATGTCTCGGAAGGGCCAACAAAACGAAATCCGAAAGGAATAGGCTCAGGTTGAGCACAAAGCGCAACCTGCGCTATTGAAAATCGACAAAGGGCGATTTCGAAGAATGGAAACCGAGAAAGCGGTAACTTTGGAGCTTGGGGTACATCGCGCGCCGTCCGGCCCTATGGCAGTTTGGCGTAAGACGGTTTTTCGGTCGGCGTTTCGGGCCCCGAACGGATCATTCACCCTAAAGACCTCCATTCATTCGCTCGGCGATTCGCTGCACAACTTCTGCAAACGGCCGACTCGTAAATTATTTCGTTTGACACATTTTTTTTGTGCCGCGAATTCCGATGTTTTAACTACATGTGTGACACCCGTTTACGACGATCGTGATTTATACACTTTATTTATTTTATATTTTGTCACCTGACTACGGTTTATTTTCGTTTCCGAGCGCCGAATTTCGCGCGCTCTCTCTCTCTGCGCCGACACGTGCATTTTGCGCGAAAATAATTTTTTTAATCGACCGCCGACTTAAATTCAGTCTTGCAAATGCTTAAATTAAGTTCGATTTAGTTGTCCGGAATTTGCTACTCAAATCTGCACCCAAGAATATCGATAAAAGGCTTGGGCGTGACCCGTCGCATTTTTACCGTGAGAAAATCAGTTTCATGTAAATATTATTTGAAGTATGTATTTTTAATTCTGTTACGCATGACTCAGACATGTGTATTTTAAATATTTTATGATTGCATTTGAAATTAATACTGTTTGCAGTCGGACTCGGAATAAAGTTGCATACGCCGACGGAACGCTATTTCGCACAGCAATTTAGATGGTTTTGTTAAAACGGGGTCTTCCACAACCAAAAGAGAAGTAAATAGCAAATAGATGTGCCGGAAATTTTTTCTAAGACACGTTTTGAATTTTCTACGAGTACACTCGAAGAAAAGTTGAAAGTAATCTATTAAATTCGTCAAATACATATTTCGTAAGAGAACTCCTTTAAAAGTACAGTAGGACCCCCATTATCGTGGACTCTATTGTGCGGGGCTCTAATCAACTGTGGTGCCGAGTAGTCAATATGTTCTTTTTTTTATAAGGTGTTTTTTTATCCGTTTATCCGAAATTTTCGATTATCACCGACATAATCCCAGGCAATGGGGGTCCTACTGTATATAAATTGCACAGGATTTTATGTATTTATTTTAGTAAAAGGCGCATTTAATTATTTTTCTTTGTTCAAAAAAATTATATTTTTCAAATATTTTTCAAACATCTCGAGTTTTAAGGTATTTAATTTGGCAATTCTAACAAGAAAAATAATTATTTCCTTCTTTGATAGCTACCCTGTAATTTTTAAAACATTTTTTGAGGTTATAATAAACAATAATCAACAATTGTATAAAAGAGGAACGGCTGTTTTGCTATTTTTCAAACATCTCGAGTCTTGAGATATATAATTTGGCAATTCTAATAAGAAAAATAATTATTTCGTTTTTTGAAAGCTATCCTGGAATTTTTTTAACATTTTTCAGGGTTATTATAAACAAAAACAATAATTGTATAAAAAAAACGGCTGTTTTGCTATTTTTCAAACATCTCCAGTTCTAAGGTATTTACTTTGGCAATTTTAATATGAAAAATAATTATTTCCTTTTCGACAGCTACCCTGGAATTTTTTTAACATTTTTGAGGGTTGTAATAAACAATAATAAATAATTGTATAAAAAAAGAACGACTGTTTTGCTATTTTTCAAACATCTCGAGTTTTAAGGTATTTAATTTCCCAATTCTAATAAGAAAAATAATTATTTTCTTCTTTGACAGCTACCCTAGAATTTTTTTAACATTTTTCAGGGTTATAATAAACAATAATAAATAATTGTATAAAAAAAGAACGGCTGTTTTGCTATTTTTCAAACATTTCGATTTTTACGGTATTTAATTTGGTAATTCTAACAAGAAAAATAATTATTTCCTTCTTCGACAGCTACCCTGGAATTTTTTTAACATTTTGCGGAGTTATAATAAACAATAATATACAATTGTATAGCATAAATACGCCCATTTATCAAAAATCTCAAATTTTACAATCTTTAATTCAACTTCAAAGCATTTGCAGTCATTGCCAGACGTACTGTTTTACATATTCTATTAAACGCTCTTTTTTTATTTAAATTAACAACAATTACTTTCATTGCTGGGTCAACCAGTAATATTAAACACGGCGAAAATCAATTTTTACGTATCAACGGCAAACCCGGTTTCAAAAATTTAAACGCGGAACGCGTCCGGCAAAAGTACTTCGTTCGGTCAATTTTTAGGCGACCTCAGTTTATATCGTTTCATATCTTAAGAAACGTCCCTTTGAATTTAGGTATTTAATTTGGAATTCTAACAAGAAAATAATTATTTCCTTCTTCGACAGCTACCCTGGAATTTTTTTAACATTTTGCGGAGTTATAATAAACAATAATATACAATTGTATAGCATAAATACGCCCATTTATCAAAAATCTCAAATTTTACAATCTTTAATTCAACTTCAAAGCATTTGCAGTCATTGCCAGACGTACTGTTTTACATATTCTATTAAACGCTCTTTTTTTATTTAAATTAACAACAATTACTTTCATTGCTGGGTCAACCAGTAATATTAAACACGGCGAAAATCAATTTTTACGTATCAACGGCAAACCCGGTTTCAAAAATTTAAACGCGGAACGCGTCCGGCAAAAGTACTTCGTTCGGTCAATTTTTAGGCGACCTCAGTTTATATCGTTTCATATCTTAAGAAACGTCCCCTTTGAATTTCGCCGGCGCTTATAACTGAAAGTTCCCGGAAAAAGTCCTTCGCTCGGTCAACTTTTACGCACCCACGGCTTATACGGTTTCATAGCTTAAATATAAATTTCTCTCATTTAACAAAATAAACAATTTTTTTTTCTACAGTATTGTTTTAAATAATTAGAATAGTGATGTATTTGAAACGCAGTCGTCCAAGTTTGACGTTGCGTTAATAAAAATGAATTTTCAAGTGACAAGTCGAGGTCAGCGAAAAAAAGATCGCGACATAAATAGACCTTTCAATTTTATACAAGAGTGGTTGGACTTGTTCACCTCATAATACCTGAGAAGGTGTTATCATTGAGGCAGCAGGAATGCTGCTAGTCCGTCAGTGTTTGAGTGCGTATTCCTCCCTGACGGACATGCCAATGTGTACATTTGATCAGTTATGTTAGACTTCTCATGCTGCACTAATACTATCCAGCCCAGGATAATATAAGTTCACCGTGGAAGTCTAAATATGAGGTGACAAGTTCGAACATTTTGTTTTTAAAAAAAAATCTTTCCAACTCAACCTATATTCTCTGTGTACTACAGTAGACCCTCAATTACCTTTTTAAGAGTTAAATTAAAAATTTTTGCGCAAACTAATAAAATTAATTAAATGGCTTTTGTACACAATAAAAAACGATTAATTTTGCGTACTACAGTATACCCCCGATAATGTTTAAGTTTTAATAATTAAATAATTTTTCAAAAATAAAAACCACTAATTAGGTGACGCTCTAACGAAATGAAATATATTTAATTGTGTGTACTACAGTAGACCCCCGCTTACTTTTTTAAGAGTTAGATTAATAAATTTTGCGCAAACTAATAAAATTAATTAAATGGCTTTTGTACACAATAAAAAACGATTAATTTTGCGTACTACAGTATACCCCCGATAATGTTTAAGTGTTAATAATTAAATAATTTCTCAAAAATAAAAACCACTAATTAAGCGGGGCTCTAACGAAATAAAATATATTTAATTGTGTGTACTACAGTAGACCCCCGCTTACTTTTTTAAGAGTTAGATTAATAAATTTTGCGCAAACTAATAAAATTAATTAAATGGATTTTGTACACAATAAAAAACGATTAATTTTGCGTACTACAGTATACCCCCGATAATGTTTAAGTGTTAATAATTAAATAATTTTCAAAAATAAAAACCACTAATTAGGTGACGCTCTAACGAAATAAAATATATTTAATTGTGTGTACTACAGTAGACCCCCGCTTACTTTTTTAAGAGTTAGATTAATAAATTTTGCGCAAACTAATAAAATTAATTAAATGGTTTTGTACACATTAAAAAACGATTAATTTTGCGTACTACAGTATACCCCGATAATGTTTAAGTGTTAATAATTAAATAATTTCTCAAAATAAAACCACTAATTAGGTGACGCTCTAACGAAATAAATATATTTAATTGTGTGTACTACAGTAGACCCCCGCTTACTTTTTTAAGAGTTAGATTAATAAATTTTGCGCAAACTAATAAAATTAATTAAATGGCTTTTGTACACAATAAAAAACGATTAATTTTGCGTACTACAGTATACCCCCGATAATGTTTAAGTGTTAATAATTAAATAATTTCTCAAAAATAAAAACCACTAATTAGGTGACGCTCTAACGAAATGAAATATATTTAATTGTGTGTACTACAGTAAACCCCCGCTTACTTTTTTAAGAGTTAGATTAATAAATTTTGCGCAAATTAATAAAATTAATTAAATGGTTTTTGTACACAATAAAAAACGAATAATTTTGCGTACTACAGTATACCCCGGATAATGTTTAAGTGTTAATAATTAAATAATTTCTTAAAAATAAAAACCACTAATTAGGTGACGCTCTAACGAAATAAAATATATTTAATTGTGTGTACTACAGTAGACCCCCGCTTACTTTTTTAAGAGTTATATTAATAAATTTTGCGCAAATTAATAAAATTAATTAAATGGCATTTGTACACAATAAAATACAATTAATTTGGCGTACTACAGTATACCCCCGATAATTTAATAAAGTCTTAATAATTAAATAATTTCTCAAAAACAAAAACCACCAATTAAGTGGCGCTCTAACGAAATGAAATATATTTAATTGTGTGTACTACAGTAAACCCCCGCTTACCTTTTTAAGTGTTAGATTAATAAAAAATTTTAAAACTAAAAATTGAATTAATTGGCATCTTTACACGCTAAAATACGATTAATTCTGCGTACTACAGTATACCCCCGATAATTTAATTAAGTCTTAATAATTATATAATTTCTCAAAAACAAAAACCACCAATTAAGTAGCGCTCTAACTGAAATGAAATATATTTAATTGTGTGTACTACAGTAGACCCCCGCTTACTTTTTAAGCGTTCAATTAATAAATTTTTCCAAAACTAGAAATTGAATTAATTGGAATCTTTATGCGATATAATACGAATAATTCTGAGTACTACAGTAGACCCCCGATAATTTTATTAAGTGTTAATAATTAAATAATTTCTCAAAAATAAAAACCACTAATTAAGTGACGCTCTAACGAACTAAAATATATTTAATTGTGTGTACTACAGTAGACCCCCGTTTACTTTTTTAAGTGTTGGATTAATAAATTACTCGCCACGTGAGGTAAGTAATATACCATTACGACCTTTTTCTAGTCATTTATTGCTGGTATCACTTCCAAATTATTGATTTATGTGCGTATTAATTACGTGCCAAAAATTTATAAATTAAATGACTAGATTAACAGATAATAATTTAAGGTGTTTATTCTATAGTAGAAAAAGGATGTGGCGATTCTTGAAAAGAGAAATTTTTTAAATAAGAAAATCGAGCTCGGAAGAATAACAAGTTTGGATTATTTAAGACGTAACGTCTAGCTTGTAATTTAAATTACGCATAAAACATGTTACGCTTATAACGTAAATTAATTACCATTGTCCTCTCAACACAGAAAGATTGTGTTAACGTACGTAAAACATTTAATTACAAGTAATACGTAGGTGAATAACTCGGACCACGCTTGTCATATAAATACATCACTCAAATTAACAGATTTACCATTATCTTTCTCTCGTGTCGGTCGTACAACGTATTCATAATGCTTTAAACAAATGTGGCCAATTTAAATTGCTCGTACAAGGAAACGCGTCGAATAAGTAGCAATTTGTTTAATTTAATAATTATTTCGTCTTTTGCTCGACGACCTTTCCAACACGCTCAAATTTCTTCTGCGAGATCAAGAAAATCAATTCCGACTTATTGTTTAGCCAAAACTTGCACAATTATAAATTAGTCGCGGGCATTTATTAAGACCCCGGTGCATTTTTAATTTGCAAAGCGCTCGTCACGACTATGTCAATGCTCGGCTATTTGAAAGTGTCTGTAAAACTTTCATTTTTCTATTTTCAAAAAATAGTTACAGCGATCTATAGTTTTGTACGATTTAAAAGTTACAAAATTTAATTTGGAACTGGGTTGTTGATTGAGATACAATTAAAAATTTACAAAAACAAAATCTTTACCTTTTTTTACATAGTAAAAGATCGAGAAACAAATATAGTATTAATTAAAAATTACGAGGAAGTAAGGTAAGAGACCCAATACCCGATCAGAACCCAATATCCGACCAGAGTCCAATACCCGATCGGAACCCAGTACCCGATCACTTTATAAATTAATTGTGAGGACTGCCACAAAAAAAATTAGTATAATTTTTTAAAACGATCAGGGATTGAGTCTTTTGCCATACCCAGACTTTAATTAGTGTTTTTTAATTGACTCTTAGATTAAAAAAAATTAATAACTAAATTATTTGTAAAAAAATCGTTAAAAGTGGCACAGATTCGAAACCCTAACACCTTTTTCGCATAAGATTTATTTATAAGACAGAGAAGCCCTTTTCGAAAAAAATTAGCAGACCGAAGTGCATTTCAATTGAACGAAAATCGAAAGTTAAAACGATTTTTGGGCGCAATCGGCCAAACGGAAGCCAATTTCTTTCTAAATAAGTCCGTGTAAGTAATTTTCAACGCCATAACTCAAACGAAAGCAATTTACTATTTCGAATCAATTATTTCTCATTATAAAGCGGCAAATTTGAGCCTCTTCATCGCATTAACATATTCGGTCGGAGCCGAGCCCGCCTTTAAATAATGTTAACTAGTCAAGAACGCCCAAAGCCAAACAAAAATTATTTTATTACCTAAATCAATCACTCTTTATTCTGTTAAAGATGATGCCTGCTACACGGTACCGATACCTCGAGCACGCATACGATTATTAATCAGGATTATCCATCTTCCTTTTCGAGCTAATGCTCGATGTTCTACACTAATGGTACATTGAGGAGCATGTGTTTCTTCTTTTCAAAGTGTAGAAAGTTATTAACCGGAGTGATATGGTAATATTTAAGCGGAAAACCGAACCTGTTCTTCGAAATCTTAAAAGAAACGATTTATTAATACGAGGATGTGCGCGTTCGAGCGAAAAGTGGAACATTTCCGAGCGAGGGAGGCAAATGAAGCGCGACGCGGAGCGGCGCGCTTCATTTTCCCGAGATCGGAATGTGCCACTTTGAGCTCGAATGTGCGCACTCGGTTTTAAGCACGATTCACAATAATTTAAACCAAAAAATCAGACGAAAACTCAATCAAACAATTTGAATCGTTCCCTCTCACTCACATCCACGAAATCGTCGTATCTTTTCGCTCCCTTCCACTCCATGCTATGGTGAAAAGGTTTTTCGAACATAAAATAAAAATTGGTCAAATGTAAATACGAAGATGTGCACGTTCGAGGCACATTTCATAAAAAAAATAATTCTGGGCGCATACTTGACAAAACGGGCCGAGTTTTTGCTTTCATACATGGACTCCGGCCGAGAACAATAACGCTCGATGCCCCGCGGCACAAAGTTAAAAGAAAAAAGAAATACCTGCCATTCTTTTTATGCATACAATCGAGCACAAAGCGCGCATTGAATCCGAAGAATGAATTTTACCTACCTGTCGTTCTGATTTGCCAAGTCGAAAATATATTTCACCTCGGTAATCATTGTCAACCATTGAAAAAAGAACGCTCTATTTTGGGCCGAGGAAAGAATCCATTATGCGAGCCGATTTTTTCGAGATACCACGAAGATAAAGTGTCGCAAGACTTAAAAATTTCTTGAAAGAAACGGGAGATTTTTATTGCGCGCAAACTGTTAAAAAAAGGGCCGAAAGGTAATCCGCTATATCAAATTCTGACTTCCTTCTTTTCGAAGCGTCGGGGGGCCCCGCGCACAAAGCGCTCATTTTTAACGATTTTAAATATTATGTTTAATGCTGTTTTATTTCTTCCTCGAGTTGCACAAATTCCCCTCCTCGAAGGAGACACATGTGCCAGGAAATCAGTGCAAAACTTCCTAATTCCAAATGTGGGTCTTATAAACCGTTTTGGAACACCTGCTCTTAATAGTATTAGTTTGTAGTTTTTCCTGTTTTCGGGCGCAGGACCGTGTTTGGGATTTTTTTTAAATTTTAATTTAGAACGGGGAAGTTTGTGGGTGCCCCCTTTTTAATTTAGAAAAAAAAACAGATGATTTAATTTTTTTTTAAACGGAAATCCATTGAAAAAATTTTGGGAACTTTGGGTTGGAAGATCGATTAATAATTTTAACGTGCATAATTTTGTTTTTAACAATTTATAACTTTGTTTGTTCTTAAATAATAGTTTATAACACGACAAATTAAAAATTTAATATTTTTAAATATTAAAACAAAACATAAAAATTTTTTTAAAAATTCTGGACCAACAAAATAAAGTTCTTTACAAAATCTTTCTTTAAAAAAATTGTGGCACTGTTAATTTTTAGAAAAACATACTTTTTAGCATAACATTCAATTAAAAAAAGTCCTATTTACAATTTTTGAGAAATAGAAGTCTTCGATTTATGTTTTTCTTTCATTTAAAATCTATAGCTTTGCAGATCTTTAAAAAAAAACAATTCTGATGTTTTTTTTACATAACACCATTAAAAATGGGCGCTTTGTGAGCCAAAGTAACTAAATAAAAAAACCGGCGCGTTAGAAGTTATACTTCTTTACCCTAAACTAAATTAAACGTGCCCACCTGCAAAAATTAATATAAATAAATACAAACATGTGCGCATTAGGGCAAAAAGTGGCATTTTCCCTCGCTTGGAATGTGCCACATTGAGCTCCAACGCGCACACTCGGTTTTAAGCCCGATTCACAATGCTCAATTTACTTTCTCCGTCGCCTAACTTCATAGGCGAATTGTGCGCGCGCAACCTCCGCAGCCCGCCAAGATTTTACTCTCGGCCCGCCAGAAGAAGTACAACTTCGTCGCATGGATCCGTCCCTGCAGGAATAAAAGGAGCACACCTGCGGGTGGCTTACCGGAGCGAGCCACGCGTCAATCGATTAGCTCGCGCACAGCTGGCGCACATGTGCTCTTCTTATTCGCATTTCCCATTGACAGACGTCTCGAAAAATCAACGGAAACTCATTCTCGAACGAGCAATTGGAAAAAAATCGCCGCGGGACGCGGCGCGAACGCGTCCAAATCGAGAATTAAATACCGTTAAAGAGAATCTAATACCTGTACGGGTGAGCCATCAACACATTATCATACGATAATTTATCGATAGTAAATCAGAAGGTGAACAAGTCAGAGGTACAATGGGAAGGCAGTGTCTTATGCGCTTTAAATATAAATCATGACATCTGAGCTGAAAAGTTTACGATCGACCGTTCCGAATCCCGCTGAAAAAGGGGGACGCGTTTTTACGGCTCTCCATCCCGATACGGGATGCCGGCGAACAAAGAAATAAGACAAAGGGTTCAGAGGTCGCATGAATCTTGCATATAGCGGGTCTTCAAAGATGGAGGTAATAATTTCGGATTATAATGAGAGGACAGGTAAGTATTATGCAAATGGCGTGCGTTGTGCACAGATGCAGAACAATGACTCGAAAAAGCTCGTAAAACTCCCGATAATTTCGGTATAATTTTATGTTCGTAAAGTTTTTTGCCGGCCGACTTCGAAACGAGGTGGGGTAAGAGTGCGCGCGGGGTATTAGTTCGCATCGTCGTCTGGTTCGCGTAAATGCGACGGGAAGCGCGAAAATTTGTAAATTAGAAGAGTCAAGTGTTAATTAATGAATTTCTTTTTGACGAAATTAACGAGGAGCGGTCTCCCTTTTTTTTTGTGGCCCGATTGGACGATGATTAATAACAGGTAGCCGCTAAAGTACACAGCAGAAGGTGGACACTATTATAAAAATTTTAAATGTTATTTATAGCTACCAGCTTAAGTTCGAATTTTTTGTGCGAAGCGGAACAGTTAGAATTTTTACATTGGATTCGCTTGTAAGAAGCGAATTTTTCGATTAGTCATTGTAACAATTCAAAAAACGAGGCGAATTATTTTTTTTTCTGTTTCCGGCTTCTGCGGCGATAATTAATTATGTTAAGGCCGAAGCCCTTGAGCCTTTTGGAGTTGTTTCGATAGATAAAAAAAACCTTAATTGCAAATTTAACTAAGATTGATCTTAATTAAATTTGCAATAAAGTATGATAATAAACAAATGAAATTGTTTTTTAATTTTTTTATGAAATTATAAATATTTTCCTATAAGCTCTGTAAAATGCGTTAAGTTATCTCCAACAGCTTCTTCACAATTAATTTTTTAATTAAAAGTACAGAAAATTTTCATTGTAAAAAAAATTGTTGTTAAATTCAAAATTTTCACAAACTTTCGAAAAATAAATTCGAACAAGTATTCCATGATCAAGTAAAATGAGGGGTCCACTTGACGTGATTTGATTCATCGATTAAATATTCAAAAAAATTATTTTAATTTATTTTTTCTGCAAAAAGTTTTCTTTGGAGGTTTTCACGAATTTTGTAAATGATCCCTTAATCATTTTTCAATCTTAATTCATATTAAATTGTCCAATTTTTCAAAAGCCCGAGTGAAAATTGAATATTTCCAATTTGCTCGCCCAAAATTAGTCAAATTTCGAAACGGCTCCATCGAAAACAAGGCCGCACGAGAAATAGGAAGCGAAGCCCTACGAAATATTCCATTATTCAAAACTCAAGGCGCCGCATGAAAAATTCTAACAGTTTACCTTGATTGGACTCGCACGTTACACATTTTTTTTTGAACGCATTTGAGTCATGCGAAATAGGAAAAAAAAAGGTGTTGCGTTCAAACGTCGGAAAGCGGCGGTTCGAATTTCGAACAGCGCCGGACAGCTTAATTTTGAGCGAGCGGCCTTCGCAGGCCGTTCGATCGAAATTTACTTTCTGGTTTTTTTTTTAAAAATTTGAAAATCGCACAATAAATGGTCGATATCAAACAAAATTTGCAAACTATTTATTATTGTTGTAAGAAAAAGGTACATAATTAAATCGCAGATAATTAATTTTAAAATAAAGAAAACAAACAATTAAATTTGAAAAATTGTGTAACGAACAGGATTTGTATTTAAACCTGTTGTTAAATTCCATTTGAAATGCACCGAAACTTTGAAGGACTGCAACAACCGTAATGTTGTTATTACATCCACTTGAACCACTCTATCTAAATCATTATTGGAGTACTTATTATTTTATTTGTGGCCAAGGTCCCCTTTTTAATTCGATTATTAAAAAATCGAACGCTTTTGAGCGACGGCAAAAAATCTGACAAGTTGCTTAAATCGTACCATGCAAATTTTTGAAGTTATACTTCGTTTGGTGCGTGGGGAGAAAATGTTAGGAAGCAACGGAAGTTGCGCGCGCACAGCTGACAAAAATTCGGCCAGTATGAAGTTAGCCGTCCAAAAAAGTAAATTAATAATTGTGAATCGTGCTAAAGCCCGTATTAATTAAATTTGTTTACGTTACCAGATTGTAAATTTAAATTTAGTTCAGGCCATATCGATTTTATGTTTGTAAAACGTTTTTACCATAGCAATAAGCGGAAGGGAGTGAAAAGATATGACAATTTTGTGGATGTGAGTGAGAGGGAACGATTAAAATTATTCAACAGATAATCTACTGGCTTAAATTATTGTGAATCGTGCTTAAATCCGAGTGTGCACATTCGAGCTCAAAGTGGCACATTCCGATCTCGGGAAAATGAAGCGCGCCGCTCCGCGTCGCGCTTCATTTGCCTCCCTCGCTCGGAAATGTGCCACTTTTCGCTCGAATGCGCACATCTTCGCATTTATTGCATTTGTTTACATTAATTATTGGATTTAATCAGTAAATAATAATGTGTTCAAATAAAACGACATATGTGCACATTGTATACTCGGCACAAATTTTTTTTAAATGAAGTTATACCTCTTTTGGCGCTTTGAGAGTAATATATTAGCAGACAGTTGATGTTAGCCGTCTAACAAAATAAATTAATAATTGTGAATCCTGCTTAAAACCGAGTGCGCACATTCGAGCTCAAAGTGGCACATTCCGATCTCGGGAAAATGAAGCGCGCCGCTCCGCGTCGCGCTTCATTTGCCTCCCTCGCTCGGAAATGTGCCACTTTTCGCTCGAATGCGCACATCTTCGCATTTATTGCATTTGTTTACATTAATTATTGGATTTAATCAGTAAATAATAATGTGTTCAAATAAAACGACATATGTGCACACTGAATACTCGGCACAAATTTTTTTTAAATGAAGTTATACCTCTTTTGGCGCTTTGAGAGTAATATATTAGCCGACAGTTGATGTTAGCCGTCTAACAAAATAAATTAATAATTGTGAATCCTGCTTAAAACCGAGTGCGCACATTCGAGCTCAAAGTGGCACATTCCGATCTCGGGAAAATGAAGCGCGCCGCTCCGCGTCGCGCTTCATTTGCCTCCCTCGCTCGGAAATGTGCCACTTTTCGCTCGAATGCGCACATCCTCGTATTTATCGATTTGCCTTAATTAATCTTTTCACTTTCAACTCACAAAATTAAAAATATACGATTTATAAATTAAAAAAATGCAGACCTTTAAATTTTTCATTTTATTTCCAAAGTTTTATCATAGAAAATTTGGAGATTTTTAAAAAAATATTAATATTTAAGCCCCCTTTTTAGTTACAATTTTGAAATTTTACATTTGATTATATCTCATTGGTAGTTACAACTTTTATTTGAAATATTTTTTTCTATTTCCTTTACTTTAAGAAATAACATAAGTAACGTCTTTCAATTATAAGAAATGGCAATCTAAAAATAACGTTATATAACCCTAAAGTTGGGAGCGCCACACAAAAAAAATTAGCATTTAAATCCCGGAAATTTTGGCAGGAGCGTTTAGATGGGTCCTTTAGCTTTAATTTGAAAAAAATTCAAAATTGAGCAACGGTAGTGCGTGTTACGATTTTTTTTTGTAAGCGCTAAAAGAGAGACCAATGCCCGACTGGACAACGAACCCCCAAAATGCTATGTCTTTTTAAATAGCTCATTTATTTTTGATTTTAGCCATACCTAAGTAACCAAAACTATTAACGCTATTGATTCAAGCAAAAAAAGGTATTGAGTCTTATTTAATAGAAATATAACCTTTTTCTGCCATTTTTTTTAAATGACGTTTTTACCATAGCATCGAGTGGAAGGGAGCGCAAAGATACGCCAATCTCGTGAATCTAAGCGAGAAAAAACAATTGTAATGCATTTAGTAGTACACCAAAAAATTATAACTTCTACTCGACCATTTTTTTAAATTTTAGCATCAAATTTCGTAAAAAATTCAGTCATCTCAATTAATAAAACAATTTTGAGGCTCAATATCTTAATAAGAACAATTTAGCAAACTTTCTTATTGCAATCAACAAACGAGGAAATATAGCATAACAATAAACAGTACAAGAATAAAATTTAATATAAGTTTATAAGGTTCGCTGTTCGTTTGCTCGAACAAGTACTTAGTTTCTAAAACAATTATTACGTTATTTAAAAGTGGCTACTTTGCGTTTCGTTCGACACGCGAGAGCAACGGCGATTTGCGACAAGAGCCCCGGACAGGCTAATAAATTGCGCTCGTTACGATTTTTACGCATAGAAAACTATTTGTTCTCGTATTTGTTGCTGTTGTTAACCTTTCAGCGAATTGTGTGTGCATGCGCTACGTATAGCGCTTAAGAGCGGCAATCATTTACAGGCGAGCAATTCGAAATTTATGTATCGACGAAATTATTTAATGACGTGATTTAGGTCGGAATATTTCTAACGATAAATCAGGAAGATTACATCCGAAACTTAATTATGTTTGATTTGTAATGTGTGGATTCATAAATATAAAAGATAGCCGATCGAATTGATCCAATCAGCGCCGCCTAATCCAGATTATTAGGTTCAACTGCGAGGTCGCAGAAACGTTATGTTAGAAATGAACTGCGATTTGAATTTTCTCATAAACATTTTTTTTCGGAACGGTAATTATACGTGGTGACTTTACAGCGCGCCCGCCTTTATGCTATCGTGCGCGACCTTGAACCTAGGCCGCGCTGTGCCCATTTTTTCGTTTCATTCATTTCCATGTCGCATTTTTTTTATCCGTTACGAGCTCCTTTTGATCGAATTAATAGTTAATTAAATTGCTACTTTTTTTGGTTCTATCGCGAGAGAAAAAAAAACGTTCAGTCGCAAAAGCCCGCGCAAAAATAAAATATGGTCGCACCACCGGCGCACCCAAAAAAAAAACAACTCAAAATTTCTCGTGAACGACCCCAAAAACAAATCGGTGGCTGAAGAAAAAAGAAGACGTTGTTTATCAGGAAATGGGCACGTGTGGTTGAGAGCAAAGTGCGGAAGTGATGCGCCCAAGGGTAATACTCCCTCGCGTTTTCGAGCCTGAAGGGCTTTTAAGAACTTGTCGACGGTTTTAAGTTACCTTCGAACAAGCAAGCAACCCCGTTACATTTCCTGTTCCTTAATCAAATAATAATTAGGAGCCATCTTTGAAAGCTCCCACATCCATTTTGGTGGCTCTTAATATTATTTTTTTTGGGAGCAACCCAATTACTCTATCAAGTATTTCTATAACGTTTTTTTTTTCGACCAAATTTATAGGTAACCTGCCACCTTGTTATTATAAATGAATTGTTTCAATCTTTGCGCATAATAAGTGTAATTAATTGTTTCATTGGCACTCAATTTTTCAACGAGCTTAAATATAACGTGAGAAACTGGCAGGAGTACCCATTTAATATCGCGTAAGTGTATTAAAACTGTTAAAAGATAATTAGCGAGTTGCATAAGAGATCTCTCTCGAAAGCAAGACGATGGAATGGACTCATCATCTCGGCACCGATGAATATTTGCTGCGTAATGGACCAATTTCTAATTTTATTCAATTCGCATATTTCAATAAAAATCATTGTGATTGCCGCATTTCGACCTTAATGATGGTTATGCCACAAAAGAAACGACGCAAATTATCTATTAAAATGTTATACATTAAATTTATATCAATTTATCAACAAAGAGAAGCGTGTACGGCTTAATTGGGGTTTTTCGTTTTTACAAATGAGATTCTTTTAGAAATAACCCGTAATTAGTTTGAGAGCCTAAGATATTTTTAGACGAATTATTTTAGTTGCAATTTAAAAAATAAGTTCTCGTTCAATTTAAAAAAATCTAAAACTGTTTTTATTTGTAAGAGTTTGTGCCAATTTAAAATTTCGAAAAATTATGTTTTTGTTCGTTTTAAAAAATTGTACAAAATATAATCCGACGGGAAAGCATAAGAACATTCCTCACGCTAAGGATTGTGAATTTAATTAAATTTATAACCAGAAGGGTTCTGTTATAATTTTCAATTAACTCAAAAATTTTAACTACTTCTAAAAGACCAAAACAGGCAAGAAAAAACTTGAAAATCCAAAAATTTTGATTTTGCTGTTGTAAAAATTTTAAAGTAAAAAAATTTAACAAATTGTTAAATGGAGGTCCTTTTTGAAACTTTATAATCAAGTATAAAAATAGTTAAAAAATTCTAATAAACCCTAAAAAACCGGGGCAAGTAATAAATGATATCAAACTGTAAATATTTCTTATATTAGAAAATAAATTTTTTTAAAATCCCAAATTCGGGCAAATTATTATATGGAAGTCGTTTATTAAAGCTTATAATAAACGGGAAAAATTATTAAAAAATTCTAACAACCCCTAAAAAAGCAGTGCAAGCAATAGATTAGTTAAATATGTAAAAGTTGTATTTATTTTTCCTGTTAGAACACCAAATTTATTAAAATCCAAAATTCGGGAAAATTATTATATGAAAGTTATTTATTGAAGTTTATAACAAAGTAGAAAAATAATAAAAAAATTCTAATAACCCCTAAAAAAGTAGGACAAGCAATACTTTAATTTTGCCCATGTTCAAATACAGAACTTTTTTAAATTAGAAATTTGGGGAAACTGTTAAAACTGTTAAAACACTTATTAAAGTTTAATACAAAATAAAAAAATAATTAAATAATTATAACACCCCTTAAAAAATCAAAAACAGCAATAGATGACTTGAAAGTGTAAAGCTTTAAATTCGCATATGTTCAAAAACAAAATTTTTCAAAATTTTCAAATTCGGGGAAACTACTCTATGAAAGTTATTGATTCGAGTGTCTAGCAAACTAAAAAAATATTTAAAAAATTCTAACCACCCCTAAAAAATCAGTGTAAGCAATAAATGACTTCAAAGTGTAAATCTTAAAAGTCCAAATACAGAATTTTTTATAATTAAAAATTCGAGAAAATTATTATATGGAAGGCACTTACTAAAGTTTATAACAAATTGGAAAAATATTAAAAAAATTCTAACGACTCCTTTGAAAGCAGGGCAAGCAATAAATGCTTTTATAGTGTAACTCTTAAATGTTCAAATACAGAAATTTTTAAAATTGGAAATTTGGAAAAACTATTATATGAAAGTCACTCACTAAAGTTTATAACAAACGGGAAAAATAATAAAAATTTTAATAACCTTTAAAAAAACAGGACAAGCAATAAATGACTCCAAAGTGTAAAACTTAAAAATCCAAATACAGAATTTTTTTAAATTAAAAATTCGGAAAAATTATTATATGGAAGTCACTTACTAAAGTTTATAACAAATTGAAAAAATAATAAAAAAATTCTAACGACCCCTAAAAAAGCAGGACAAATAAAAGATTACCTAAAAATGTTGAACTTCCATTTTTAGCTACGTTTTATTTAACAAAACAATTTGTAAAAATTGCAAATTCGAAAAATTTGTTTAAAGAGATTATTTATTACAATTTATAATTATTAAATGTTTTTCATCCCCATAAAAAAAACGATTTCCAGATGAATTCAACATCTAGAACTGTTTTATATAACCATAAGTCCATTCAAGCTCATCTAAAATAAATAAATTTTTACATAAACCTTTAAAGAATTTATTAAACAGTAAAAGCACGTCAAGTGCGTCGTTAAAAAAAAGTAAGGTGGTTCCACAAATAATTAGCGAGCTAATAACACGTTTGAAAGTTTAACGTTAAACCGTTAAGATCCACGATTCGAAACCGTACTGATTTGTGGCCTTACACTTGCGATAGTTTTCACCTGATTTTTCGATTCGAAAAAGAAAGGACCTGATTTATGCCCGATAATTTTATCTCGACCATAAAGTTTCGAAAGGTTTTAATAACGCGAGATTTACGATTTCGAAAGATATAAAGCAGCAGGTTGTTGGGAGCACAAGAATTCGTATCTCCTACGACTGTTTAATTCATTCTCGGTGCACGTACGTATTGACTTGTTACACTTAGACCCATTTCGTCCGACAATGAGACGACCATGACTTAATTAAATGTACCGGATCCGACACGTTAATTGCTACGCCGAAAAACGTAAAATATCACCCACGACTTGGAAAGTTCAACGTTGACCACCAAAGTCCGAATCTAATGAGCAGTTTATTATTATTTATTGTCAGATAACGGTGTGAGGTAATCGTAGCAATCTTTTCGATTTTTTTTTCTGTTAATAATTATTTTATTCCATTAGGAATGCGGCCGACTTTTTTTTCTGCGTTATCATAAAAAAAAAGGAGGACTTCCTCGTAAATCCATTACATCAAATTAAAAACAGAAGCCATAAATATAGTCGAACGACTAATTATATTCGTGTGTGTGTGCATTCGCTAACAAGCTTTTTTTATTTATTATATTAAGCGTAATATTTGTACAGGGGGCTCCCAAAATTAGTACCGAGCTTGTATTTTCATCACACTTCGAGATAATGTGAATGCTACTAAAATATTTTAAGATTATAGTGCTAAGTACCATAATTGGCAATAATTCCCTTATTAAAATACTTAAAAAATATATGTATTATATTTCCGCAAAATCGACGACCTTTCAAAACGAAGAGATCCTTGTTTTGGATTTTTTTAATTACAGATTATCGCATCGCATAATTGGTGTGCAAGACGATATATCAAAGCTACGCCTCGACTAATTTCGTTCAATGTTAATTAAGTAACCCTGTTAAAAGTACGAAGGACTTTGGTCCGAGATCAAATTAAATTAATTTAATTAGCGGTTGCAGATTTAGCGTTATAAATCAGAAGGCTGGCGAGATAAAATATTTCACGTGCGTTATGGGTAGAATATTACATATTAAAAGCGACTCGAGTGTTACCCATGCAAATTCCGTACGAAAGTCACTCCCACAATAATAAATAAATAAATATCGGTAGCTTGCAAGTTACCATTGTAATCAAAGAGCGGAAATATTTAATTGACATTGTTGTCCGAGCAGCTTTTCTTCGAGTTTTTGTACGGGCACGCTTCGTGATTGAATTTTTTTCTTTGCGACCGGAGTATTTTTAATGATTTAAAAAAAAAAAAACGTTCAAATTACTTTATTTATTGTAACGGTAAAGGATGTAATTATTTAGTAATTTAAATTTCCGATTTTTAAAAATTTTGTTTTCCAAAGTATGTAAAATTAAATCTTACATTTTTAGCTAAATTAGTTCACCCCCTACTCTTCTAAGAGTAGTTAGAATTTTTTTATTATTTTTATGGGTTATTATAAACTTTAATTTATAACCTCCATATAATAGTTTGTTCGAATTTGCGATTTAAAAAACATTTTTGCCTTAGGCGAAATTAACATATTGAATTAAATTAACGCCTACCCTGTAACTATAGGGGTAGTTAGAATTTTTTAACTAGTTTTCTGGATGATTATAAACTCTAATTAATAACTTCCATATAATAATTTGCCCAAATTTGCGATTTAAAAAAATTTGGGTTTTTTCTGCAGGTGAAATAAAGTTAAACATATTAAATTGAATTAATGCTTACCCTGTCTTTATAGGGGTGGTTGGAATTTTTTAATTATTTTTCTGGGTGATTAAAAACTCTAATTAATAACTTCTATATAATAGTTTGACCGAATTTGCAATTTAGAAAAAAATTATTTCAACTGCTGGTAAAATTAAGTTAAACACATGGAGTTGAATTAACGCCTTCCCTGTTTTTATAAGGGTGGATAGAATTTTTTTATTATTTTTTTGAATCATTAGAAACTCTATTTAATAACTTCTATATAATAGTTTGCTTGAATTTGCGATTTAGAAAAAATCTATTTTTGCTGCAGGTGAAATAAAATTAAACATATTGAATTGGATTATCGCCTCCCCTGTCACTATAGGGGTAGTTAAAATTTTTAAATTATTTTTCTGGGTGATTAGAAACTCTAATTAATAACTTCCATATAATAGTTTGATCGAATATGCAGTTTAGGAAAATTCCATTTCCATTCCTGGTGAAATTAAGTTAAACACATGGAGTTAAATTAACGCCTCCCCTGTCTTTATAGGGTAGATAAATTTTTTTAATTATTTTTCTGGGTAATTAGAAACTCTAATTAATAACCTCCATATAATAGTTTGGCCAAATTGGCGATTTAAAAAAATTTTGTTTTTTATTGCTGGTGAAATCAAGTTCAACATATTGAATTGAATTAACACCTACCCTTTCTTTATAGGGGTAGCTAGATTTTTTTAATTATTTTCTGGGTGATTGGAAACTCTAATTAATAACTTCCATACAATAGTTTGACCAAATTTGCGATTTAAAAAAATTTTATTTCCACTCCTGGTGAAATTAAGTTAAACACATGGAGTTGAATTAAGGCCTTCCCTGTCTTTATAGGGGTAGTTGAAATTTTTTAATTATTTTCTGGGTGATTAGAAACTATAATTAATAACCTCCATATAATAGTATGGCGAAATTTGCGATTTAGAAAAAAATTGTTTTCTATCGCTGGTGAAATCAAGTTCAATATATTGAATTAAATTAACGCCTACCCTGTCTTTTTAGGGGTAGTTAAAATTTTTTTTATTATTTTTCTGGGTGATTAAAAACTCTAATTAATAACTTTTATATAATAGTTTGCCCGAATTTGCGATTTAAAAAAAATCTATTTTTTCTGCAGGTGAAATAAAATTAAACATATTGAATTGAATTAACGCCTACCCTGTCACTATAGGGGTAGTTAGAATTTTTAATTATTTTTCTGGTTGTTTAGAAACTTTAATTAATAACTTCCATATAATAGTTTGACCGAATTTGCAATTTAGAAAAATTCCATTTCCACTGCTGGTGAAATTAAGTTAAACACATGGAGTTAAATTAACGCCTCCCCTGTCGTTATAAGGGTAGATAGAATTTTTTTATTATTTTTCTGGATCATTAAAAACTTTTACTAATAACTTCTATATAATAGTTTGCCCGAATTTGCGATTTAGAAAAAAAACATTTTTGCTGCAGGTGAAATTAAGTTAAACACATTGAATTGAATTAACGCCTACCCTGTATTTATGGGGGTAGATAGATTTTTTTAATTATTTTTCTGGGTGATTAGAAACTCTAATTAATAACTTCCACATAATAGTTTGGCCGAATTTGTGATTTAGAAAAATTCTGTTTTCTATTTCTGGTGAAATCAAGTTCAACATATTGAATTAAATTAACGCCTACCCTGTCTTTTTAGGGGTAGTTAAAATTTTTTATTTATTTTTTTGGGTGATTATAAACTCCAGTTAATAACCTCCATATAATAGTTTGCCCGAATTTGCCATTTAGAAAAATTCCGCTTTCCACTGCAGATGAACTGAATTTAACATATCGAATTAAAGTAAGCCCTACCCTGTTTTTTTAGGCGCAGGTAGATTTTTTAAATTATTTTTCTGCTTGATTAGAAACTCGAATTAATAACTTCCATATCATAGTTGGGCCGACAAATGACGATGTTAAATAATACACACGGCAAGAATAATTAAGCTTTTTGAAAAATTGCTCTACGTCTTTGCTCACGACTCGCTTATCACTTAAGAAATAAATAAAGACAAATAGGTATATTGACATTTGGTTTTCTTGGCGAGGATAATACGTAGGTGTAGGTGTCTATGGCCTCATCCATAGTACAATAATAAAGTTATAGTGTAGAAAACGTCTGAGTAATTATATTGCTTTCAGAATTTATGAATCCAACAATGCTGCCGGCGAAAGTTACCATTGCAGCTTACATTATACATTGTCGGTCTATCCCTCACCTTTACGATTATCGTTTCTGGGAATGTGAATATGCGTATTTTTCAAGCTCTAATCTCCTTCAAGGACTACTGGACTTTGTTCATTACCATAAACGGATTTCGTGTCATATTAATGTACATCTTAATTGAATCGAAAGAAAGAACTCGCACTACACCTCGTCGTTAATGGGCTCCACTCTAAACGCATCCATTTCCAAATGTAATTCCTTAAAAAATCGCTGACGTAACACACACAGAAAACCTAATTAAAGGATGCTTAAATCACAAGCGTATTACGAATAATTGTGGGCGTCCGTTCACATGAAATCTCATATAAATAACCTGTTGCATTTCCAAATTATACCTCCTCGCAAATATTTGGTCATTTCAATTAATTAAAGGGTGCTTATTACAGTGATTAGAAATTCGAAATAGAAGGAGAATCAATAACTTATACTCCCCAAGCTAATTAGTGTTATTTTATAACAGAAATCTCGGGCAATTTAAAATTAGATGGGCCTACGTTATTGCTTCCTGCAAGTATTCGGTCCATTGTGAAAAGTTTAATGGTCATTTGAATCAAATCGGTAATTATTTCGCTTTTTTTATAGGTCAATGATTTCTTCTGGTCATTGAAATGCGTTATGTCATCGTTTGTTTGTTTATTTTTAACGATAATTAAATATTATAATATTCTAAAATAAATTTATTAAATTGTTTGCATTTTTTTAGGTGAATTTTCGCTCTATAACTGATGTGACCAATTTTTTTCTTGATACAAAAGGGACGCTTTGTAATCGCGGCGAAAAGCGGAGTGTGCACATTCGAGCTCAAAGTGGCACATTTCCGATCTCGGGAAAATGAAGCGCGCCGCTCCGCGTCGCGCTTCATTTGCCTCCCTCGCTCGGTAATGTGCCACTTTTCGCTCGAATGCGCACATCCTCGTATTTATCGATTAGCCTTCATTCATCTTTTTACTTTCAATTCAAAAAATTAAAAATATACGATTTATAAATTTAAAAAAAACAGACTTTCATTTTATTTCCAAAGATTTATCATAGAAAATTTAAATATTAAAAAATATATATAAATATTTAAGTCCACTTTTTAGTTATAATTTTGGAATTTTATATTTGATTATATCTCATTGGTAATTACAACTTTTATTTGAAATATTTTTTTCTATATCCTTTACTTTAAGAAATACAGTCGAACTTGCATAAGTCGAACGCCGATAAGCCGAATTTTTAATAGCTCGAACTCGAACCAGTTTCCCTAGGACTTGCCTATCTCAAAGTTAATATTTTTATGTCAATAACTCGAAATTTAATAAATCGAATTATTTAATTAGTCGAAGCGTTTTACAATTCATTAAATTCAAGTTTCCATTAGTAAATAGGTCGATGACTCGAAGTTAAATTTTACAACTTTTCTAAAAATTTCTCTACCTGAGAGAGGATTAACGACGGCTCGGTTTGGTGTTATTGATGCTTTAAAAGCTCTATTGTTAACTACGAATAAAAGGTTTATACTACAAGAATGTTTTGACGGCGGCACTTCAATTGAATTTAAAAACTAATTTATGTTTAAATGCCTTACGAACAGTTATAAATTTTTGAGATGGTTTTACCGTTTATTTTACAAAAAAAGAAACTATTTTTGCATTTTAGTTTTCAATTTGCTAGTTATTCGTCGACTACGAAGACTAACAAATGTGTTTTACGTTTTTATAGTTTGTAACAGAGTATAACAGAAAATCTAAAAAAGTTTAATACTTTTTCTAAAATTATTTACGTATTAACATGGAGTGTAAACAAAAATTTAAAAAAGTTTAACCATAAGGAGAAAATTAATCTTATAAAAGAAGTGGAACGTGGGCTCAAAAGAAAAAAGGATATAGCTAAAGATTTTGGTATTCCCGCAAACACTTTATCAACCATTTTAAAAAACAGAGACCTAATTGTAGCTGCTGAAGATACAAATGACAAATGTCAACGTTGATAAAGATTTGGAAGTTGCTAAAATTCCTAGCGATGAAAGCATTATAAGTAAAGTGCTAGAAGAAAATAAGAAAAAGTGTGAAAGTGAATATGAAAGTGATACAGATGTTACAGTAAACATCCCTTTAACAACTCAAGTTTACAATGCAATAGATACTATTTCTCTATTCCTATGTGCTCAAGAAGATGTTCCTACAGATATATTATTATTATCGGTAAAATCATTGGAAAAATTTGTAGAAACGCAACATTTTGGAGCAATGAAGCAAAAGACAATTTTAGATTACTTTCAATTTAACAGTAAATAATATGTAAATATGGTAACTATATTTTTTAAGGTTTTAATAAAAATAAATCAATTTTGGTTATTTTCTATAAAAAAATGAATGATACATATATACCTACGGAAGTATTTAACTGAACTTCTTTTGGTAACTCGAGTTTTTGATATGATGAATTATTTTTGCTGACCCTTCGACTTCGACTTATCGAGGCTTGACTGTATTTCTAATTTTGTGAGTTGAAAGTAAAAAGATTAATTAAAGCAAATCGATTAATACGAAGATGTGCGCATTCGAGCGAAAAGTGGCACATTTCCGAGCGAGGGAGGCAAATGAAGCGCGACGCGGAGCGGCGCGCTTCATTTTCCCGAGATCGGAATGTGCCACTTTGAGCTCGAATGTGCACACTCGGTCTTAAGCACGATTCACAATAATTTAGGCCAATAGATTACACGAAAACTCAGTTAAAGAATTTTAATCGTTCTCTTTCACTCGCATTCACGAGATTCTCGTATCTTTGCGCTCCCTTCCACTCATTTGCTATGGTGAAAACGTTTTTCGAACTTAAAATTGATATTTTGCTATACCAAAATTTGAAAACGCGAAGGAATAAGTAGACACATGCAATAAATACGAGGATCGGTCTTAAACACCATTCATAATAAATCAATTCTAAGCCCCAGTCGAACCAAAAAAGCAATTTTCAAAAAATCCCAAAATTTGATTACGGTCCTCCAGCAATGCCTCAGCAAATTAAATCTTAAACTCAATTGTTAAAAAACAACGACCATTAACTAATAAAAAGGTCTCTGATTTTTCAAAATCCAGCCATAGAATTTTGAAAAAGCTCCAATCTAACATTTTCCGTTTTAAACAATTCACAATGACCCCAAAAAAACCATAAACAACGAACGCAAGCAATTAAGACCGAAGTAGAAACCGTAGCCGCACACACCACGAAGAGTTCTTCGGGCAGTGTGGCGATGTCTACAAAGTGGCAGACCCGAGGGCAAGGTGCGGTCCGCGTTTGAGCAATGTGACAGCTTATCTTTTCCGCTCGAAGCTACGCCTCCACAGTAACCTGTTCGCGCATTTAGCATAATCATAAGCTTACATAAACGTAGATTGCACATAAACCATTCCGAATGTTAGAGCTATCTGATGGCGCCTTTCTACGGTCATTCCAATTCTATCGAAGGCCACTCGCTTTCCCCCCAAGGGCGCGAAACGTTACCCATCAGCCGATCGCGATTCACCGCAGCTTCGCGAGCAGGGAATTTCGCGGTGGCAGACCTGCGCGCTTTCGGAAGTTTGCACCCTTGCACCGGACCGACGTATCGTTAAATCTAGCAATTTTCCACGGACCATTAACTCTAACAATGGTTGCAAATAGTAAGCCGGTGTGACAGCGAGGGCGTGCCTGATGGATGCGGCCGAAGGAGCGATATCTCAACTGCTTCCAAGGTGGCCACTTCCTGGTGACCCGCCGGGCGGCCGGGGTCACTGCTACATCGCAGACGCCCGGCTCGTTCGTGCTCCCATTGCCGAGGCACGACACGCCGTAATTGCCTATCTTAATTTCGAATTGATCGATAGGGACCGCTTCGCACGTGCTCCGGCCCGTCGCATTGTTTAGGACCGCTGAACAAATTAACGGGCTGCCGCCGAACTAACGGAAAGCGGAAAAGTGCGCGCGCGCGCGCTTCCGCTCGAAACATTTTTAGGACCGCTGCGTGTCGGTTTTTTTGCGGCCGCCTTAATTAATAAAGTTTCAAAATCGTGTAGAACAGATCGCGGAGACGCCTATGAGGTGGTAAATCATAGGTGGAACATGCTAGAAATTATCTCATTATGCAATTTAATAAAATACGACAAGAAGGCTTTTTTTTTGTTTGTGTGCACAACGTATTTTCGTGATTTATTTTGCGGCGAAAATTGGGTTAGAAGAATAAAAGATTAAAAGTTATCTAATGGCCAGAGCTCTTGGGCAATTTTATTTATTTATGTCATTGGAAACCAGTTCGCTTTTTAATCAATTTTAGAATAACAACGATATTCCGACATTGTTTGGCCAAATTTAAATCTGTTAGATGTCTTGGAGAATTGTGACGTAATTTATTTTGCTCTATTTTGTTCGAAAAGCCCGATAAATAATCGTCTTCTTCCTTATTCGTTTTTATGTCGACATTTTGAGTACCACTGTGTGAGTTCTTTAAAACCAATCTTATGTAAAAAAAGTTTGAGGTTTTTAATTTTTCGAAAACAGTGTCGGTATTAATTTTTTTTAAATTGCAATATAGTAGGTGATACTGTACAGTGTGTCAGACAAATAAGTACTGGAACTTAAACCAAATGCTAATTTTTCGCAAGTATTCTCTAAAGCTTTTAATCGATAGATTTTTTAGAAAATAATTAACCATAGAAATGCGAACGAAATATATGCTCTTCGAAAAATAGCGCAAAGTTAATTTTTTCGACAAAGCCAATTAATTAGGAGCCTCTAATTGCGCTCGCTTTATACATAATTAATGAGTTATTGTCGAAAAACTGATTTATTTCGAAGCTTACACGTATTAAGGCACGATTCTCCGATTTGGGTAACGAAAATTTCGAAAGCCGACCAATGAAATAGCTCAATTAGGGCTTAATTAAGACGCAAATTACTTCATGCGCATTTTTTCGTTTTCTTCTCGTTAAATTCGATCGATAAAAAATCTAATTTTAATAATTTAAAATTGAATAAACGAGGAAGTGCAGATTTGGTTCGCCTTTCGCCGATGCTTGAAATAATATTGAAAATTCCACGATGGAGCAACGGTCGTAATGCACACCCGCATTGTTTATTGTTAAAAAGCGAGATAAATGTATGAAATACCGCAACCCGGAGAAATGTACAGCTATTCACAATAAAAACGATACGACAACATGAAATGTTCGTTCTCAAATAAAACAATTCAATTTCTGAATTAATTAAATTGCAAAAGCATAGGATTTTAAATAAAGTTTTGTGGATTAAATAAAAGAACATAACCTTAAAATATATTTAAAAATAATTCGGGCATTGCTATCAAAACCAGAAATAATTTATTTCCTATCGGATTTGTTACAATAAATATTGCAAAATGTGAAATTTCAAAAATTCGCCCAAACGGCCGTACATTTGCTTTATAATTGTTTATTGGTAATTTCAATAAACCAGAAAAATAATAAAAAAATTCGGACCTTGCTATCAAAGCCAGAAATAATTTATTTCCTATCGGATTTGTTAGAATAAAAACTGCAAGATGTGGAATTTCGAAAATTTGCCCAAACGGCTGTACTTTTGCTCTATAATTGTTTATTGGTAATTACTATATACTAGAATAATAATAAAAAAATTTGCGCATTGCTATCAAAGCCCGAAATAATTTATTTCCTGTCGGATTTGTTAGAATAAAAACTGCAAGATGTGAATTTCGAAAATTTGCCCAAACGGCCGTACTTTGCTTTATAATTGTTTATTGTAATTACAATAAACCAGAAAAATAATAAAAAATTCGGGCATTGCTATCAAAGCCAGAAATAATTTATTTCCTATCGGATTTGTTAGAATAAAACTGCAAAATGTAGAATTTCAAAATTTGCCCAAACGGCCGTACTTTTGCTTTATAATTGTTTATTATAATTACAATAAACCAGAAAAATAATAAAAAAATTCGGACCTTGCTATCAAAGCCAGAAATAATTTATTTCCTATCGGATTTGTTAGAATAAAACTGCAAAATGTGGAATTTCAAAATTTGCCCAAACGGCTGTACTTTTGCTTTATAATTGTTTATTGATAATTACAATAAACCAGAAAAATAATAAAAAAATTCGGGCCTTGCTATCAAAGACAGAAATAATTTATTTCCTGTCGGATTTGTTAGAATAAAAACTGCAAGATGTGAAATTTCGAAAATTTGCCCAAACGGCTGTACTTTTGCTTCATAATTGTTTATTGATAATAACTATAAACCAGAAAAATAATAAAAAATTCGGGCATTGCTATCAAAGCCAGAAATAATTTATTTCCTATCGGATTTGTTAGAACAAATATTGCAAAATGTAGAATTTCAAAATTTGCCTAAACGGCCGTAAATTTGCTTTATAATTGTTTATTGGTAATTACAATAAACTAGAAAAATAATAAAAAAATTCGGGCTTTGCTATCAAAGCCAGAAATAATTTATTTCCTGTCGGATTTGTTAGAATAAAAACTGCAAAATGTGGAATTTTGAAAATTTGCCCAAACGGCTGTACTTTTGCTTTATAATTGTTTATTGATAATTACAATAAACCAGAAAAATAATAAAAAAATTCGGGCATTGCTATCAAAGCCAGAAATAATTTATTTCCTATCGGATTTGTTAGAACAAATATTGTAAAATGTGGAATTTCAAAAATTTGACCAAACGGCCGTAAATTTGCTTTATAATTGTTTATTTGTAATTACAATAAACCAGAAAAATAATAAAAAAATTCGGGCCTTGCTATCAAAGCCAGAAATAATTTATTTCCTGTCGGATGTGTTAGAATAAAAACTGCAAAATATAGAATTTCCAAAATTTGCCCAAACGGCCGTACTTGTGCTTTATAATTGTTTATTCATAATTACAATAAACCAGAAAAATAATAAAAAAATTCGGGCATTGCTATCAAAGCCAGAAATAATTTATTTCCTATCGGATTTGTTAGAACAAATATTGCAAAATGTGGAATTTCAAAAATTTGACCAAACGGCCGTAAATTTGCTTTATAATTGTTTATTGTAATTATAATAAACCAAAAAAATAATAAAAAAATTCGGGCCTTGCTATCAAAGCCAGAAATAATTTATTTCCTGTCGGATTTGTTAGAATAAAAACTGCAAAATATAGAATTTCCAAAATTTGCCCAAACGGCCGTACTTGTGCTTTATAATTGTTTATTGATAATTACAATAAACCAGAAAAATAATAAAAAAATTCGGAGATTGCTATCAAAGCCAGAAATAATTTATTTCCTATTGGACTTGTTCGAATAAAAACTGTAAAATGTGGAATTTCCAAAATATGCCCAAACGGCCGCACTTTTGCTTATTTCAATGAAATTGTTTAGTACCTCTGCACCGATTGTATTGTGGGCAACTGTACGTCCATGTGGCTCGAGCAAACGAATGTGTTAATGGCATTATTATAAATTTTCCGTGCTCCATACTATTTGCAAAACAAATGTGTATCCATTACTCCGAAGAAGTTATGAGTCTGGTAAGAAGCAGCGTTGGATACTTTGCACTTTGTGCCACCTGCCAGTTACTAAAATTGCCTGCTAGCTTATTATTTGTTTCGAGGTGTGATTTGTACCTGTTTCGCGAGTTTTTAACGAGCACGATTTACTTTGTTCTGCCCTTTTTTTTTTCTTGGGGGATCGTACGAGCGCGAACAGCTCCGCACACCAGTTAGGTCGGCGTGTAAGGCATCATGAAGCGATAATGCTATGTTAATTTATTAAATACAATTTCATTTTATCTTCGGAACATTAGCTCACTTCCACGGTTACCGAGTCCCCGGCGCTGTTCGACGTGAATTTAGTAGCGAGTCCGACGCGAACGTTTCTCTCTTCCGACGGGTTCGAGGCGAGCGACGGCGATTCTAAGGACGTACCCGACAAACCACGCTAAATCTTTAATGGTAGGTGTTCTATTATTTCTCGGTATTGTTTATGTTTTGTTGTGAGCAAAACGTGCTCCGCAGTGCCTTCGGAATTATTGCTTTATCTTTATTCGTTATTGCTGGAAATGATCTTAGGTGTGTCGATAAACGCCAGAGCTAAAAATTATTACGATTTCATTGGTAATGGGACTGCAATATCCAACGCGTTTATGAATTAAGGGCATTAATCAAACGGGAGTTGGCCGCGATTTATTTTTGCTTTTTTAATCTGCCGGAGATGTTTGTTTTCTTCGAAGGGGTCGATTTTTAATTAAAATGTTTGAATAATAGAAAAAAAAAAATATAATACAGTAGAACCTCGATAATTGTCGTATTTATTGATTTGCCTTTTTTTAATCTTTTTAATTTCGACTCACAAAATTAAAAATATAAGGTACCGGAGGGTAATAAGGCCCACAAGGTAATAAAGCCCAGAAGGCATTAAATAAAAACTATAATCGAAATCGCTTATTTAGTAGCATCGGCGATCGAGAAACGTCTAAAACATATCACCTCTGAGTTGAAAATTTTTCTGGGTTTCAATTAACGCGGGAAACGTCGATTTAGTGAATCTACCTCAATGTTATGTGCAATTTATAAATGTATCTCTGCCAAATTAACTTTCAATTAGTGCTATCGTGTGAATATTTAAAAGGAGCAAAATTATATACAAGGGGGTAAGCTTCTTCTTTGACTTATGATTTATTTAATCAGAAAAAAAGATTCAGTTTTTTTGTTTTTAAATGTACATTATTTTCAGAAAAAAATATATGTAAAAATCGCTTAGAATTCATATTATGTTATGAGTTGTTTTAGTTTATTTAATAAAAAATATTTAACACTAAGTGGGCCTTATTACCTTCCAGTACCTTACGATTTATAAATAAAATAAATGCAGATCATTAAATTTTTAATTTGATTTCCAAAGATTTATTATGAAAAATTTAAAGATTTTTAAAAAAATATAAATATTTAAGCCCTCTTTTTAGTTATAATTTTGAAACTTTATTATTGATTATATCTCATTCTACACGTTTATTGTTTGTTCGTTTTATTGTGGCGTTAATTTATGCTTTTTTTAAACCCTCGGTTTTTAAACTGGCGAGGGGGGGAGAGAGGTCGTCTCCCAGGAAAGACGTTTAAAAATTAAAGGTTACGGTTCTGTAACTTTTAATTATAACACTTTTGTGTATTTTAAACAAATTAATTATTGTGAATCGTTCTTAAAAATTGTTAGAACAATGTATTTGCCATAGCAATGAGTGGAAGGGAGCGAAAAGATACGACAATGTCTTAAATGCGAGCGAGATAGAACGATTTAAATTATTCAATTGATTTTTCGTCTAATTTATTGGTCTAAATTTTTGTGAATCGTGCTTAAAACCGAGTGCGCACATTCGAGCTCAAAGTGGCACATTCCGATCTCGGGAAAATAAAGCGCGCCGCTCCGCGTCGCGCTTCATTTGCGTCCCTCGCTCGGAAATGTGCCACTTTTCGCTCGAATGCGCGCATCCTCGTATTTATCGATTTGCCTTAATTAAGATTTTACTTTCAACTCACAAAATTCAAAATATACGATTTATAAATTTAAAAAATGCAGACTTCTAAATTTTTAATTTTATTTCCAAAGAATTATCATAGAAAATTTAAAGATTTTTAAAAAAATATAAATATTTAACCCCCCTTTTTAGTTAAAATTTTGATACTTTATATTTGATTATATCTCATTAATAGTTACAACTTTTATTTATACTATTTTTTTCTATTTCTTTTACTTTAAGAAATAATAGAAGTAACGTCTTTCAATTATAAGAAATGGCAATCTAAAAATAATGTTATAAAATCCCAAAGTTGCGAGCGCCACACAAAAAAAATAGCATTTGAATCCTGGAAGTTTTGGCAGGAGCTTTTATATGGGTTCTTTAGCTTTCATTTAAAAAAAAAATTTTCAAAATTGAGCAACAGTAGCGCGTGTTACGATTTTTTTTTGTAAGCGCTAAAAGAGAGACCAATGCCCGACTGCACAACGAACCCTCAAAATGCTTTGTCTTTTTAAATAGCTCGTTTATTTTTGACTTTAACCATACCTAAGTAACCAAAATTCTTAACGCTATTGATTCAAGCAAAAAAAAGGTATTGAGTCCTATTTAATAAAAATATAACCTTGTTCTGTCATTAATTTTTAAATGACACCCCCTAATTTTTTTTAAAGTCAATCCAAAGCCGTTTTATTTGGGTACATTACTTTTTTCTCTTTAAATCTGCAAATAAATGTAAAAAAAATTAATAAACACGACGATGTGCGCATTCGAGCGAAAAGTGGCACATTGCCGAGCGAGGGAGGCAAATGAAGCGCGACGCGGAGCGGCGCGCTTCATTTTCCCGAGATCGGAAATGTGCCACTTTGAGCTCGAATGTGCACACTCGGTTTTAAGCACGATTCACAATAATTAATTTACTTTAAAAAGTATTTAAGTAATTCTAAAACCCTAGTTGCGCTCTCAAAATTTGTTTTTGGGGCTTAAAGCCTCTATAACTCAAATTTTTTTGCGCCTCCCATGAGATTCGACTTATCGAGGTTCTACTGTATTACAAAGTTCATGTTTAACTAAATTTACGCTAATAGGCGTCTCAACGATTTTTTTTAAGAGCACTTTTGCTTGCCGCAAGGCAAGTGTAAAAACCTTACTCTTTATAAGCCAACTATTGTGTTATTTTCTCCGAAAATCTTTTCAATTTTGGGATACCTCAACGAAAATTAATGTAGGTTCAAAATTTCGACTTGTCAAGGCCCTCGGCGCTTTGTTCGACGCGCTACACTTACGCAAAAGAAATTTAAAGATTCCTATTATTAAAATACATTAGCTCTAAGTTAATCTAAAAAAGCGAACCTTGACATACAAGAAATATCCGTTAATGTTACTTTTATTAAAAGCATTGACTTTTCACTTGTCATAATTACTTATTGGGGCTACGACTTTGACGGCTATTGTGCGCGCAACGTGCGAACGAACTTATTAAAATCGAAATTTACTTAATACGTCACATTTTCAATACGATTAAATTAAGCTAAAAAAATACACCGACCGCATAATACCTATGTGCACACCAAACTTTATCGTTGTTAATAAAGCTTTGAATAAAAAAAAGAAAATGTTTTAGGGGAACGAACTTTTAAAATGAAAATTTTACTAAATACGTTTTTTAAAAATTAAATTAAGCAAAAAATCCCCCCCATAATCCCTTTAAAAATTTTTATGTTGAAAAAAGCTTTGAAAAAAAAAAAATTTTTATGATTTAAATTTAAAAAGGAAAATCCTTTTAATTTAAAGGTAATCAAAACATATCAAAAATTTGTGGCCATTGATTTATTTTTTAAAGAAAAATTTTCGAACAAGGCTCCTTTTAATTTACGCACCGTAAACAAAACAAATCAAAAATTTATGGCCAATCGATTCTTTTAAAACTCAAATAAAACTAATCGGACGCTTCGTTTTAGGTCTAAAAACAAAGCGATAATACTAGGGGCACATCGAAAAATTGAACCAAAACCCCCTTTATTAAAACATTAATTTTTTTTTTAGAGTGCCTTTACGAAATATTAAATAATCAAACTTATGTAGAAACACTAATGTTAATTTTTAATAATTTTTAAAACTAAAATTCGACAAGTCAATTATTTGACGACAAATAAATTCTAAGTCGCCTCGAATAATTTCTTTTAATAAAAAAAAATATTACTTATCGTTAACATTTAATTACCGATAAATTTGTTAAATAAAAACCGCAAATTATGATGTTTCAAAAATTTGTCAAGGCCAAGTTATTATAAATGTTTATAATTGTTAATTTAATTTACAACATTTAAAACAGAAATAATTATTAGTGAGAAAAATTTCAAGGCACCTTTATTTGCTACTAAAAACAATTCATGTAAAAAAATAATTTATTTCTATCGGATTTGTTAGAATAAAAACTGCAATATTATGTGAATTTCAAAAATTTGCCCAAACGGCCGTATTTTGCTTTATAATTGTTTATTTGAATTACAATAAAGAAAAAAATAATAAAAAATTCGGGCATTGCTATCAAAACCAGAAATAATTTATTTCTATCGGATTTGTTAGAATAAAAACTGCAAAATGTGAAATTTCAAAAATGTGCTCAAACGGCCGTACTTGTGTTTTATAAATGTTTATTGGTAATTACAATAAACCAAAAAAATAATAAAACAATTCGGGCATTGCTACCAAAGCCAGAAATAATTTATTTCTTATCGGATTTGTTAGAATAAAAAATGCAAATTATGGAATTTCAAAAATTTGCCCAAACGGCCGTACTTTTGCTTTATAATTGTTTATTTGTAATTACAATAAACGAGAAAAATAATAAAAAAATTCGGGCATTGCTACCAAAGCCAGAAATAATTTATTTCTTATCGGATTTGTTAGAATAAAAAATGCAAATTATGGAATTTCAAAATTTGCCCAAACGGCCGTACTTTTGCGTTATAATTGTTTATTTGTAATTACAATAAACGAAAAATAATAAAAAATTCGGGCATTGCTACAAAGCCAGAAATAATTTATTTCTATCGGATTTGTTAGAATAAAAACTGCAAATTATGGAATTTCAAAATTTGCCCAAACGGCCGTACTTTTGCTTTATAATTGTTTATTTGTAATTACAATAAACGAGAAAAATAATAAAAAAATTCGGGCATTGCTACCAAAGCCAGAAATAATTTATTTCTTATCGGATTTGTTAGAATAAAAAATGCAAATTATGGAATTTCAAAAATTTGCCCAAACGGCCGTACTTTTGCTTTATAATTGTTTATTTGTAATTACAATAAACGAGAAAAATAATAAAAAAATTCGGGCATTGCTATCAAAGCCAGAAATAATTTATTTCCTATCGGATTTGTTAGAATAAAAACTGCAAATTATGGAATTTGAAAAATTTGCCCAAACGGCCGTACTTTTGCTTTATAATTGTTTATTGGTAATTACTATAAACCAGAAAAATAATAAAAAAATTCGGGCATTGCTATCAAAGCCAGAAATAATTTATTTCCTATCGGATTTGTTAGAATAAAAACTGCAAATTATGGAGTTTCAAAATTTGCCCAAACGGCCGTACGTTTGCTTTATAATTGTTTATCGGTAATTACAATAAACCAAAAAATAATAAAAAATTCGGGCATTGCTATCAAAGCCAGAAATAATTTATTTTCTATCGGATTTGTTAGAATAAAAACTGCAAAATGTGAAATTTCAAAAATGTGCTCAAACGGCCGTACTTTTGTTTTATAATTGTTTATTGGTAATTACAATAAACCAAAAAATAATAAAAAAATTCGGGCATTGCTACCAAAGCCAGAAATAATTTATTTCTTATCGGATTTGTTAGAATAAAAAATGCAAATTATGGAATTTCAAAAATTTGCCCAAACGGCCGTACTTTTGCTTTATAATTGTTTATTTGTAATTACAATAAACGAGAAAAATAATAAAAAAATTCGGGCATTGCTATCAAAGCCAGAAATAATTTATTTCCTATCGGATTTGTTAGAATAAAAACTGCAAATTATGGAATTTAAAAAATTTGCCCAAACGGCCGTACTTTTGCTTTATAATTATTTATTGGTAATTACAATAAACCAGAAAAATAGTAAAAAAATTTGGGCATTGCTATCAAAGCCAGAAATAATTTATTTCTATCGGATTTGTTAGAATAAAACTGCAAATTATGAATTTCAAAATTTGCCCAAACGGCCGTACTTTGCTTTATAATTGTTTATTGGTAATTACAATAAACCAAAAAATAATAAAAAATTTGGGCATTGCTACAAAGCCAGAAATAATTTATTTCCTATCGGATTTGTTAGAATAAAAACTGCAAATTATGGAATTTCAAAATTTGCCCAAACGGCCCTACTTTTGCTTTATAATTATTTATTAGTAATTACAATAAACCAAAAAAATAATTAAAAAATTCGGGCATTGCTATCAAAGCCAGAAATAATTTATTTCCTATCGGATTTGTTAGAATAAAAACTGCAAATTATGGAATTTAAAAAATTTGCCCAAACGGCCGTACTTTTGCTTTATAATTATTTATTGGTAATTACAATAAACCAGAAAAATAGTAAAAAAATTTGGGCATTGCTATCAAAGCCAGAAATAATTTATTTCCTATCGCATTTGATGAATAAAAACTGTAAATTATAGAATTTCACAAATTTGCCCAAACGGCCGTACTTGTGCTTTATAATTGTTTATCGGTAATTACAATAAAATAAAAAAATAATAAAAAAATTCGGGCATTGCTACCAAAGCCAGAAGTAATTTATTTTCCTATCGGATTTGTTAGAATAAAAACTGCAAATTATGGAATTTCAAAATGTTGCCCAAACGGCCCTACTTTTGCTTTATAATTATTTATTAGTAATTACAATAAACCAAAAAATAATTAAAAAATTCGGGCATTGTTATCAAAGCCAGAAATAATTTATTTCCTATTGGATTTGTTACAATAAATACTGCAAAATGTAAAATTTCAAAAATATGCCCAAACGCCCGTACTTTTGATTTATAATTGTTTATTGCTAATTACAATAAATAATTAAAAACTCACTATAAGAAAATTGTACATTTTAAATAGTTTTTATTCATGAAAATTTTTAGAATTTTAATTTTTGTGAACCGCGTAAAACAAGTAGCGTGTAAATACGAGGATGCGCGCATTCGAGCGAAAAGTGGCACATTTCCGAGCGAGGGAGGCAAATGAAGCGCGACGCGGAGCGGCGCGCTTCATTTTCCCGAGATCGGAATGTGCCACTTTGAGCTCGAATGTGCGCACTCGGTTTTTGAGCGTGATTCACAATAATTCATTTACTTTCTGCTCCCGTTGCCTACTAAA
Source organism: Sinopyrophorus schimmeli (assembly GCA_036325965.1). Lineage (NCBI taxonomy): Eukaryota > Metazoa > Arthropoda > Insecta > Coleoptera > Elateridae > Sinopyrophorus > Sinopyrophorus schimmeli. The sequence goes on along the minus strand of JARFIZ010000026.1, from coordinate 248,912 downwards.
ATTGTCCTAAGCGGGGCGCCAAAAGAAGTATAACTTCAAAAGTTTCAATTACATGCTAAAATTTCAAAAGAAATGCGTTTTTAAATTATTAATTAATTTTAAAATTTAATTAGTCAAGGCGAAAACTTGTTTTGTGGTCACCTAAACAAGATGGACCTTTAATCACGGAATCATAAAGGAAGTCCTACGCGTGTTACTTTGAACTTCTACATCTAATTTGTATAATTAGAGATGGCAGTAAATCAGAGACGAAATAAAATAAATTATAATTGTGATTTATGTTGAGAAGGGCTAAAATTTGTGTTAAAATCGAAATTTATAGTAATATGCAAATGTTGAGCGCGTTACAAGTTTGCCAATAAAGGATGTGGGTGCCGTTACGAACGTTAAAAATTGTTTTTCTATAAATATGGTCGGACGCCGAGGCTGAAAACCGTAAATTGCCATTTTTTGCGAAACGTTTACGCGGAAATAAAAAGAGGCTCGCACATGTTGAAAATGTCGCGTAACAGCGCGCTAATGTTTCTCTCGGTTATCTATCTATAACGCGGTATCAACATAGTTTTTTTTGGAGCACTTCGAACTAATGGAGTTACCATTACGTATTTAAAAGAACTCGTGGCTATTGTGCAGTTTTGCAACCTGTTTGATTTATTAAATAGATCTCAAAACACCGTTTACCGTATCTCATTCTACGCCTGATGAATATTTATTATGTGTATATTGTTGAACAGCGCCTTTGGTCACATTTATTGGTAAGGAACCTGCCAAACGGCTTTTATTTCAATATCCGATATTGATATGCTTTATAATAAAAAGCGACCAAACAAAAGTTAATTGCAGAAATACTATCGAACACCTACAACTGAACACGACTCCGGTATCTCGTTCCACTTTCCAATTATTTTATAATTAGCTTCATCTAAAGAAATTTCCTAATAGTATTTTTGAGATTTCTATAGCGATACCTTTGGCTTTAAGCAACACAATTAGTTTTTTTTTTATTAAATAACCAAACACAAGAGTTGAATTATGCACAAGTGAGACCGGTTGGTCGAAAGGATTTGATAAAGTACTTGTGAATTAAAATCGATTTGCCAAAACGGCTGTTCTAATGCTTTATAATTGTTTATTGATAATTAAAATAAACCAGAAAAATAATAAAAAAATTCGGGCATTGCTATCAAAGCCAGAAATAATTTATTTCTTATCGGATTTGTTAGAATAAATACTGCAAAATGGGGAATTTTAAAAATTTACCCAAACGGCCGAATTTTTGCTTTATAATTGTTTATTTGTAATTACAATAAACCAGAAAAACAATAAAAAAATTCGGGCATTGCTATCAAAGCCAGAAATAATTTATTTCCAATCGGATTTGTTAGAATAAATACTGTAAAATGTGGAATTTCAAAAATTTGCCCAAACGGCCGTACTTTTGTTTTATAATTGTTTATTTGTAATTACAATAAACCAAAAAAATAATAAAAAAATTCAGGCATTGATGTCAAAGCCAGAAATAATTTATTTCCTATCGGATTTGTTAGAATAAATACTGCAACATGTGTAATTTCAAAAATTTGCCTAAACGGCCGTATTTGTGCTTTATAATTGTTTATTGGTAATTACAATAAACCAGAAAAACAATAAAAAAATTTGGGCATTGCTATCAAAGCCAGAAATAATTTATTTCCTATCGAATTTGTTAGAATAAATACTGCAACATGTGTAATTTCAAAAATTTGACCAAACGGCCGTACTTTTGCTTTATAATTGTTTATTTGTAATTAAAACAATAAACCAGAAAAACAATAAAAAAATTCGGGCATTGTTATCAAAGCCAGAAATAATTTATTTCCAATCGGATTTGTTAAAATAAATACTGTAAAATGTGTAATTTCAAAAATTTGCCCAAACGGCCAACTTTTTGCTTTATAATTGTTTATTTGTAATTACAATAAACCAGAAAAATAATAAAAAAATTCAGGCATTGATGTCAAAGCCAGAAATAATTTATTTCCTATCGGATTTGTTAGAATAAATACTGCAACATGTGTAATTTCAAAAATTTGACCAAACGGCCGTACTTTTGCTTTATAATTGTTTATTTGCAATTAAAATAAACCAGAAAAACAATAAAAAAATTCGGGCATTGTTATCAAAGCCAGAAATAATTTATTTCCCATAGGATTTGTTAGAATAAATACTGCAATGAGTGAAATTTCAAAAATTTGCCCAAACGGCCGTACTTTTGCTTTATAATTGTTTATTGGTAATTACAATAAACCAGAAAAATAGTAAAAAAATTCGGGCATTGCTATCAAAGCCAAAAATAATTTATTTCCTATCAGATTTGTTACAATAAATACTGCAAAATGTAAAACTTCAAAAATTTGCCCAAACGGCTGTACTTGTACTTTATAATTGTTTATTGGTAATTACAAATAACGAAAAAAATAATAAAAAAAATTGGGCATTGCTATCAAAGCCAGAAATAATTTATTTCCTATAGGATTTGTTATAATAAAAAAAACTACAAAATATGAAATTTCAATAATTTGCTCAAACGGCCGTTTTTATAATTTTTAATTGTTTATTTGTAATTACTATAAACCAGAAAAATAATAAAAAAATTCAGGCATCTCTATGAAAGCCAGAAATAATTTATTTCCTGTCGCATATGTTAGAATTGAAACTGCAAAATGTGAAATTCCAAAAATTTGTCTAAACAGCCGTACTTGTACTTTATAATTGTTTATTGGTAATTACCATAAACCAGAATAGTAATAAAAAAATTGTTGCACGGTGTTCAAAGCATGTATAGGTATATACAAATTTCCTATAGGAATAGTTGTTAGATTTTGAAAATATAGAACAATAAAATTTTGAGATAACCTTGTTATAATATAACCTTGCATTTTTGATTATTTAATAAGATGTGTTTTTCTTAAGTAAAATTCTTAAGGCACTATAGCTAAATCGCACGTAAAAGTCATCCGCAAAATATTTTTCAACACAAATAACAAGTACAATAATAAAAAAACCAAAAGTCTCTGAAATAACATCACTATTAATTTCTATTTATTATGAATTATAAAACAAAGTCAAAAATTGGATTTTTTTAAAATTAATTATTAATTTTTCAGAGACTTGTTTAGAAAAAAATTAAATCCTACCTTAAATCATTTAGGACTCTGCTGGCTGTCCGAAAAGGCCATCCACTCAAACACCTCCAAACCCCGAATCTAACACCACCGTTGTATTTAAATAAATTGTTTATTGTTAGCACTAAACAAAAAATGTTTAAACGAACGAGTATGCTATTATTATAAGTGACCATATTATTTAATACTGGGAGGGCATTAAACGGTTTTAAGACTACGGATTCAAAAAAACGCGAACGATCCGAAAAGCGATTTAAAAATCGAGCACAGTTTGGAGATGGAATGGTCGGTCATCTTTTCAACAGTGAGGTATCTGAAATCAACAAAAAAAAAATAAGTACATCTTGAAATAAAATACTCTAAATGCTTTTATGCCCCAATTAAGATTTAAAAAGTAATATTCAATGAGAAGCTTTAAACTAAGTAAACATCGAAAACGTCCTTTAATAATTCTTTGAAGCGCCCTGGGGGTATAGAAATGGGGGTGCAAAGTATTAGAGTAATCGACAGAAAAATGCGAAAGCTTTTAAATAAACTTTGAGCGCAAAACATATAAGGTCCTTACCGGCGGCATATGAGTCCGGGCCCCAGACGAACGGCCGTGACTGGGTCTTCGCTTCGGCCGGCGGTAAAACTCCCTTCTTCGCACAGTAAGCTGAAAAAAATTAAAAACCATCAGAAAATATAATTAGAACAGAAGCTTACCCTCAAAACTACAAAAGCCTTAAATTTTGGGGAATTTGCTTTCGAAAAAATTCAAAAATAAATCCCAAAAAAAATTGGGCGCCGTCGCTTATAAAAATATTGCCCAGCGTGCAATCTTTGCTAAACAATTTCTTTCTGCCTACTCATTTCTTTCAAGTCCAACAATCAAACATTTAAAAAAATTAATTTTTCAAAAATTAACAAAGCTGAATAATGAACTACCATCCCTAAATCACAAAATGATCAGTTTTGTTTTAAGACACCACAAAGCAATGTCTTCTTTTAATGACTCTTCTAATTGTGTTTCGCAGATTAAAGCGTGTAACGTGTTCTTCATTTATCTTGTTTTTTGAGCAAATAATGAGCTCTTCGAAGACAGCACTGCGTGCCTTAATGGACCTTTCGCACGCCAATATTTTAATTAAACCATAGACACATGCAAATGCGCATTTTCGACAATTAAAACATCAACAAACATTTTTTCCTAACGAATCAACAGAAGAAGAAGAAGAAGAAGCGGAAGAAATGATTTATTGCGTAATTACGACCGGAGCCGCATTTATTTAATTCGTTATCGGCGAAAAGTTGTTAAAAGAATCGAGCTAACCGTTTTACACAACAGCACTTAAAGATTGCGTTTTGAATTATCGCCAACGAAGTCTTTGTTGACGCGCGATAACTATTACACGTGCTTTAATTATTTTATTCCTTTTGCCGTTTCGCGCTCAAAAGCCGGACGGCGTTTGGAGCTAATTTTCTATTAAAAACAGGTGTGCGCGCTCGGCGTGGGTTTCTCGTTCTTGGGACAATATTTACGATTTCTATAATTAAAATTGTATACTAAAGATGGTGCGGCGGTTGCGCACTCTGAAATCATACGTTTAAATTGAGAGATTAAGCGTTTGACCTTTGAAATTAATTTTTCCCGCTTTAATTGGACAAATTTTATGCGTTCTTTATTTGTTGCCACCAAAATAAAAATAAATCTTCAGAGGTGAAACTCGGAAACTTTGCCAATTCGTTTCGTGTTTTTTTTCAGTGGCTTCCGTTTTTATTTTCAAAAAAAAATGGCCCCATCAATTTGTGAGAAGGGGGTCGGCGCCTCTTCGGCAGAAACCTCATGGGCTTCGACTGGCCGACCTTGATCCACAAATGGAGTGCCATGTAAATTAATAATTTGCAATCTTTATGGTGTGACAAGAATATGGTAAGTTCTCTTCCTACAATTTCGAGGTGGTCTCGGACAAAAATGGCATTAGCGATTAATGAGAGCGATTTTTCTTTGGCGCGAGCCTGAGTGGAAATTGATGTAGTCGTTTTATTTGTTTAAATACAGTAAAACCTCAATTATCCGGAGCTCAGTTATACGGATTCGCGATTATTCGGATTGTCAACCGCGTTCGTTTTTTTCCGTTAAAACGGAACGCTTCGTGATCGCGCTTAAAGCCGAGTGTGCGCATTCGAGCTCAAAGTGGCACATTCCGATCTCGGGAAAATGAAGCGCGCCGCTCCGCGTCGCGCTTCATTTGCCTCCCTCGCTCGGAAATGTGCCACTTTTCGCTCGAATGCGCACATCTTCGTATTTATTGGATGTGTCTACTTTATCCTTCGCGTTTTCAAACCTTAGTATAGCAAAATATCGATTTTATGTTCGACAAACGTTTTCACCATAGCATGGAGTGGAAGGGAGCGAGAAGATACGACAATTTTGTAGATGTGAGAGAGAGGGATCGATTCAAATTATTCAATTGAGTTGTCGTCTAATTTATTGGCTTAAATTATTGTGAATCGTGCTTAAAACCGAGTGTGCACATTCGAGCTCAAAGTGGCACATTCCGATCTCGGGAAAATGAAGCGCGCCGCTCCGCGTCGCGCTTCATTTGCCTCCCTCGCTCGGAAATGTGCCACTTTTCGCTCGAATGCGCACATCTTCGTATTTATTGGATGTGTCTACTTTATCCTTTGCGTTTTCAAACCTTAGTATAGCAAAATATCTTTTTTATGTTCGAAAAACGTTTTCACCATAGCATGGAGTGGAAGGGAGCGAGAAGATACGACAATTTCGTAGATGTGAGAGAGAGGGATCGATTCAAATTATTCAATTGAGTTGTCGTCTAATTTATTGGCTTAAATTATTGTGAATCGTGCTTAAAACCGAGTGTGCACATTCGAGCTCAAAGTGGCACATTCCGATCTCGGGAAAATGAAGCGCGCCGCTCCGCGTCGCGCTTCATTTGCCTCCCTCGCTCGGAAATGTGCCACTTTTCGCTCGAATGCGCACATCCTCGTATTTATTGGATGTATACACTGTTGTAATTAGACTTCATTTATGGATTAATTCAATTTTTAAATATAAAAAAATATTTATATGTTACATAGGGGGTGCATCAAAATTTTAGAATAACTTGGGTGGGATATGTTAAAAAAAAGGTTGGGAAAAAGTTAAAGTATTTTTTTTTCATGTACGATAAAGTCTCCCATCTAGTCTAGTTTAAAAGTATTAAATTAGAAACGCAACGGGTAAGTGTACGCGGGTAAAGTGTCCGCAGTGCTCAAACCTGTACAGTAAATCCTCAATTAACGTAGAATATTGTGTCGATTTCTATATCAATAATAGCGAATAAGTATACTTATATATAAGGAAGTGTCCCGGTCCAAAGGTTTGCACCCAAAAACAAATTGAGGCAGCTAAGAAGCTGATAGAAGAAGGTAAATAGTATGACAAAAACCAAAACTAAGCCAAAATTTAAAAAAAGTAAAAAAGATAAAACTAAAGAAAGAAAGCAAATCATTTCGAACACAAAACAACCTTCTAATCGGAATTAAAAGACGTGCGGACACTTTCCCCATTGATGCGGGCAAGTGTCCGCATTTCCCGTGTTAATTAAAACTTCATTATTACTTATAATTATAAAAATAATTCAAATTTCATGTCCTCTTATTATTTAGAAATGTCTAATGAAAGACAATAAAGGGTGTTTTGTTTCAAATTATAAAACAGTTTTATTCTGGAAGTAATTTTCTCAAAACTGCGTACAGTTGCCCCACATGACTCCAATTAAATCGATTTTTTTTGCGCGAGCCTGAGTGGAAATTGATGTAGTCGTTTTATTTATTTAAATATAATTTTCCTTATGGAGATAGGTAAGCGCGTAACGGGCACGGTCTTATCTGAAGCATTACTGCCGCTAATCTAAGTTCCGGATTGTTTTATATTATGGTAATTAGAAAAGTGCACAATGCGGCCGCTCTGATAAACATTGTCTTCTATCTAATCGAGTGCATAATTAATAAGCATTGTTTGCTGATAGCGGTCGATGCAGTGTGGCTTCGGCATATAATTATTGTCTGTTTAAATTGAATGTAAATAAAGAAAAACATAGAAAAAAAATGTAAAATTAAATCTTAATTGATAATAATACAAAGAAACAAATTTAATGTTAATTTGTTGCACAGAAGTAATAATATTAAAATGCATATTGTGCAGCTATGTTGCAACCGAGGTGTTAACATCAAAATATATTTTTTAAATTTATTTGAAGGTTTAGGGTTGTAAAAATGAGACTTTTAATTATTGGTGTAATTGTTTTAAAAATTCGGAGGGCTGTAAAAAAAATAGTACAAAAGATAAAGAACTTACCGTCGAGATGGATGGAAAAACAGCTGGGCCGAGTGGCTGAGGTAGAATACTCGCCCTCTTCCTCGGTGAAATCGATTCTTTATCGAGCTGAAACAATTAACAAGTCTTTAGATAATGTTATTAACATTTTTCCTTGGAAACTGGGGTTTGGAGGTTTTCAAAATCAAAAATCACCCAAATAAAACCCCCGGAATTATTAAAGGACCGCAAAGGCCCGAGCTAATAGAAAAAAATCAAAAACCAAGTCGACACAAAGAAATAAAAATCAAAATCCAAGAAAAACAAGCCCATCTTTAAGCCGGTCGCCTAAAATAATTTAATGTTATAAAAACCCTTGGTAATAATTAGAAACGGTGTTCACCACATCAAAATAATTTTTTTGAAAATTTATTTGTAGGTTTAGGGTTGTAAAAATGAGACTTTTAATTATTGGTGTAGTTGTTTTAAAAATTCGGAGAGCTGTAAAAAAAAAGTACAAAAGATAAAGAACATACCGTCGAGATGGGCTGGGGTCGGATGCTCGCCTCCTTTGTCGGTGAAATCGATTTTTTATCGACCTGAAACAATTAACAAATTTTTAGATAATGTTATTAACAATTTTTGCTTTTAAAAACCAGAAATTAATTCTTAACGAAACAAAAGTCGCCCCTTTTAAAAATAAAGTAAGGGCGAGTGTTGCACTGGGTTGCTCCCAGTACAAAACGATTTGTTTGCTTTTTGTAATAAGTCGAATTTAGAAAATTAATTAAATTCTTACCATTTTGAGTAAACGAATGCATTAAGGCACTTATTTAATTTTTCCGCTGCTTGAATTAAAACAACTGTTGCCTTTACAAAGGCAGAACTAATACTGACGAAAACCAAAGGCCATATGCATCATTCGAAATACAAAAGTTGATCAGATTGTTTATTCCAAACAGTTCGCATATGTGCGATAAGAGCCCCGGAGGTCACGCAGGTGGCCGTCTACACTTTAATTTTGATAAATCCGAATACTTTCTATTGACCGCACGTTAAATGAACACATTCTAGAATCTTCTTTTATAACTTTTAAAACGCAAATTTCGAAATCGAATTTAGGCCTTTCGCAAATTATATTTTGACAAGTTCAAACCGGGTAATTGATCGAAACAAGTGCGACTTCGTGAATGGCGTTTTTTGAAAATCAAAAATCGCCCAACTAGAACCCCCAAAATTATTGAAGAGCCGTAAAGGCCCGAGCTAATAGAAAAATCAAAAACCAAGTCGACACGAAAAAATCAAAATCAAAATCCAAGAAGAACAAAGCCAATCTTTAAGCCGGTGGCCTAAAATAATTTAATTTTATAAAAACCCGTAGTAATACAGTTGAACTTCTATAAGTCGAACCTCGATAAGCCGAATTTTTGATAGCTCGAATTATTTTTAGTTTTCTTTCACCTTCGACTTATCGAGGTTTAATATTTTGTTGCACCCCTTATGTAACATATAAATATTTTTTTATAGTTAAAAATTGAATTAATTTATAAATAAAGTCTAATTACAACAGTGTCTACAAAATGTGCCTTAAAACTAATTTGTTTATAATTTTTACAAAAATGAAAATTACCCAAAAATATTTGGAAACCTTAATTTTGATGTATAAACCTTCAACAATCTACAAAAGATGATATAAAAATCAACTAGTCGATTTTTAGTGGCCCACTTCAGAAAATTTGACTCATACAATTTTAATTAATCAAAAACGCGAATTAGTAAACGATCGAAAGTACACCCGAAAATATTTTTATTAAGGAATAAAATATCTAACCTTTTTTAAACAAAAAATAGATCTAATTTATTCGACTTTAAATTTTTTGAATTGAAGAATAAAATAATAATATTGGCAACTCCGATAAATACAAGGATGTGCGCATTCGAGCGAAAAGTGGCACATTTCCGAGCGAGGGAGGCAAATGAAGCGCGACGCGGAGCGGCGCGCTTCATTTTCCCGAGATCGGAATGTGCCACTTTGAGCTCGAATGTGCACACTCGGTTTTAAGCATGATTCACAACAATTTTGGTCACGAAAAATTAGTAAATAATTTCTATCATTCCCTCTCACTCCTACTTATGAGTATATCGTATCTTTTCGCTCGCTCGCACTCATTGCTATGGTAAAAATAGGTTTTTCGAACATATAATCGATATTTAAATTAAATTTGTTGATTGGATAGAAAGTTTAACTTACAAAATTTAATAAATACGGGGATGTGCGCATTCAAGCGAAAAGTGGCACATTTCCGAGCGAGGGAAGCAAATGAAGCGCGACGCGGAGCGGCGCGCTTCATTTTCCCGAGATCGGAATGTGCCACTTTGAGCTCGAATGTGCACACTCGGTTTTAAGCATGATTCACAACAATTTTGGTCACAAAAAATTAGTAAATAATTTTTATCATTCCTCTCACTCCTACTTATGAGTATATCGTATCTTTTCGCTCGCTCGCACTCATTGCTATGGTAAAAATACGTTTTTCGAACATATAATCGATATTTAAATTAAATTTGTTGATTGGATAGAAAGTTTAATTTACAAAATTCAATTAACACGAAGATGTGCGCATTCGAGCGAAAAGTGGCACATTTCCGAGCGAGGGAGGCAAATGAAGCGCGACGCGGAGCGGCGCGCTTCATTTTCCCGAGATCGAAATGTGCCACTTTGAGCTCGAATGTGCACACTCGGTTTTAAGCACGATTACCACGTGCCCCGTTTTAACAGGAAAAAACGAACGCGGTTGACAATCCGGATAATCGCGAATCCGTATAACTGAGGTCCGGATAATCGAGGTTTTACTGTAGGTATTCAAATTTGTTCAAAACGACTAATTTTAGTGCTAAGCCACAAAACAAAAATTATAAACCCTGCAAATCTTTAACATTTAAATTAAAAAAAAATATATTTCTAATTTTTTTACTTCGAGATTCGTTATTAACGAAGTGGCTAGGAAAGCGTTAGAAAAACAACCACACGCAGAGCTTTAATCAGATTCGTGACGGATGCTGGATGCTTTTCTAATCTAATTTAAACCTGTACATCAAACACGGTGAGAATACATCAGCTGATTATGTGTCATGTGCACTGATGGGATTCTCCGTTTTCGTTTCGGTAACACGAGAATCGAAATGGGGCCTCCGCACTTAATTTGCTCGCTAATGAAAAATTCATTTCCGATGAAATATCTGGTGCATCTGGTGCCGTTTAGTTAATTCGGGGTTACAAATCGTTTTCGATTTGTTTTCGTGTCCCTGTGGGTAACTCTTCGTCATTAATTAGCTCCTATCATATTCGGAAAGAGCGAGCTCTCGACGATGGAAAATTTGCACATGTTACGTGAACAAACTCGGACCCCTTTGCGAGATCAAAAAAGTTTTTTTTTTGTACTAAAAGTTCGTAAATAAATTTTTAATGATTTTTCTTGCTTAATGTTATTGTAAAATTATCAACGCCCTTTAATAATTAAAACGAAAAGAGATTAAGATCCTAAATCTAGATCTTACTTAATCCTAATCCACTTTCTCTAAGTTTTCTTTTTGTTTTGAGATGGCTTAAGTGATCTCCTATATTATCTCCATGGGTAAGTAAGCAGTACCCATCTATTAGCACAGGGGTTCCCAAAATGTGCGTCGCGACGCCCTGGGACATCGCTGGGCTATCCTGAGGGCGTCGCGCGACGTTTCGCACATCCGCACAGGTCGCCAGTAAGCGACACACTGAACGAGTATCTCATAATAAAATAAAAATAACAAATAAATTAATTAATATTAATATCTGCTAGAGCAATAAATAAATATATTCTTTTAGAAAGGGGTCGCAAAACAATTACAACCTGTAAGGAGTCGCAGTAGAAAAAAGATTGGGAACCCCTGGCCTACGTGGGTGCACTTTCTGTAACTCATAGTACAGTGAACCTTTCGAACATGGCACTACCTGGTACGGCAAATCTAAAAATCAATACATAAACTCCGCCCCTTTACTTAAACCAAACTTTCCATAACTTACCTATAGGCAGCTTGAATACAACGTGCTTTGAACGTAACATATGTGCCTCAACGAAAAATTAAGACATTGAAATTATTCCAGCCTTTAAAATATTTTTTTAATGACAAATAAATTAATTAATATTAATATCTGCAAAAACACAAAATTTCGCTTATAACACACCCCTGGAAATGTTTTGAACATGGCACTACCAGGTTCGAAAATCTAAAAATCAAAGTTTGTTGACCTCGTGAAAAATCAATACATAAACTCCACCCTTTTACTTAACCCAAACTTTCCATAACTTACCTATAGGCAGCTTGAATACAACGTGCTTTGAGTGTAACATATGTGCTTCGAAGAAAAATTAAGAAATTGAAATTATTCCAGTCTTTAAGACATTTTTTTAAATGACAAACAAATAAATTAATGTTAATATCTGCTAGAGCAATAAATAAATATGTTCTTTTAGAAAGGGGTCGCAAAACAATTACAACCTGTAAGGGGAGTCGCAGCGTACAAAAGATTGGGAACCCCTGTATTAGTAAATAATTGCGGTGGGTGCCATTTAAAGAATCACAAAGTACACTTTCCAGATATGAAGCTTTTACTTTTCCTTTATTGTTTACCATCTTTAGAGCAAGGAGCGGGCCAATTAATTGTTCACTTCGTTAATTATTTTGCTTTGTTTTCGTTGTGTCTTCCGCATTGAAAGTAACACAACGTCGGATGAATCATTAATAAAATCTAAACGTAAAACTCTTCTTATTAATTACTAAAATATGATGAATGGTGTTTAATTTAATCGAACGTCAAATTAACACATCTTTTCCTTCGTTATCTGTATCATTTTGCGATGCAAGAGCTTGTCTATATTATGCAAGCTTTCAATTTTTATTTATAATTTAAATTAATTGTATTAAAAAAAATATTGTTTGGTTTAAGCATATTCTGATGTGACGAAACCCCCTTATAATTATTACTAAGGATTTAATGGGATTTAAGATTGGATTGTTTATTATTTTTTTATTGTTTATTATTTGTTATTATTAATTTGCGTTAGTTTAAAAAATATTGTTTATTATATTTATATTGTTTATTATTGGTTATTATTAATTTGCATTAGTTTAAATAGAGAATTAAAGTTAGCGCTATTTAAAATCCGAAGTAGGCTTGGAAATTAGTGAAACAGCTGCCCGGCAGGGTGCGTTATTACCGTCAAATGAAGGTTAACCTTCGAAGTCCTCTATATATTTTAACTAATTTAATCGTGTTATAATTATTTAAAGGATCTGAAACTGTGCAAAAAGTGTAATTACATTGTGTACTTACGACTGATAATAAAAGGTATGTGCTAACTATTGTTTTAACAGGTATTCAGCAAACCATTTTTCTACATGGGTTTTCATAGGCCAGGTTGATGTGTACCCAATTTGTATATTTTTGTAAATTATGTTTGATATTTAGCAGCCGTGGACTTAGGGGATAAAAAATAATCAATTGAGAGAAGATTTGCACAATTTTTTTGGTAAATCTATGAAAATTAACCTAATTTATACAATCAGTGCAAATTGCAAATTTGGCAATATAAATCAACTGCTTTATCCCTAAAATAATTTGTTATAAACAAAATTGTATTGTTTGGTTTAAGCATATTCTGATGTGATGAAACCTCTTTATAATTATTACTAAGGATTTAATGGGATTTAAGATTTGATTGTTTATTCATTGTTATTATTAATTTGCGTTAGTTTAAAAATATTGTTTATTATATTTGTAATGTTTATTATTTGTTAGTATTAATTTGCATTAGTTTAAATAGAGAATTAAAGTAAGCGCAATTTAAAATCCGAAGTAGGCTTGGAAATTAGTGAAACAGTTGCTCATCAGGGTACGCCATTCCCGTCTAATGAAGGTTAACCTTCGAAGTCCTCTACATATTTTAACTAATTTAATCGTGTTATAATTATTTAAATGATCTGAAACTGTGCAAAAAGTGTAATTACATTGTGTACTGTCGACTGATAATAATAGGTATGTTCCAACTATTGTTTTTAACAGGTATTCTGCAAACCATTTTTCTACATGGGTTTCCATAGGCCAGGTTGATGTGTAGATAATTTGTGTATTTTTGTAAATTATGTTTGATATTTAGCAGCCGTGGACTTAGGGGATGAAAAATAATCAATTGAGAGAAGATTTGCACAATTTTTTTGGTAAATTCTATGAAAATTAACCTGACTTATACAATCAGTGCAAGTTGCAAATTTGGCAATATAAATCAAGTGTTTTACCACTAAAATAATTTGTTATAAACAAATTTGTATGTATTTGATGTAGTGCAAACCCTTTCTGATTATTACTAAAGATTTTTTAAACAATTAAATCGCTTTGGGGCGACCGGGTTGAAGATTGGGTTTGTTCTTTTTGCAGTTGGATCATTATTTCTCTTAGTTGCTTTTGGGCACTTGCTTTTTGATTTTTTCTATTGGCTTGGGCCTTTGCGGTCCTTTAATAATTTTTGGGGGGTTTTATTTGGGCGATTTTGATCCTTGAAAAACACCATTCGAAAAGTACCAATGGTTTCAATCGATTGGTGTAGTTGGATTTCCAAAATCATAGTTGCAAAAGGCCTAAATTGAATTTCAAAGTTTTCGTATTGAAGATTCTAGAATGTGTTCATTTAACGTGCACTCAATGGAAAGAATTTGGCGTTATCAAAATTAAAGTCTGGTCGGCCAGCTGCGTTATCGCTTATACACTTATGGCAATCGTGCGAATTATTTGCACTATTTAATTTGGTCTACTTTATGTTATTGAATGATTCATATGGGCTTTAGTCATTGCTTAGTAGTACTTCGGCCTTTGTACAGGTAACAGGTGTTTCGATTGAAGCTCCCAAAAAATTAAATAAGTGCCTTAATGCCTTCGTTTTTGCAAAATGGTAAAAATTTAATTAATTCGATTTGATCTGATGTATTTGAAAAAACTCAAAGCGCAATTAGCAATTACTTTAGTCTCAAAAGTAACGGCTAAACATAGGTCTTTGACCCCTCAATTTTGAATAATAAAATTAAATCAATTAATAAGGGGGTGTATGGGTTGTACTCTAATCATTTTTGCTAATAATTTTTTATATTTTCAGTTTACTCGTCAACGAAGCGACATTAACCGTCGATCGAAGCACAGGACCGGTCTCAGCGACGTGGAGCTCTTCAACCTCGGGCTCGGCCCCACATTCCCATCGGTAAGACTCTCATCTAAATTAATTATAGCAACTACTCCAACAATTTTCAGCTCAATTTTTACAACCACAAAATTTAAAAAAAATACTTTGGTGTTTTTCAAAGCAACCCCCATACCTAAGACTTTAAATGCATAATTTTGAGTTGTAAAGATAGTGGGCTTGTACCCTAATTATATTGATTAATGACTTTTAAATTTTTTCAGCTCACTTTGCATAAGAAGCGATGGTACTATCAAACGTTCCGAAGGCCCATATATAGCGACTCGGCCGAGCTGCTCGCCCAGGCCTGGGTCTAAAATTCTTCGGTAAGTTCACCCTCTTTGAGAGGCTTCCAAATTTTGTATAATTTCTTCACCAATATTTCACAGTCTTATTTCTACCACCCCAGAGATTTAAATAATTTAAAAAAATTTTTGATACAAAGACACATGATTTTGTACTTTGGAGTTAATAACAACCACCCTCAGACTTAAAACTTTGCTTGCACAATTTTGAGTTCAAAAAGAACGTGTGCTTATACTCTAATTAACATTTTTAATGACCTTTTAATTTTTTTAGCATATCTGCAACCAATCGTTTTCATCGTTGATCAATGCAAGGACCCAGTTTTAGCCACCCGAAGGAGCTGTTCGTCCATCCCTGGCTGGCCCGGTCTCACATACCGACGGTAAGTTCTTCATCTTTTGCACCCCAAATTTATTTAACACTTTGCAAATTGTTGCTTAAGAATTACAGCCATTTAGGCAAACCACAGTGCTTTAAATAATTTCAAAGATGCTTTCACTATAATCACTTTCTTTTTTGTACTGAATCTGAATTTGGGGATGAAAATCTAATATTTTATTGTTCAATGAATACTGAAGAACTATTCTTTTGTTACAGATACTTCACTGTTGAAAAGATGACCGACCATTCCATTCCCAAACAGTGCTCGCTTTTCGAACCGTTCTTCGGGTCGCCCGCGCTTTTTGAATCCGTAGTCTTAAAACCGTTCAATGTCCTCCCAGTATTATATATTGTAGTCCTTTTTAAAAATAGTTTACTCGTTCGTTTAAAGAATGCTTGTTTGTTTTGCTTTGCTCTAAGACTTTAAATTAAATTTCGCGAGTGAAACGGGAGTTTCCGCGCCGGTGTTTGGGGGTGTCTGAGTGGATGGCCTTTTCAGACAGCCAGCAGAGACCTTTAATCAGTAAAGGTAGGAAGTTTTACTTTTTGCAAAAAAATCCATTGCAATAACTTTCAATCAAACTTTTATTTTAATTAAAAACAAATAAATGCGTTTACTTACAACTTTTCTTATGTAATTTAAATAACAAGTAAATTGCAAGGGTTTTTTTGGCTTTGTTTATTGATGAATTGATTTTTTTGATAAATGTTGTGTACTGCGGATTTGGGGAACAGGCCCGGGCTTAAGTACCTTTGCGGAACTGCGCAAATAAATGGGCGATTGCGATTTTTCGTTCAAGAAGCGGCTTCGTTGAACTTTTTGATTCCTCTATTTATTGGTTTCTAAACAACCATAGCAATGCGGCTTTAAAGGCAAAGTACGCCGATTTACGAGAACCCAACAAATATTTACGAGCTTTAATGTGACGATGTATTATGTTGCGAGATTTATCTGCGTATGCAAATTTCAAATGATTAGCCATTTACAGTAATACTTAACATTTAACATGATTTACCCAGCACTAAAGATGATTCAGTGCGAACAATTTAAAAATGTAATAGTAAATCTAAGCATAAAATCGTAAAGCGGGCTTAATGGGGATCAGAGGGGGTCCCAGAGAGGCTTTTCCTTGGTATCGTTTTATGAGGTTAACTCTAACGGATGAAAAATTGATTTGGGGTAGTCTATAAGCCCTACTTAATTTTTTTTTACATTGGATAGTTCTATAATGATGATAAGTTGAGTTCAAAATTTCGGAAATTGTTTTTAGGACTGTTCTGGCGCTAAGAGATTGTTTATAATAATTTATTACAGTCCAAAAAAATAATTAAAAAATTTCTGATTGGTTGACAAAAGGGCGAAAAGCATTTTTGTGTTAATTGAGATTTTTCTTATAGAATTGGAGATAAATTATTATATAAGTAGTGCCCCCCAGATTTGAATAATGATTTTGTGGAGTTTTAAGTATCCTAACCCCCCCAATGTTATGTTTTTTGTGGAAATGGTTTTTGGTTTAAAATTGGCGACTGGTTTAATACAAAAAAACACTATCAAAATACGAAATTTTTGAAAATTGCTTTATGGAATTTGTCTATGTGCAAGAATTGTTTATAACAATTTGTTATAACTCAAAAAATAATTTAAAAGACCTTGATTAGTTATAAAAAAAGTAGGGGAAGTTATTAAAATAATTGTATTTCCAATTTTTTTTTAATGAGGGGGGTGTATTAATTAATACAATTTATTTGAGACAATAAAAAAGATATTTTGTGTTATTTTAAGTAAATGTCCTTAATGTTGTGCAAACATTTTTTTTAAACTGCGCTTTTGGTTTAAATAGTCAAGTTTTGCTTAAAAGTTTAAATCAAAATATGAAATTTTTGAAAATTGCTTTATGGGATTTGTTTATGTGCAAGAATTGTTTATAACAATTTATTATAACTCAAAAAAATAATTTAAAAGATCTCGATTAGTTATAAAAAAAGTGGGAGAAGTTATTAAAATAATTGTGTTTCCAATTTTTTTTTAATGAGGGTGGTGTATTAATTAATACAATTTATTTGAGACAATAAAAGGATATTTTGTGTTATTTTAAGTAAATGTCCTTAATGTTTTGCAAACATTTTTTTTTTAAAACTGCCCTTTTGGTTTAATAGTCAAGTTTTGCTTAAATGTTTAAATCAAAATATGAAATTTTAAAATTGCTTTTGGGCTTTGCTAATACTCAAGAATAATTTATAATTATTTATTATAACTATTTAAAAAAACTTATTTACTTATGAAAGGACTGAGTGAAAATTTCATGAAACTTGCCTTTCTGCAAATTGCTTTTGAGGAATGCTTTTATTTATTTATGAACTTTGTTTTCAGAACGCAAAAAATTAATTGGTGGTTCTATATCTTTGTAATGTTTTTTTTAAATATTTGTAACACTTAGGGCTCAAATTTAAAAATTGTGGCTCATTCAATTTAGTTTTTGCACAAAAACCGATACCGAATTTTTTAAAATCCGCCTTTTTGATTGTGCTGTTGCTTTTTAATTATTTATAACAATTTATTTTAAGCCAAAAAATTACAGTCGAACTTCTACAAGTCGAACGTCGATAAGCCGAATTTTTGATAACTCGAACCTGTTCCACTAGGACTTGCCTACTTCAACGTTAATATTTTTATATCCGTAACTCGAATTTTTAAAAACTCGACTTGTTTTAAGCTTCACTTCGACTTATCGAAGTTCGACTGTATTTAAAAAATCTTCAAGGGCGGAATTAATTAACACAGCTTTATTTGGGACTCAGAATTTTTTGACTGGGCCTCAATTATTTTTAATCCGGCCCTGATTTATGATCTGTTGATTTTTACTGGTTTGCATGGTTTTAAAAAAAATATATATAGGTATATAACGAATCAATACAATGTTGGGCTTTTTACGATGGATCTCTTTATAAAATCGCGTCCGGTTCAAAAACTCGTCTTCTATCAACGCCTACGGTTTTCTAATTTATAAGCTAGCCGGAACATAAATAATAAACAACTACTACCAGTTGGATTTTTCTCTTCGATTTTATTCGAGCTCGCCTTTCCGGGTTCTTTAATTATCCTTCTAAATAAGTCGCACAATTCGCGATATTATTAAGTTCGAAACGGGGAAAGGTATTCCTGCGCTATCTCGCATATTTATTATTTTCACTTAAGGTGCAAGAAAAGCTAACGAGCGGTCAGCGGCGGAACCTACATAAGTATTCCATTATATCATAGGGAACAGGTGCCATTATAAAAATGTGCCCACGCACGGTTCCGATCCGCTGCCTCGAACCGCGGTGTCAATGCATTTATTAATAAATTGTTCGGTTGCACTATTTCTGCACGTTTATTGTTCGTTCGTTTTATTGTGGCGTTAATTTATGCTTTCTTTAAGCCCCCCGGTTTCCGAACTGGAAAGGGGGTCGTCTCCCGGGAGAGACGTTTAAAAATTAAAGGTTACGGTTCTGTAACTTTTAATTAAAACACTTTTGTAAATTTAAACAAATTAATTGTTTTTAAAAATTGTTAGAAAAATGTATTTGCCATAGCAATGAGTGGAAGCGAGCGAGAAGATACGGCAATCTCGTGAATGCGAGAGAGAGGAAGGATTTAAATTATTCAATTGATTTTTCGGCAAATTCGTTGGTCTAGATTTTTGTGAATCGTGCTTAAAACCGAGTGCGCGCGTTCGAGCTCAAAGTGGCACATTCCGATCTCGGGAAAATGAAGCGCGCCGCTCCGCGTCGCGCTTCATTTGCCTCCCTCGCTCGGAAATGTGCCACTTTTCGCTCGAATGCGCGCATCCTCGCATTTGTCGATTTGTCTTAATTAATCTTTTTACTTTCAACTCGCAAAATTAAAAATATACGATTTATAAATTAAAAAAATGCAGAACTTTAATTTTTTCATTTTATTTTCGAATATTTCTCATTTGAAAATTTAAAGATTTTTAATAAAATATAAATATTTAAGCCCCCCTTTGAGTTATACGTTTGAAATTTTATATTTGATTATATATCATTGGTAGTTACAACTTTTATTTGAAATATTTTTTTCTATTTTCTTTTATTTAAGAAAAATTATGTACTATAGCAATGAGTGGAAAAGAGCGAAAAGATACGACAATCGCGTCAATGCGAGCGAGAGGGAACGACTAATATTATTCAATTGATTTTGCACCTAGTTTAAATGATTGTGAATCGTGCTTAAAGCCGAGTGCGCACATTCGAGCTCAAAGTGGCACATTCCGATCTCGGGAAAATGAAGCGCGCCGCTCCGCGTCGCGCTTCATTTGCCTCCCTCGCTCGGAAATGTGCCACTTTTCGCTCGAATGCGCACATCCTCGTTTTTATCGATTTGCCTTAATTAATCATTTTACTTTCAACTCGCAAAATTAAAAATATACGATTTATAAATTAAAAAAATGCAGAACTTTAAATTTTTCATTTTATTTTTGAATATTTATCATTAGAAAATTTAAAGATTTTTAATAAAATATAAATATTTAAGCCCCCCTTTGAGTTATAAGTTTGAAATTTTAAATTTGATTATATATCATTGGTAGTTACAACTTTTATTTGAAATATTTTTTTCTATTTTCTTTAATTTGAAAAAAATTATGTGCTATAGCAATGAGTGGAAAAGAGCGAAAAGATACGAGAATCGCGTCAATGCCAGCGAGAGGGAACGACTAATATTATTAAATTGATTTTGCGCCTAGTTTAAATGATTGTGAATCGTGCTTAAAGCCGAGTGCGCACATTCGAGCTCAAAGTGGCACATTCCGATCTCGGGAAAATGAAGCGCGCCGCTCCGCGTCGCGCTTCATTTGCCTCCCTCGCTCGGAAATGTGCCACTTTTCGCTCGAATGCGCGCATCCTCGTATTTATCGATTTGCCTTAATTAATCATTTTACTTTCAACTCACAAAATAAATAATATACTATTTTTAAATTAATAAAATGCAGACCTTTAAATTTTAATTTTATTTTCAAAGTTTATCATTAGAAAATTTAAAGATTTTTTAAAAAATATAAACATTTAAGCCCCCTTTTTAGTTATAATTTTGAAATTTTATATTTGATTATATCTCATTGGTAGTTACAACTTTTATTTGAAATATTTTTTTTTATTTCCTTTGCTTTAAGAAATAATATAAGTAACGTTTTTCAATTATAAGAAATGGCAATCTAAAAATAAAGTTATAAAATCCCAAAGTTGGGAATGCCACACAAAAAAAATTAGCTTTTAAATCCCGGAAAATTTGGCAGGAGCCTTTAGATGGGCCCTTTAGCTTTCATTTAAAAAAAAATTTTTCAAAATTGAACAACGGTAGCGCGTGTTACGATTTTTTTTTTGTAACCGCTAAAAGAGAGACCAATGCCCGGATATGCGACGAACCCTCAAAATACTATGTTTTTTCAAATAGCTCGTTTATTTTTGATTTTAACTATAGTAACCAAGCAACCTAAGTAACCAAAATTGGCAAACACGTGGGAAGGCGTCAAAATTCAGTTTTTTTAAGAAAAGCCCAGCAACAACAAGTTTGGAAACCACTGCTTTACACCACCATCTAACGAAGTGACTCACGCAGAAAAACTATCGACCTTTAAACGCGGAAAATCGAGCTGCTCGATTCGAATTCGCAAGAACCGCCATTTTCCCTCATTTTTAACGTTTCAATGTTGCGCGAATTAAATTCCGCACGCATTGTTATGACTAATGGTCCTTCGGCAATTTCAAATGAGCACTAGTTTCTCTATTTACGAAGGCGCATTTAAATAATCACTTTGAGGTATTAATCGAGACGTTAATTTGCATATTTATGGCGAATTGTGCGACCGAGAATTTGCGATTTTTATAACATTTACAGCTTTAAGCGCGCCGAACGTGTCGAATGCCTTCGCACCTAATGCAATTCGCACTTCGGACTTTGCCTTTGTGTGCGTGTGCGTCGATTTGTCTAATTATATTTATTTATTGCGTTATTATTACTTTGTTGGTATTTGGCTTCGCTTTGTTTATTGCCGTTTTATGTGTTTGCGTGTTTTTTTTTCGAAGTTGCTTTGCCCTGTAAAATAAAAGGGGATATCCACGTTTATATTATAGGTAAGGAGAGACCGGGGTTAGAAGTCACAATTTTTGTTCTTCTGCTTTTATAGAACCAATAGATAGGGTATTTATTTTAGTTTAAGAAAAAATAAAAATTTTTTCTCTACCATTATCTAATGAGAACATATTATAATTTTTATAAAAAAAGAAGTGTGACTTTTAACCTCGCGTCTAGGCTAAGTAGTCACATACTAAATAAAAGGTAAAACACAAAACGACAAAACAAATGCCTATTTTTATTAAAGGTAAAATGTTGTTTGTAAGAAATTTTACCTAAGAAAAGAACGAAAAATATCTTATTCGTAATTAAAAAAAATAAAAAATATTTGCTGTAAGCGAATAGCAACTTCTATCTAACGAACTTAGGTTATGTTAACAAAAATGACACAAATATAATTACAGCCAATCGTTTACGTAGTAAAACTCCCTAGAAACCAATAAAGAAGGCCGCACATATTTATGGCGTTGCTTTGCACATGTGACAACTAGCCCCCGTCACCTTGAAACAACTTTCCCCAAAACAGTTTTAGACAATTAACTCCCAAAATAAATTTAAATCAATGTTCATTTACGAAACCATATGAATGATATGAAGCATATCTTAAACATCATAAATACACGAAAAAGTATATCACTATGCAAAATTTAAATATACTTACAAGACTCAACGCAGATTCACAAAAAATTACTTTCACTGTACAAAAGAAACGAACGCATATATTTCTTTTACGGTATTTCAGAGCGAACTGAAGTGAAGTACGCAAGGAGGTATTGCGCTCGGGCTTCTTCGACACGGGTACACAAATTTATTGATTCATTAGGTTTGCTGTTATGGCTTTTGTGACAACTTACCAGTGAGACAACTATACCCGGTTTCTTCTACATTACTCTTTTTTCTTTAAATCTACAAATAAATGTAAAGCAATTTAATAAATACGAAGATGGGCGCATTCGAGCGAAAAGTGGCACATTGCCGAGCGAGGGAGGCAAATAAAGCGCGACGCGGAGCGGCGCGCTTCATTTTCCCGAGATCGGAATGTGCCACTTTGAGCTCGAATGCGCACACTCCGTTTTAAGCACGATTCACAATAATTTAAGCCAGTAAATTAGACAAAAAAATAATTGAATAATTTTAATGGGTTCCTCTCACTTGCACCGACGAAATTACCGTATCTTTTTGCTCCCTTCCACTCGTTGCTATGGTAATTACGTTTTTCGAACATAAAATCGATATTTACCAAACTAAATTATAATTTATGATCTGAAAGAGCGAAGGATAAAATAAATAAATTCAATAAATACGAAGATGTGCGCATTCGAGCGAAAAGTGGCACATTTCCGAGCGAGGGAGGCAAATGAAGCGCGACGCGGAGCGGCGCGCTTCATTTTCCCGAGATCGGAATGTGCCACTTTGAGCTCGAATGCGCACACTCCGTTTTAAGCACGATTCACAATAATTAATTGACTTTAAAAAATATTTAAATAATTCTAAAACCCTTATTGTGTTCTCAAAATTTCTTTTTGGGGTTTGACAACTATACCCGGTCCTCCCAACGTCGTTCTTTTTTTGATGAAAATTCGCATTACGATGAAAGCGCAACATAACACTCGGTCGCGCCAAAGAAGTACCACTTCCGACGCCCCAACCATTCCTCTCGACAAACCATTTTCCGTCGCAATTCACAAGAGAAGCAGAAACAAGTAGAAAAAAACGCAAAACGCCAATGCACCTGTGTTTACAAGATTCGCCGAGAA
Organism: Sinopyrophorus schimmeli; assembly: GCA_036325965.1. NCBI lineage: Eukaryota > Metazoa > Arthropoda > Insecta > Coleoptera > Elateridae > Sinopyrophorus > Sinopyrophorus schimmeli. The sequence goes on along the minus strand of JARFIZ010000026.1, from coordinate 225,603 downwards.
GCACATATTTGCCGAAGAAGCAGGTGCGAGGCAGTGCTTTACCTGCAAAACGCGCACAACATGCGTAAGTGAACTCGCACATTACAGCTGTCCATCGCCCAGCGCACCAGCTCACTTTTCCAAGGGAACCGTCCCGTCTCGTGCGCCTCCACTTCCTTCGGGCCTCTGCACATACCAGACCGTATTGTTGGCGATTTCCAAAGGCCCCAAGTTCCCTTAATGGACTCGCATCGGTACCTAGCGCCGTTTAATCGCGCGCGCTTCTACGATTCGAATTGTTTTTTTCGAAGGCCGAAAATTTCGAAACGCTGGCCATAAAACATTTTTTTTGAGCGGCTCCGAGGAATTTGGCAAGGTGTTGGGAAACGGCTCATTGTCTCAGATTATCTTGTAAAACCGTTCACTTACCTGGCGCAGGTCCTTATCCACTTCCAATATCTGAAGATTTAGATAGAACCGTGGTTTACTGTTTTCCGAAGAATGGAAGCGATTGGTTCCTCCCGTTATCTGTGTTTGTTATCCAAGAACCGCTGCTATTTCGATGCCTTGGGCCGATAAGGGGTGTCTTTTAAACGTATTTATTTTTGGTACAAAGATCTCTTCTGAGAATCTCTTCGCTTTATTTTTCTTCTGATTTGAGATGAAAAGGTGTGACAAATTATTGTTAGTAAATGGGCTCGCACGCACTCACGCACCTCTACGTTTTATTTATTTATTTATTTATTTATTTTGTGAATTGTTTACTTTTGTCGATTTCGGGAACGAAATTATCGATACAAATTGAAATGCCCTAAGAACGCACTTCGAAAAATGATTTTTGGGGGTCTTAACTTAATTGTTTGCCTTCCTTTTGCTAAGCGAATAAATTAAAATCGTGGGAAAAACGAAATCAATTAAGCAACTCCGATCGTGACACTGCTAATTTAACTAATTAATATTAAAGAGTAAGGTGAAGGATTTTAATTATACGTTTTCGAAAGTTATTTATAAATCGTACTCTATTTTTGATTATTTTAATTGTTGTCTAAATTTGGTGTGTGCGGTGCGTGCTGTATTAATGTTTTTTTTTTTGCTTCTTGTAAATTGTTGGGCAAGGCACTTGGAAAAATGTCGGACGCGATTTATTTGTTAAAGTGGAAAAAGGAATCGCCAAGATAACTGTTGACCCCAGGCGGGAGAGAGGGACGGCTGAAAGTAAACATAAACTTTGGCACGCGTAGATATGCAAACACGAACCCCCTCGTTTTGCCCACGCACGTGTTAATGCACGGTTACAAGATGTGCGTGACATTTTTGTTATTTTATGCAGTTAATGCATTTAGCGTCTGTTTAGCTCGACGAACGGCTCGGGCATTGTCTGAATTACGAGACAATGGGAATTATGATCTCTTCATTAAATTGTGTAGCGACGGCGATCCGTTTGAATGTTTAAACATATCGGAAATTTATTAAATTTGAGTTAGTGAATGCGTATTATTTTTTTGAGCGAAAAAGCGAAGCGAAAAGATGTTAGAATTAATGTATTTAGCTGGTCCGAAACTAACGGTAAGAATTTTGCCGTCGCTAAAAACGCCCGTCTTTGACCCAACGCCTAAGACCGAATACTATGCTTCCACGTTCGGGCTTTGCTTTAGTACAATTTTTTTAAATCCCAAATTCGGGCAAATTATTATATGGAGGTTCTTTACTGGAGTTTCTAATGGACCAGAAAAATAATTAAAAAAATCTAACTACCCTTAGAAGAGTAGAGGGTGAATTAATTTAGTTAGAAGTGTATGGCTTTATTTCACAAAAATGGAATTTTTCTAAATCGCAAATTTGGGCAAATTATTATATGGAGGTCCTTTACTGGAGTTTCTGATAGACCAGAAAAATAATTAAAAAAATCTAACTACCCTTAGAAGAGTAGAGGGTGATTTAATTTAGTTAGAAATGTAGAACTTTATTTCAGAAAAACAGAATTTTGCAAAATTGCAAATTCGAGCAAATTATTATATGGAGGTCCTTTACTGAAGTTTCTAATAGACTAGAAAAATAATTAAAAAAATCTAACTACCCTTAGAAGAGTAGAGGGTGAATTAATTTAGTTAGAAATGTAGAACTTTATTTCAGAAAAACAGAATTTTGCAAAATTGCAAATTCGAGCAAATTATTATATGGAGGTCCTTTACTGAAGTTTCTAATAGACTAGAAAAATAATTAAAAAAATCTAACTACCCTTAGTAGAGTAGAGGGTGAATTAATTTAGTTAGAAGTGTATGGCTTTATTTCACAAAAATGGAATTTTGTAAATCGCAAATTTGGGCAAATTATTATATGGAGGTCCTTTACTGGAGTTTCTGATAGACCAGAAAAATAATTAAAAAAATCTAACTACCCTTAGAAGAGTAGAGGGTGAATTAATTTAGTTAAAAAGTGTAGGCTTTATTTCACAAAAGGAATTTTGCAAAATCGCAAATTTGGGCAAATTATTATATGGAGGTTCTTTACTGAAGTTTCTAATAGACTAGAAAAATAATTAAAAAAATCTAACTACCCTTAGTAGAGTAGAGGGTGAATTAATTTAGTTAGAAGTGTATGGCTTTATTTCACAAAAATGGAATTTTTCTAAATCGCAAATTTGGGCAAATTATTATATGGAGGTCCTTTACTGAAGTTTCTAATAGACCAGAAAAATAATTAAAAAAATCTAACTACCCTTAGAAGAGTAGAGGGTGAATTAATTTAGTTAGAAGTGTATGGCTTTATTTCACAAAAATGGAATTTTTCTAAATCGCAAATTTGGGCAAATTATTATATGGAGGTCCTTTACTGGAGTTTCTGATAGACTAGAAAAATAATTAAAAAAATCTAACTACCCTTAGAAGAGTAGAGGGTGAATTAATTTAGTTAGAAGTGTATGGCTTTATTTCACAAAATGGAATTTTGTAAATCGCAAATTCGGACAAATTATTATATGGAGGTTTTTTACTGGAGTTTCTAATAGACCAGAAAAATAATTAAAAAAATCTAACTACCCTTAGAAGAGTAGAGGGTGAATTAATTTAGTTAGAAGTGTATGGCTTTATTTCACAAAATGGAATTTTCTAAATCGCAAATTTGGGCAAATTATTATATGGAGGTCCTTTACTGGAGTTTCTAATAGACCAGAAAAATAATTAAAAAAATCTAACTACCCTTAGAAGAGTAGAGGGTGAATTAATTTAGTTAGAAGTGTATGGCTTTATTTCACAAAATGGAATTTTCTAAATCGCAAATTTGGGCAAATTATTATATGGAGGTCCTTTACTGGAGTTTATAATAGACCAGAAAAATAATTAAAAAAGTCTAACTACCCTTATAAGAGTAGAGGGTGAATTAATTTAGTTAGAAGTGTATGGCTTTATTTCACAAAAATGGAATTTTCTAAATCGCAAATTTGGGCAAATTATTATATGGAGGTCCTTTACTGGAGTTTCTAATAGACCAGAAAAATAATTAAAAATCTAACTACCCTTAGAAGAGTAGAGGGTGAATTAATTTAGTTAGAAGTGTAGGCTTTATTTCACAAAACTGGAATTTTTCTAAATCGCAAATTTGGGCAAATTATTATATGGAGGTCCTTTACTGGAGTTTATAATAGACCAGAAAAATAATTAAAAAAGTCTAACTACCCTTATAAGAGTAGAGGGTGAATTAATTTAGTTAGAAGTGTATGGCTTTATTTCACAAAACTGGAATTTTTCTAAATCGCAAATTTGGGCAAATTATTATATGGAGGTCCTTTACTGGAGTTTCTAATAGACCAGAAAAATAATTAAAAAAATCTAACTACCCTTATAAGAGTAGAGGGTGATTTAATTTAGTTAGAAATGTAGACTTTATTTCACAAAAATGGAATTTTTCTAAATCGCAAATTTGGGCAAATTATTATATGGAGGTCCTTTACTGGAGTTTCTAATAGACCAGAAAAATAATTAAAAAAATCTAACTACCCTTATAAGAGTAGAGGGTGAATTAATTTAGTTAGAAGTGTATGGCTTTATTTCACAAAACTGGAATTTTTCTAAATCGCAAATTTGGGCAAATTATTATATGGAGGTCCTTTACTGGAGTTTATAATAGACCAGAAAAATAATTTAAAAAATCTAACTACCCTTATAAGAGTAGAGGGTGAATTAATTTAGTTAGAAGTGTATGGCTTTATTTCACAAAACTGGAATTTTTCTAAATCGCAAATTTGGGCAAATTATTATATGGAGGTCCTTTACTGGAGTTTCTAATAGACCAGAAAAATAATTAAAAAAATCTAACTACCCTTAGAAGAGTAGAGGGTGAATTAATTTAGTTAGAAGTGTATGGCTTTATTTCACAATAATGGAATTTTTGTAAATCGCAAATTTGGGCAAATTATTATATGGAAGTCCTTTACTGGAGTTTCTAATAGACCAGAAAAATAATTAAAAAAATCTAACTACCCTTAGAAGAGTAGAGGGTGAATTAATTTAGTTAGAAGTGTATGGCTTTATTTCACAATAATGGAATTTTTGTAAATCGCAAATTTGGGCAAATTATTATATGGAAGTCCTTTACTGGAGTTTCTAATAGACCAGAAAAATAATTTAAAAAATTTAACTACCCTTAGAAGAGTAGAGGGTGAATTAATTTAGTTAGAAGTGTAAGGCTTTATTTCACAAAAATGGAATTTTTCTAAATCGCAAGTTTGGGCAAATTATTATATGGAGGTCTTTACTAGAGTTTCTAATACACTAGAAAAATAATATAAAAATTCTAACTACCCTTAAAAGAGTAGAGGGTGATTTAATTTAGTTAGAAATGTAGAACTTTATTTCAGAAAAACAGAATTTTGCAAAATTGCAAATTCGGGCAAATTATTATATGGAGGTCTTTTACTGGAGTTTATAATAGACCAGAAAAATAATTAAAAAAATATAACTACCTTTAGAAGAGTACAGGGTGATTTAATTTCGTTGGAAATGTAGGACTTTATTTCAGAAAAACAGAATTTTGCAAAATCGCAAATTCGGGTCAATTATTATATGGAGGTCTTTTACTAAAGTTTCTAATGGAGCAGAAAAATAATAAAAAAATTCTAACTACCCTTAGAAGAGTAGAGGGTAAATTAATTTAGTTAGAAATGTAAGACTTCTTTACAGACTTTGAGAAAAAAATTGATTTAATAAAAACCAAAGTGCCGTTTACATTAAATGAAAACTAACTAATTATATAATGCAATTTTGAATTATTTTCTTTGAGAGATACAGTAGAACTCCAACTATTCGAACGCCAGCCATCCGAATCGCGTTGCGAACAAAAAAGATAACAGATTTTTGTGGTAGCACGCAAATTTTTAGGATCTCAACAAGTCTATTTATTTAATTAGTATTAGAGCAATTACTTTAATTTGTTATTCTTATCCGATCATCGAAAGCACTTAAAGGAAGTCGCACCTCTCCAATTCGATCCGCTGAAATAATTATTAATTCAATTTACTTCCTGCGCCGAAGGATACGTCCAATTTGCAATAAATAATGTTCGCGATCAAAAATTAATGTCACATTAGGTTCTGCACTATCGATTTTGCACACTCAATTCGAAAGCTCGCCGTTATTTATTAAAAGTCGAGCTTTTTCGTTTTGCACGTTCGATAAAAGCACTTCTTTGCGCGCCGGAAGTATTTTATTAACAAATTTCGATCAAAAGCACAAAGATGTTTGTCGTTTCCCATTGACGGCATTTCGAATGTGAGTCGCTCTCCATGGAAGTAATTGACTTCTCACTTGTGCAAGACATATCCAACACCGACGACAGATGTATTTAGTTATGAACATCTGCGGCTTTCGGATTGAATTGTTTATTACTAAGAAATCGTCGCTTAGGTGTCGGTAATATCAGTTATTAAACCGGATGTTGTACCAATTATTGCTTTAAACATTCTTTTAAACTGATTTTCGTATTCACAACGCGCTCCGCACTTAAAAGGCCTTAATTGTTATTTAAATGCGTCTCGCCGACGATAAATCAAGCCTCTATTCCAATTATAATAATGCAAGAAAATCGTCGAGGCGACCTCGAAATTTTTCCGAGGCCCTTCAGTCGGACAAACGAATCCGAAAAGAAAAAACTAATTCGAGCGGGGAAAAAGAAGCGGTACGAATGGCCTCGAAATTTTTCCCGACGGCGCAAGTATTGTTTTTGACCGGTAAAGGGTCGATCTCGACACAGATTTTTATTTTAAATTATACAAAAAACAAGTAAAGGGTGTAAGGGTAGTGGTGGTTTATTTTTATAAAATGGAGCACCTGGTTGTTAAAAACCAGGTCGGCAAGTTACCAAACACCTGGTCGATTTACCGACTGCACCACCGTGATTTAATAACTAGTTTTTTTCTTTTTTATATACAACATTCGCCGATTTAATACTTTTCATATTTTGTTTGCTTGTTGTTGGTTGTTCATCGGATAGATTCGCCACGGCCTTTTGTATCGGGAGCCCTTTTTTTGTGGCCGAAAAGCAAAAAAAAAATTGTTAGGTTTCCTTGTAATTTAATAGTGTTTGTACGACATGGTTTGTTTTTTAAAAACGGGATTTAGGTTAATTGATATTAATGTACGGAGTGTCAGACGAATGGGTACTGGAACTTGACCAGGCAACGCGTTGATTTTATGAGCAAACACAGTCGGTTTTGATTGTGCATTTTTTTCTTTCAAATTAAATTAGTTGAAATTTGTATTTGGTTTTTGTTACATGAATTACAATCAAAAAAGTTTCGGAACTAAATAAAAAGCCGTTAAAATAAAGTTGTTTGTCAATAGCACAATTAACTTAATGAAAAGCGTAGAATTGCGTTTGAAATTTTTTTTGATAAAAATGCCAATAGAAAAATAATAGTATAATCCACTGACATAATTTTTATTACCTAATAATGACTGATCGTAAGCAGGAAGATTATTTATTAACGTTTGCATAGTAGTAGTCTGATTTTAACACAACACAATCTTTAATTTTGTTCTTGTGATGATTAAACATCAAGGGCCGGTGTGATGTACTTCGGTCATTGTCGATCAGTTGTAATCCTGACTCTTGGATCAACGTGTAATAAATAAAAATGTAGGAGTATATTTGTTATATATTCTTCTTTATTTTATTTTATTTTGCTTCAGATAATATGCCTAGCAAGTCAAATCAAAAGTTAAAATTTTTTTAAGTTTTTGATTAGTTAAATTTTAGTATACGAGAAATGTTTTGTTAATTTTTGAAACAATTTTAGTGTTATATCAAAGAAGAACATTAATAGTTCGTATAATCCAAAAATAAATAATAAATATATACTTTGCATGAGACGGGTCTAGGTACATCACCCCTGTTATACCTAAGCCATAGTTCCACGAATTTTTAAATCTTAAAGCAATGTGAATAAGCAGTTGCTAATGCTTTTAAATTTTTTTATGAAGTGCACCTTATTAGTGCCCCAATACGGTGCAAATTATTTTATTAACGAATTGTTACATATACATTTTGAAAAAAATTACAAATAAAAAAAGAGTCAAGGTACAACAAGTTTCTTTACATATTTATATCCGTAAGACGTTAAAAGTCATGTAAAATGCATTAGAAAACAATTAAATTTTGATACAAAAAGTAGGAGTATAATAAGGCCTGTGGTTAAATTTAGTAGGCTTTAATAACCGCCGACCACGTATGTAAGAAAATCAAAATAAAACATATTTGGTCCATGATACGTCATTCAAATATTTAAAATCATCGAAGCTTGAATGAATAAAGAAAATAAATGTGATTTTACATAGCTAAGTGTAATATTTCGAAAAATACTAACGATTGATTCGGACCGATTTTTATTAATCGTGTTGCCTGGCCGCGTTTTACGATATATGATGGTACATTTGGGGCAGGAAGCGGAATATGCCGCCTCCACAAACTTGTAGAGACATCTTCGTTCAATAGGTGTTTGTGTGTGTGGCCTTATTAGCCGACAGGCCTTATTACCCGCAAGTACCTTACGTTTTAAGTTGCGTATCTTGCATTTGTGTATAGCTAGACCAGTGGTTTCCAAACTATATGTTACTGCGCTTCCCTACTGCACCCTTTTGTCCCTATTTACACGATAGACAGGTTCTGGAGAAGTTTTAGATTTGAAAATGGGACGACTAATGTAGATGAATCCAAGGAATGCGGGGTATGTGCACGTTCGAGCGAAAAGTGGCACATTTCCGAGCGAGGGAGGCAAATGAAGCGCGACGCGGAGCGGCGCGCTTCATTTTCCCGAGATCGGACATGTGCCACTTTGAGCTCGAATGTGCACACTCGATTTTAAACACGATTCACAATAATTTAGGCCAATAAATCAATTTACTCGTTTCCTCTCGCTCGCATCGACGAAATTGTCGTATCTTTTCGCTTCCTTCCACTCATTTGCTATGGTAAAACCGTTTTTCGGGCATAAAATCGATATGTACCGAACTAAATTTAAATTTACGATCTGATGAAGAAACAAATTCGATAAATACGAGGATGCGCGCGTTCGAGCGAAAAGTGGCACATTTCCGAGCGAGGGAGGCAAATGAAGCGCGACGCGGAGCGGCGCGCTTCATTTTCCCGAGATCGGAAATGTGCCACTTTGAGCTCGAATGTGCGCACTCGGTTTTAAGCATGATTCACAAAAATTAAGTTACTTTCTTAGACGTCTAACTTCATACTGTTCAATTTTCGCTAGATCTGCACGCGCAACTTCCCTTGTCCGCTAAAATTTTTTTCTCCAGGGCGCCAAAAGAAGTATAACTTCAAAAATCTTTGCCCCCTCTCCCAAATTAAATTTTTAAAATTGACACCGGCCGTTTGTTCTAAAAATATTTTCAAAATTAAACAGATTTTATCCGAATTGAAAAATTCTTTTTCGGGCGCGTTTATCTAAATATAGTCGACCTTCGAGCGCCCCCTCGGAAGTCGCGTAGATTTTAACACACGTTTCGTTTCACCAAAACAAACAAATTTCCAATAGGCACGTCTTTCGTTCGCTCTTTCCGATACGCAAAATAAAATGATTTCTTCCTTCTGGAACCGGTACAGGTGTGCGCTCGGGCCTCTTTGTAATTACGAGAGCGAAGTAGTACAAAAACGTTAGTTCGAATAAAAGAGAGACTGGTTCGTACAATAATAATTGCCATGCGAAATCGGCGTCCTGAATAAAAATTATAATAATAATGGGGCAGTTTCTTAGCTTTTAGAGGGGGCTGAGAACTTCTACATTCTGCACTCCCCTTTCGTAAATTACAACCTTCCTAACCTGCTTACAGTTTATAAGCGTAATGGACCATTGAGATGATCGCGAACCGGAACAGACTCGACGACATCCGGTTTATGACGCATTTTCTTTTTCTCTTGCGCCGCCACTCCTTTGACGGCCAACAACCATTTTTAATACACGTGCACGTCGGACCATACGGGGGGGCAACTTTTGGGCGAATTAATTTAAAATTTTTTTAAACTTTGTTTTATTTTAAATTTTTTCGACCTGCGACCCCCCTCGAGCCGGATCGGATGCAGGATGCGAGCAAATATTTGCGGATCGCCGTTTTATCGGACTTCGGGAAGAATTTACCCACGAACTAATCTAATCAGTTAGTGTCACTTGCATGCGGTCGCGTACTGAATAAGAGCGATTGTGTACGGGCCTCTTTTTACGCGTCACTTGTACCCAAAATCATCAGGTACAATGTACAAAAAGATCAGTGTGCTAAAGTCGTCACACCTTGCATATTTTATTGCGTTTCCTTCGTTCGACCCCTTTTATTTATTTAATAGCACAATAAAGAGGATTTTGTGTCGCAATTTTTTAAATAACTGCACGGCTTTGTGCGCGTTTCGCAGATGGGAGCTTCGACACAAATACAAATGGGATGATGAATGACAAAGAGATGTTCGATCGAACATTTGTTGTTATTGATGTAGAGGAGCCCCCCGTTTCGGGTAGATTAATTGTTTCGAAGCTGGTTGTCGAAGATAAATATTTAAAATATTTTGAATTTTGTTGTTAAGCCCCCCGCCGTAAATCTCACCAATTTTTTTATCAATTGCAAACTTTGAAAATGCGTTTTTACGCCCTGTACGATGGCGAGAACAATTTTTTGAGTTTTACCGGTATGTTTTGTGCCCCTTACTTCGTTAAATCAAGTAGGAGCTTATTTTTAAGTTTTTACGCCCATCGAATAACTCAATTTTTGATTTCGACGACGTGCAACAGTTTAGAAAAATTTAAAAACAAATTAAGGTACAGTTAAACCTCCCATAGACGGACACCAATGCTCATGAAATTTTTGTTCGTATAAGAGAGGTGTCCGTCTAAAAGAAAATGGACTAAAATGCATATATAGCATAGGCACTTCTATCCGTCATCGAAAAAGTGTACGCCGAATGGAGGTGTCCGTAAATTGAGGTTTTACTGTATTTGAAAAATATGCGTTTTGGTGAAGAACTTCGAATTCCCACTTTTTACTAATTGAAATAGATGTATTCCGAAAACGCTTACGCGAGGACCTTTTTTGCATGCATTTCCATGGCGAGCCCAAAAATTTTTTTTGGGTTTTAATTGGGCTTAGTTTTGGCGTAGAACTTTATTAAACTGAAAGGGGGGGATCTATTTTTAAGTTTGATTTTTGCAATAGCTAATTTTTAAACTCAAATTAAAATTATTTATTTATTGTATCAAAATTAAATTAATGGCTTCGTGGGCTTTACATTTTTAGGCACGAGAAAACCCCAAAATAAATGGCGGTGGTATAAAAAATTTATAACAATTTACGTTTGCAAAAAATCATTGCAAGAAACACATCAATTCAGAACTGAAAATAAAACAGTAGGGCACAATTAAATAAATCGAGTACAGTAAAACCTCTCTTCAAGGGACAGTCGGGGGACGCACGTTGTAGAGGAGCGTCCGTTCAGAGAGCGTTTGCTGTAAATTGTTTGTGAAGACTTCGTCATGTATTATTTTATTTTATTTAAAAAAACAGAAGTTATACTTCTTAATTTAATATAACCACGTGTTATATTGAGTACCTTGCGTTTGTGTTTGGATAGACCACTGGTTTCTAAATTATATTTATACTGCCCCTCCTTAAAAAAATTTAATGTTGGGGCCTTGCTATTGTACACCTATTCCCCGATTTACGCGGTAGACCAAGATCCAAATGTGCGCGCTGGGCTTTAAACAAAATTTACAATTTTAAATACAATTGTATATGTCAGGGGTGGCCAAGCTTCTTGATAGTCCGAGCCATTTTTTAAAATTTGAATTTTTTTGCGAGCCACAATTAAATACATATTTAAAAGGTATGCAAAAAAGGTATTACATTTTTTTTACAGAAATTGAAAACATATAAATAAAGTACAAAATATGTGTATTAAATTGAAATATTAAAAATTAAACACATTTATTTTACTTCTCTTGATAATTCTTTAAAATTTTGAGAGCCACAAATAAACCTTGAAAGAGCCGCATGTGGCTCGCGAACCGCAGGTTGGCCACCTGGTATATGTTCATAAAATTTATTAGTAGTTAAAAATGTTAGTAATACATATTCGAGGGGCAAGTTTGATCATTCCCTCTCACTTGCACTTATGTGATTTTCTTAATCCAATGATAAAAATAACAACTTTCATGAATTTTGTATTATTTAATTGTTCTTTCTCGCTTTTACACATATGATATTTGTATCTTTCCGCTCATTGAAAAATTAAAAAAATTATTCACCATATTTTAATTTAAATTCAATTAAGACCAAGATGTGCGCGTTCGAGCGAAAAGTGGCACATTTTCGAGCGAGGGATGCAAATGAAGCGCGACGCGGAGCGGCGCGCTTCATTTTCCCGAGATCGGAAATGTGCCACTTTGAGCTCGAACGTGCACACTCGATTTTAAGCACGATTCACCATAATTTAGGCCAACAAATCAATTTACTCGTTCCCTCTCGCTCGCATTGCCGAAATTGTCGTATCTTTTTGCTCTCTTCCACTCATTTGCTATGGTAAATACGTTTGCCCAACATAAAATCGATATTTACTCAACTAAATTAATTTTTTTGGTTTGAAGGAGCGAAAAATACAATAGACAAACCTAATAAATACGAGATGTGCGCGTTCGAGCGAAAAGTGGCACATTTTCGAGCGAGGGATGCAAATGAAGCGCGACGCGGAGCGGCGCGCTTCATTTTCCCGAGATCGGAAATGTGCCACTTTGAGCTCGAACGTGCACACTCGGTTTTAAGCACGATTCACAATAATTTAGGCCAATAAATCAATTTACTCGTTCCGTTTTGCTCGCATTGACGAAATTGTCGTATCTTTTCGCTCCCAACCTTTTTCGAACATAAAATCAATTAATTTACTTTTTCGTACGGCTAACTTTGTCAGCTGCGCGCGCGCAACTTCCATCGCCGTCGCCAAAAGAAGTACAACGTCAAAAACGTGGCTTCGAGCTTTAAACAAAACATTCGGCGCTTATTGTAGGTTTTCCTAGCACCTGCTTTTCGTGTTACAATCAACCCCCGAACGACTTTTTATTCCGAACGTGTGAAAACCGATATGTGCACTTAACGTTCGTTTTCCTGGAGCAATATTTACGATAAGAAAATCAAAAATAGAATTCTAACGACTCCGGAAGAACAGATCCGACGTTGTTTTTTTTTTCTCCTGAAAAGGTATAATTTGGTCTGTTCGTAAGGGTTGTCATCTTCGCCGAGCACGACGATAAGCCATGAGAATGTTTTGTAAGGGGTTTTTCTTTAAGTTTTGATTGTTATTATTGAAAGTTAGAAGCTAAGTGTAATTATCATGGATCCCTATACTAATGTAAGTACAGGCTATCGTATGACTTAGGGGTGCCAATTCACTTTCAAGAGCGCACCTTTTACTAGGCAGATGCTAAATCTGTTTGTACACAATAGTTGTGGTATAATATTCTCACTTTAACTGTTCAGCATCTGTCCGTAACGTAAAAATAACGATTATTTTATTAGTTTCTGACAAACGTCTTTGTTTTTTATAAGTCTTCTGGGTTTATTTTTAACGAAAAACTCCCCAAAGAAGCAATTCTTTGCACTTTTGAATTTTTTTCTTCTATTTGCGATAAATCGAAGCCCACGGATTTGCATTTCGTTTAAGTATTTAGGGAGGCAACTCAATTTGATAGAAAGCCCTTATGGTGATCGATTTTCATGTGCGACATGTGTGCATAAATAAAAGGCACTTATTTTGGATTTTCTCGCAAAAATTAACATTGCACCCCGTGCTCATTTCGAGGCTCCTCTGCTACCAAAATTGAAACGATTAATTTTGGTTTATTATGGGGTGTCCTGAAAGTAAATGGACGGTCAATAAATACATATGTTTGCTTTTAAATAAAAATTAATAACGACTTTGAATATAATGTTATTTTATTATTCGCTTTTTAAATATTTTAATATAGGGGAGACCGGAGTTAGAAGTCACAATTTTTGTTTTTTTTTGCATTTATAGAGTCAATGGTCTTAATTTGTCAATGACATTTATATATCAATAGATAGTGTATTTATTCTAGTTTAAAAAAAAATAAAGACTTTTCTCTACCATTATCTAATGAGAACATATTATAATTTTTATGAAAAAAGAGAAGTGTAACTTTTAACCCCGTGTCCGGGGTAAGTAGTCACATACTAAATAAAAGGTAAAATACAAAACGACAAAACAAATGCCTATTTTTATTAAAGGTAGAATGTTGAAGTAAACAAATTTATTAATTCAATAGGTTTGCTGTTATGGCTTTTGTGACAACTTACCCGCGAGACAACTATACCCGGTCTTCCTTCTTGATTTTTGCTCAAAGGACTGATTCATTTATACTTACACGCCAATTCCATTTTTGGGTTTTTTTTCAACGCTAATTATTGTAGATTTCTCTTCAGTTTTGTTTTATCGAGGGTCGACTGTACCTGTAAGCATAGCCACTTGTGGCTTTATCATTTCGCTCATTAAAGATATCAATATTTTGTAAACGCATTTAGAAATAATGGCGAGACTTCCGGCTTGAATAATTGAAGGCTCGGGTCACTTCTGAAATTCAAAAATTCAATTTTTTTTTCGAAAAGCAAAATAAACGAGCTCGATTGAGTTTGTATAACTGATGTAGACTCCATTGTGTGTGTACATTTCAAAATGATAATCGTAAGGTAAAATCAGCGGAGGACACATTTTTGCACATGTCGCATATACCACCGACCGTCGTTGCCGAGCCGAACAGAGGAACCACCCCTAACGGAGGGTCCTTCTAACGGTCGGAAAATGCAGCTGTCGAACGCGTGCCTGTACTTTACTTAACTACGACCGCACCGCCCCATATGTGTTCGAAGCATTACGCATCAAATTTATTATATTAAAATTATCGTTGTTTTTTTTGTCTCAAAACGCTTTCGCTTAATCCCCCCGCCCGTGGACGAGACGTTTTCGATTTTGAACCCGGCAAGTGAACCGTAACGAGCGCATTTCGTGTGCGACCTCGGGCGATCCTCAAATTGCGGGGACACCTTTGCTCGCAGCCTCGCAAATGTGCACGAGAAATTTTCTAAAATTATAAATCTTCCCTTCTGCGATGCCTTAAACATTTAAAGGTAACGCATAAATAGTGAGAGCCCTGCCTTTTTGTTACTCTTTAAAGATCGTTATCGGCGACTGTACATCATTTCGCAAAGTTGCAGTCGAACAGTTATTATTTAAAATCAATATTGATCTTAAGAGTGCAATTTCATAAACTTTTCGTTTTAATTTTGTAATAATCTTTAATTGTGTGTACTTTTGCGTTAAACTTGTTTTAATTATTTGAGCTACAGGGTGGACGCACTTTGTTTTCAAAATTTCGTGCTATTAATGGGGTCAAAGTTGTTTAAAATGCACAATTGACGATTAGGTCCGGTTATTCGTTGACAAAAGGATGACTCATTTGTTTACATCTGTAATTTTGCGATAATTACACGATTTAACTAATTAGTTTATTTTGTAATTAAAGTAAAAGAAATTCGTCGACGGTTTGTATTTTGAGCAAAAATTAAAAGATGAGTTAATTTTTGAAAAACGAACTCTGGGGTTGGTATTGAGTTTTAAATTTTTCTACAAAATTTTATTTTAATTTAAAAAAGTCTTAAAAATGTGCATTCTAATTTTGTATTGACTTTTTTATACAAAAAAGTCCCATGCATCGTGTAACACTCTAAAAACTCTAAAAACGTTGCCTTAAAGTCGCAACTTTTTAAATTAAAACAAATTTAGAAAATCAAAAGGGCGCTATAGAAAAAATAGGAAAAATGTCATCGGAGATGTATGGTAAAATTCTAAATTAAACCCGAACAAAAATATTTATTAGTAAAAAGAAAGCTCTGACCTTTCTAACATGAAATAAAACCAAAAAACCAAAAGGGCACTATTACAACATTATAGAAGTAAATAGTAAAAGCAGATTTGTAAATTTTTAAGCAAAACTCAACTTAAAAAAAATCTATAGCTCGCTTATTACTAAAAACAATTCAAAAACTTCAGCTATTAAGATATCACCAACATTTTAACAAAAAAACCAAAAAGGCACTATTTAAAAATAAAAAAAAAATTAATAAAAATATCAATACATCACCTTTTAAGCCAAACCTAAACGTAGAAAAATCATAACCCCATTATCAGGAAAAACATACAGGGTGTCTCTATGGTTTTCTATTGGGCACTATTGTTATTGCAACCTTTTACAAAGATATTAACCTTAAAACTAACTATTATAAATAATATTTGTTTACTATTTATTAATTGATTTTTACATTTGTTACAATATAATTGTACTATAGATTACCTAAAGAAGTCAAAAAATAAACGACAAAAGGGCGCAACATATATATTAGATATACATATATATAAATATTTTAACATAAATGACATCAATACCAAATTAATAAACACATAAACAACAGGATCAAAGAGGTTAAAACGTACATTTTGAAAAATACGATTTTTGTGCACTTCGTGCTAGTTTTAGGGAAACGTTTAGGGGTCACTGATTTGCATATAAGTAATTGACGAAATGCGAGGTACGGATCGAGAGCTTCCAGCGGTAAACAATAGTGTCAATAGTGCATTCTACCAACCTATTCAGTAGCACACCTGTTTCCCCTACTTCTTTTCGAAGTTTCCCGCTATTGGTTAGGTGCATTTCGAGTTGGTCGGATTGGTGGAATGGCACGTGCACACTTTGCTAGACAGCTGGTGCTGTGGGGTAGGGAACCGTTTATTAGACAGGTAAATCTGCTTCCTACATCAGACGTGGTGTAGATGTGCTCGTGCGAAGTTATACCTGCTTTAAAGCTCTTTCGATGACGCTAAGTCGACTTTAATTTGCGATTCGCTACGAACTTTATTTTACTTAAGTGCTTCAGTGTTGGCCTTGCGTTCTTGGATTAAGTGTGTTATGCTAGAAGAAGTGCCAATCAACATAATGGCGAAGAACTACAGCAATTGTCCTTTGAAAAAAAGACCAGTGCATCTCGTCGAGGACATCCCAGGTAAATATGAGCTTAATTAAATTTTTGAGAAAATTCGAGATTAACGGGGGGGCACGATCGAACCATTAAATGTTCCGCAAGTTTAGTTTTGCTCGAGTTGGAATTACACGGTGCTCGACGCAAATAAAGCGAACCAATTTATAGATGCACTTAACTTGAACAGTTATCCGAATCGAAGATAACCCGGAGCCTACACGGAAACGGCCAAGTGCCGGAAGTGATCTCGGTCTTCGGTCGCGTGCTATCTGTGAAATACACCCGCACTTCTTCCTAAAGCAATTGCAATTCCGTGTGAACGTTTTCGAGGCAGTGGATGCGGTGCTTTATCGGGCGCGCGATAAGGAAAGTTCGTTACATCAGATTTTCTGTTTGTTAACGATTTTTCGGGCTCTCAAATTTCCGTTTTGATAGCCGAGATTAAAATTAAGTTCATCGACATCTGATTTTTGTAACGAGCTACCGTTTATACGATTTTATAAAAAAATTAAATTAAAACTTTAATTAGAATATTGTAAATTTTTCGAAATTGAAATTGAAACAGAAAGAATCGTTTTTTTTGGGTTTAAAATTAAATTCGGGACTTTAAATATTTTGAGATCGAAGATTTCAAGTTTATCGAAATATATTTGTGTTTGTTGGGCTTTGAGAATCGAGTTTTATTAAATAGAAATCAAATTAATTTATTTTAAAATTGTTTCAATTATTTTAAATTGAAATCATAAAAAAAGAAAATCAAAAAAATGAGATCCAATGAACTTTTTTGGTTTTTAAATTTTCTAACTTAGTTTACTTAAATAAATTTTGGTTTAAATCTTTTTTTTTTTAATTTAATTTTTAATAAAATCCTATAACTTAGAATTTTGTGAAATTTAAAGTTAGAAAGTTGGTTTTTTAAATAATAAATGTATTTAAATAAATTTTCAAATTTGTCAAATAACAAAAATAAAAATATTTAAATTAAAGTTTAAGGTTTTCGGTTCAAGTTTATTAAAATTTGCAGTAAAAAAATAAATCCGTTTGTTCACAAAATTATTTATAACATTGTTTTTGCTTTAATTAATTTTTTTTTAAATGTCAAGTTTAAAATCCAAAAATAATTTATTTTCTAATAGAAATTAAGTTTAGGTGTTCGCTTTTCTTTACAAGCATTGTTAATAAAATCTGAAATAACAAAATTTTGGTAGGATAATTAATTTTTTTGGTTTTAAAGTTGAATTCTTAAAGATTCAAAATTTTTGGGAGAATACAAATTTGAGTTTATAAAAATTTGAAATACAAAAATCCATCCATTCGTTTCTAAAACTATTTCAAAATTGTCTTTGCTTTATATATTTTTTTAAAGTTCAAAATTTCTAAACCAATTTATTTCTAATTTAAAACAAAATTATATTTTTGCTTTAAATTGAAGAAAGAAAGTATTGTGCTGATGGCTGATTTTAAATTTAAAAAACTGTTAAGAAATTAAACTTTTAAGAATTTTTTCCAGCAGACAATCGACCCCCTTTAATCTCAAGCATTAATTTTTAATTTTTATGACTTAATTGTTATATTATTTTAGATGAACCCGAAAATCTCAGCACCAAACCAGAAGATCTCAGCAGAACAAGCCGTCACATATCTTCTTCAGTTTCTCCACCAGCATCCCCAACGGAATCTTCGTCGGTCTCGCCGCCTTCGACCCCAACAACATCGCCTCCAATTTCTCCCCCAATTTCGTCGCCGTCCCCGATCCACCATCTCTATCAACCCATAAAAACGGAGCCCTGCGTCCAATATCCTTCGCCCATCAGTCCCGACTATGCCCCCCAAACTTGGCACCGAAGCGTCGCCCCCATGTACCCCCCAACCTACCACGCTTTCATGCCTTATCACTACAATCACGAATACATGGGCATGATGAGCCCGACCTCCCCATACAGCGACAGCTCTTGTTCGCCCCCTCACCCCCACGTGCACAACCAGCCCTTAGCACCCCTAGCTCTGAGGCCCACAATTTACCCCTCCATCGACCAGTCGTCCCTAAGTCCGAACTCTTCGACGACCTCGCCTCCACCCCGTCCGCCGACCACTCCGAAAAACGCCGCCAGGGCATCCGCCACCAGTGCCCGGACTGCGGCA
The DNA here is from genome assembly GCA_036325965.1 of Sinopyrophorus schimmeli. NCBI lineage: Eukaryota > Metazoa > Arthropoda > Insecta > Coleoptera > Elateridae > Sinopyrophorus > Sinopyrophorus schimmeli. Next base: position 206,896 of record JARFIZ010000026.1, on the reverse strand, counting down.
AAAGCTACTCGACCTTTTCCGGGCTGTCGAAGCACCGCCAGTTTCACTGCGCCGCCGGCGAAGGCCCCCGAAAATCGTTCACGTGCAAGTACTGCGAGAAGGTGTACGTGTCTTTGGGCGCCCTCAAGATGCACATTCGCACCCACACGCTGCCCTGCAAGTGCACGATGTGCGGCAAGGCGTTCTCGCGGCCCTGGCTGCTGCAGGGCCACATCCGCACCCACACCGGCGAAAAACCGTTCTCTTGTTCCTACTGCAACAGGGCCTTCGCCGACCGCTCGAACCTGAGGGCCCACCTGCAGACCCACTCCGACGTCAAAAAATATTCGTGTCCGAGCTGCAGCAAGACCTTCTCGCGGATGTCGCTGCTCACCAAGCACGCGGACGGCGGCTGCAACGGCTCCGGCGGCGTCCTGCACGCGGAGAAGATGTATTAGCCCCCCTCGCCCCCCTCTGCCATTATTACTTTTAAATTACTCTTAAGCGGAATTATTTTTAGTTATTTATTTTTGTGCTCGCGCGTTTTCCTTCGTAAATTTCAGTTTCCTTAGAAGCAGTATTTTTTTTTTGAATAAGGTGCCTTAACGAAAGACTGAAATTCCAATTTGTACAAATAGAATTCCTATACTTTGTATGTTGTGTAAATAACTTAAAGTTAATATATTTTTATATAAATTTCGCGTGTATCATAGATGATATGTTATGTCTTACGGTGGCGTGAGTGTGTCCCCCCGGTTCCGATTTGGCCCGCGAAGGGAAATTGTTTTGGAACCGCTGGACGCACGTGATCTAGTCAAAAGGATTGAGAATACTTAGGTATGTCGAGACGAGAAAAATTAAAAGCCATTGTATAGTGCCTTACGTAGTATGTAATAATTTTTTTTTTTTTTTTATAACTTTTATAAAGATTTTTATGTTATTTGAATAAAAAAAAATACGAGAGAAGTATGGAAACAATGTGGTTTGTTTAGAACATTTTAGAAAGTAGGTCTACTTCCTTATTGCAATTCTTTATTGCTCCTTGCCGAGTCCTATCCGCCGAGAAGAAAAATGCCAGCTAAAAATTCCGGCTGACATTTACGAAACGATGCCACTTTTATTCGGCGCGTAATTATTTAATAAATTCCGTTATTTGTTTATGTAATTTAATGGGAATTGGTTGTCGTAAAAATTCTGTCGATTTTGGTGTGTGTGTGCGTGCGTGTGATTAATTATGTAAACATTTTTTTTTTTGGAAGATTATGAGGGTTGTCTTTTGTGGTAGCTAAAAGGGATTTTTAAATTATTTTTTTTGGGTTGTAAAAAATTCAATGAACCACTCTCGAGTGTTTCGATTAAAATTTGTGGATGGATTAATGCGGGATTAATTAAATAGAAAGTTGGGAGATGAATTCTTGAGAATTAAGTGGACGGACGGCTATGGTAAATTTTTTATTACATGAAAACGGCGGATTTAATTTAGATGCGGTTTTGAGCAATCGACAGAAGGATAATTTTTAGCTAAATACGTTTCAGGAATTAAAAAAAAAATTTCTGCGACAAGTAAGCGCGTGTACGAAATTTAAAATTAAATTAATCTTTTAAAACGGGTACCAACTTTTTTTCTTGCGATCTAAAAGTTTCAAAGCTTTATAAAAAACTATTAAATTCAATCAGTTTTAACACTGCAAAAGCGGCACTTAATTATTTTTTTTGGTTTTCAAAAAAATTAATTTTTTTTAATGCGAAGAGAAGCAAAGTCGGTTGTGATTTTAAGCGAAAACGCACTTCGAAGCGAGAAATTGTTTATAACGAAAAAACGAAGGCGTTAGATTTAAATGGGGTTTTCACTGGTCGAAAGAAGATCAAATTTAAGCTAATAGGTGTCTTGGCGATTTTTCGAAAAAAATTTTTGAAGTCTGCGCGTGAATTAAATTTAATATTAAATTTATTTCTTAAGGCAGGTGGCAACTTTTTTCTCTAAATAAAAACTCTCCAAATCTTTAGATAAAATGTTAAATTTAATCAGTTTTAACCCTGTGAAAGCGACATTTAATTATTTTCACTAATTTTTGAAAAATTAATTTTTTTAATGCGACGGGAAATGAAGCCACTTGTAATTTTAGAAGAAAACGCACTCCCAAGCGACAAATTCTTTATAACAAAAAAACTAAAAGTCCGATTTGGACGGGGTTTGCACTAATCGAAAAAGGATTAAATTTAAGCTGCTAGGTGTCCGGCAATTTTTCGAAAAAAATTTTGAAGTGTTCTGCGCGCGAACTAAATTTAAAATTAAATTTATTTCTTAAGGCAGGTGCCAACTTATTTTCTCTTAATTAAAACTCTACAAAACTTTAAAAAAAATACTATATCTAATCTGTTTTAACCCTGTAAAAACGGCACCTCATTATTTTTACTAGTTTTTGAAAAATTAATTTTTTTCAATGCGACGGGAAATGAAGCCACTTGTAGTTTTAGAAGAAAACGCACTCCCAAGCGACAAATTGTTTATAACGAAAAAACTAAAAGTCCGATTTGAACGGGGTTTGCACTAATCGAAAAAGGATTAAATTTAAGCTAACAGGTGTCTCGGAAATTTTAAGAAAAAAATTTTTCTGCACGTGTGCGCCAATATTAGAATTGTAGTTCGTCTCTAAAATGCGTTATAGCCACTTCACGATCAAAAAACTCACAATTAAAGTTCGATATAATTAAAAAAATCTATTCGACCATAAAAATAAAAAAGCGCAACAGGCCATTCGAGTCGTACCATTTCAAAATCGCAACTCTCGGATAAATCGTGCATTTAAATTGTTTATTAGCGTTCCGCGCATTATGGCATTTAAAATACTGTTATTCTATTAAGTCGTTTAACAGCAAAAAAAATTACAGGCTACGTTTGCCTTAAAAAGAGTTATAATTAAATTTTCTCTGTTTTAATTAATAAGACAATTCGAAGTTGCACGATCGTAATTCATAAAGGCAACTTTACTATGTAAGCATTACACTTTGAACTTTAATGTAGGTCAGCGCTTTATGATGATTCAGTTTTCTATCAGTGGATCCATTGTTGGGCTCAATTGATACACCAAACCGCACTTGCATAACTCGAGATCATTTAATAAAATGACTCGAGAATCAATGCCCGATATCCGTACATAGTTCAGTGTGTGCATTTAATCTATACTAATATTATAAAGAGGAAAGATTTGTAAGTGTGTTTGTACTGAATAGGCTCAGAAACTACTGGGTCGATTTTAAAAATTTCTTCGCCATTAGAAAGCTACATTCTTCGTGAGTAACATAGGCTATATTGGATTTTCAAAAAGTTTAGGGTTCCATGCGAAGCCGGGGCGGGTCGCTAGTATAGAATAAACGGATTAAAAGGAGTTATTTATAAACATCCACTTGCCTACGCGTTTCAATTAATTTGCCTACGTAAATGCGAATGAATCACTGCGTAGAGTAATTAATATTTCATAGGCATTCTTGGCTTTATTTATTTACGTTTACGTTTTAGCGTAATTTTCTGTTGGGAAGAAACTGGGTCAACACACACCACACATTATCTTCATAAATTCAAAGCGACGTACCTGCTTTAATGCAAACACTTACCTTTTGTCGACGGTAAAATGTAATTAGTGTGGGTGATGCTTTCTTTCGCCTCGTAGGGGAGTGTTTCGCCACAAATAATTTTAATGACTAATTCGAAGTGCATTGTTTACGAGAATAGGTTTGTTGGTTGTGCTATTTAAGTACATAATGTTGTACAGTGAAACTTCGCTATAGCGGACCGCTATGGGGTATGATATTTTGTCCACCAAAAAAACGTTGAAAGGGAAATAACGGATTTTTCAAAATAAAGTGGAATAGATGTAATTAAATATTTAATTTGACATAGAGGTAATGGATTTGCTATAAAATTATCTGGCGCTCTTGCTCTAAAATAGAAATTTTTGATAAAACTAAATATTTCAAAAAAAATACCCCTTAAATCACAAAAAAAATCGTAGCGCTCTTATTTTCGATGCAATCATTAAAAGCGGGACGGATTCGGAATTCTGGGACTTTTCTACGTAAGATACATGTAAAATAAGTGTAGGGCGCAACGTAAATTTTTCGAAAATTAAAAATCGCAATTTTTTGACCTCATTTTGGCACGATTTTGAACTTAAAAAAAATTGTAGCGCCGTTATTTGTGGACGGATCTTTAAAAACTAATCAGATTCGGATTTGGCAGCCTTTTTGGCTTCCGAAAGGTTTAAGAAACCATAGGCGAGCTAATCCAAAGCTTTGGGAAAACGTTTTGAAAAAAAAAATCGATGGGTTTTAATCCATGTTTTTTTGGCAATAAATAAAAAAAAATAGAATTGCTTTATATTGCAAGGGGATGTTCCTACGTACCCCTAGTAGCTAAAGCCGGTGTCATTTCGCGGCGCTCTCGCTATAAAATAAAAATTTTTGATTCAAACTAAATAAATAATTAAAAATACACTTTAACTCACAAAAATGATCGTTGCGCCCTCATTTTTATTCTGATCATTAAAAACGACCCGGATTTAAAATTCTGAGACTTTTTCCTATAAGACACGTGCAAAATCTGCATAGGGCGCAAAGTTAATTTTTTGAGTAATTAAAGTTTGAAGTTTTAGGTTCATTTTTGTCGCACAAAAGTTTACGTTAAAAAAATTATAACGCCGTTATTTGTGGTTGGATCTTTAAAAGCTATACAGATTCCAATTTGTCAGATTTTTTGACTTCGGTTAGGCCTAGAAAACAATAAACGTGCTATTTAAAATTTTTGAGAAAAACGGGTTCGAAGAGTCCGACTTGTAATTAATTTTTTCCAAAATTTCCACTTTGAAAAATCGTAGCTCCGTTATTTGTGAACGGATCTTTAAAAACTTTTCAGATTCCAAAAGCCCGTTTATCTTAGCATAAGATCAGTCAAAAAAATTAACAAGACCCAATGTTAAGTCTGGGAGAAAAACGCGATTGAAACTTTGAAAATGTAAATTTTGCTAACATTTTTAATTTTCAAAATTCTGTAACTCGGCCGTCTTTGCGAATTTCGTGAAATCCTTTCATTTCTGAACATTTCCAACACCTGCGCGTCGAAATCCGGCGCCAACTCAAAATTGCAAAAAGTTTAAAAGGGCAGAGGTCCCTTCGAGAGAAGCGTCGCTTAGCAGAAGTTTCACTGTATTATGTTATTACTAAATTCGCTTGTCTTTATAAGCAAACTTGCATAATTTCTTAATGCGAGTCCGTTTTACTCCAAAAAGACATTTAATACGTGAAAATGTCACCAAACGAGTACACGTGCACCATATTTGGAGTTGCACCAAATAAGACAATTAAGAGAGCTACAATTTCAAGAGTCGTGCAGGTTTATGGTTGCACATATAAAGACAGTAAGTGCATAGCCATTTTAACAAATTACACCGAACGTTGGCTAACTGCTAACAATGAGTGCTGAAATCATTAATAATCTATGCACCGCACTCCGAGGTCGGGAAGTTCATTGCTGCGTGTGTACACACACGCGGCCCCAGGACTCCTCGTCCTTTTTCCCATTTTTTTGCGAGCGACAGCAAAAACGTGGGCGTTTTTCTTATTTCGGGCGAAAAGACCGTGGGCATTGCGCATTTCGGATTAATCAATCATTTCGCTTTTGGCTCAACTATTGTCGATTTGAGACGGCGCCCGTCTCTTTCGGCCTTGCCTTGCGTCCCAACTTTGACACAGATTTTTCGAAAAAGGGGTTCTGAGCGTTTTTTATTTCATTTTTTGCTAATGCGGAATGTTTGAGTCAATTCGGCGATTTGCGAGTCCAATTTATTCGGGATTTTCGGTATACACAAAAATTAATTAGATTTAAGCCAATAGGGGCCTTGGAATTTTTTTCAAACGATTTCTGTCAAAATAAAAATTGTACTCTTTTAGAAAAAAAATTTGTAATTTTATTTTCATAGATTTAACATAAAAAATTTGAAGATTTTAAAAGAAAATATAAATATTTAAATATTTAAACTAAAATAAATAAATTTTTTTGTTGATACAAAAGGGACGCTTAATAATCGTGCTTAAAACCGAGTGTGCACATTCGAGCTCAAAGTGGCACATTCCGCACTCGGGAAAATGAAGCGCGCCGCTCCGCGTCGCGCTTCATTTGCCTCCCTCGCTCGGAAATGTGCCACTTTTCGCTCGAACGCGCACATCCTCGTATTTATCGATTTGCCTTAATTAGACTTTCACTTGCAACTCACAAAATTAAAAATATACGATTTATAAATTAAAAAAATGCATACCTTTAAATTTTCATTTTATTTCCAAAGATTTATCATAGAAATTTGAAAATTAAAAAAAATATAAATATTTAACCCCCTTTTTAGTTATAATTTTGAAATTTTATATTTGATTATATCTCATTGGTAACTACAACTTTTATTTGAAATATTATTTTCTATTTTCTTTACTTTAAGAAATAATATACAGTGAACAAAAAAAGTATTTGAACACCCATATTTTATTGTTTATTACAAAATATTTTTACATAATAGCTGCAAAAGTGATATGTATCGATTGCTTACATACTGTACAATATATATGTACTGTGTGGTAAATATAAATTTAAAGAACTTTTAAAAGTGGAAACAAACATTAGAAAACAAAGCCAAAAAAGTATTTGAACACTTGCTCAGTCTTACTAAATCTACTACAAAAAAACAGTCTCATTTTCTTTCTTTACAATGTACAGCACATTAGAAATATTTAAATTAAAGGTTCCTAAGGCTTTTGTTTTGTTTTCTTGGCAAAACAATATTTGCGCGCATACCTTCAGATAATTTTGATTTTTTTAGGAGAAATTTTGATTTGCTAAACTAAATGCAACTGATTACTAAATAAAACAATCATATTAATTCACACATTTGTTGAAACAAGCGCGGTTGCATGTATGTGTTATTACGGACATGCGTTTATCTTATAACTTATAGCGTTCAAATACGTTTTTGGCATCGGTTTTTAAGTTTTTAATGACAAAAATACGTAAAAACTTTTAAAATTTTATATATTTGTGGTAATTTGTACTCTACTAATGTCAGTTAGTCTATCGCTATAAAATGAAAATTTATTCAAACAAGAAACTATTAAAATTAAAAAAAAAGCAGGGCGTTCAAATACTTTTTTTGTTCACTGTAAGTAACGTCTTTCAATTATAAGAAATGGCAATCTAAAAATGACGTTATAAAATCCTAAAGTTGGAAGCGCCACACAAAAAAAATTAGCATTTAAATCCCGGAAATTTTGGCAGGAGCATTTAGACGGGTTCTTTAGCTTTCATTTTAAAAAAAAATTTCAAAATTTGAAGAACAGTAGTGCGTGTTACGATTTTTTTTTATAAACGGTAAAAGAGAGACCAATGCCCGACTTGACAACAAACCCTCAAATTTTTATGTCTTTTTAAATAGCTCGTTTATTTTTGATTTTAGCCATACCTAAGTAACCAAAATTCTTAACGCTATTGATTTAAACAAAAAAAAAGTATTGAGTCTTATTTAATAAAAATATAACCTTGTTCTGGCATTACTTTTTAAATTACACCCCCTAATTTTTTTAATGCCAATTTAAAGCTGTTTTATTTGGGTACAGTACTCTTTTCTTTTTAAATTTACAAATAAATTTAATAAATACGAAGATGTGCGCGTTCGAGCAAAAAGTGGCACATTTCCGAGCGAGGGAGGCAAATGAAGCGCGACGCGGAGCGGCGCGCTTTATTTTCCCGAGATCGGAATGTGCCACTTTGAGCTCGAATGCGCACACTCGGTTTTAAGCACGATTCGCAATGATTAATTTATTTTCTTAGACGGCTAACATCAATTGTCTGCTAATATATTACTCTCAAGGCGCCAAAAGAGGTATAACTTTATAAAAAAAAATTTGTACCGACTATACAATGTGCACATATGTCGTTTTACTTGGACACATTATTATTTATTTTTAAAATCCAATAATTAATGTAAACAAATTCAATGAATACGAGGATGTGCGCGTTCGAGCGAAAAGTGGCACATTTCCGAGCGAGGGAGGCAAATGAAGCGCGACGCGGAGCGGCGCGCTTCATTTTCCCGAGATCGGAATGTGCCACTTTGAGCTCGAATGCGCACACTCCGTTTTAAACACGAGTCACATTAATTAATTGACTTTAAAAAATTTAAGTAATTCTAAAACCGTAGTTGGGGTCTCAAAATTTTTTTTTAGTGTTTGAAGCCTTTATAACTTGACGTATCGAGGTTCTACTGTACCTATAAATTGAACGATTATAGAAATATGCTGGTAGCAGCACAAAGACAATAAAATAAATCGTTTTATATACGATAAGTGCATTTATCTATATTACACACAACAATTTATTAATAAACAATTTCACATAAGATTTGCATACGAAATAGCAAAAAAAGTCGCGCAAAGGCAATCTTATCGCCGTGTAAATGTGCGCGTAAGTAGGAAGAAATACGCAGCCGGTGCAAGAGCACATTATCCAAGTGCAATGTGGGCATTGTTTCAGGTTTGACCTTAAATCCTCGTGACATCATCAATAAATAACAATAAAACAGATGTAAAATTACAATGAGCGTAGCACCTACACAGATAAGAGATGATGCATACAGGTTTTTATGTCGTATCGCGGCCGATAGGGCGCGCGATTCGAATTTGCATACAATGCCACACAATCCGCACCGGGAATCGATTTCGTACTTCCCCGAAAAAGTGCGCGCCCCCCCGAAAAGGTCGTTTTCAGTTTTTTCAGCAACTTCGTCCGCGAATTGTGCACCGCAAATATTTATTTAAATTTATTGAAATTATGCAGGATGTGCAAGCTCGCTTATGGCGAATACGAGATAAACATATAAGCTTTAGCAGTTAGCTCTAAAGTTTATTAAGTCTTGATTTCTTAGATTTATTTAACGTCATATTCTTATCCGAGAAAGTCCGCAATTATATAACAGTATATTTTATGAGACGTCCAATAAATAATTATTATGAAAATGACACTGAAGAGGTGTCGACTAACCTGCGGAAGATGTTCTCCGACTCGAAGAAATGCACATGACTCATAGAATCTATTAAACATCTAATTGACGACTTCTTCGGAATTTATACGTTTACATTTGAATAAGCAAATTGATTTATGTCCGCGTCGATTTGCTGCAATCGATTGCAAAGCCATCTGGGCCCGAGCGAAAAGCGTTTTATGGGCGACGCAGCCACAGCCGTGAGGCGCAGCCACACCGCCGCGTGGCACAGCCACACCGCCGCGTGGCGCAACCGCACCGCCGCACGCCAAAATTTTATTTTTCGGCGGTACCACCGCACGCTTATTTATAGATAATAATTAATTAATTGATATGCGACGTTTGTGAGGTTATTAAAAATGTGGCGGACGCGGTGCGGAACTCGTCTAAAACCGGTGCAGCGACGGTGCGGCCACATTTCATCTTTTCTCGCCCTTTTTTTTACGCGCTCAATTCTAAATCTTTGGAATTGCTCGGCGAAATAACACGCGCGTATTAAATTCGAAGCGATTTACGTGTTCGTTAGAACGCCTAACCGATGTTAATTACGCTTCATTATCCGAAGAAATTCAAGGATCGCCGGTAATTATTTGAACGCTATCTCGAGTTCAAAGCTCCGTAGGACTCACCTGATAACAATGTTAATACAGTTAGAAGTCACAACAGAGCCATTTAGTATTTGAATTCTGCAAGTTGCGATATGAAACGTTTTTCTGCGAACGCTTAGCATTCAATAAGGCACGTCCCCCCTAACAGTACCCGAGTGGCATCTTAATCTAATCGAAAAATCGACCCACTTATAAGGGATTCTAATAATAAAAATAATAATAATCTCATAGGCGTTTGATCCAGTGCATTTGCATAATACCGCACCTTCGTCCAAATTTGGTGCGTGGTGTTTTGAGTTCGTGAAGGATTACTTCATACTCTTCAAGTGGAAATGTGACCGCTGACAAGTAACTTTCTTGCGACACAATGCGATGAATCAAAGTCCTATAAGTTTTATTTTTGTTTCATTAGGGGTTGAAATTTTGGTGATTTAAAAATTTCTGTTCGGTTGTTCGATGACAAGTTTTTAAAAACTTTAAAGAGTTAAAAACCGGGAAACAACTTCGATCTAGCTTAAGCAAATAATTACGAATATAGCAGTAGAGTATTAAATTATTAATTAATAAATTAGTAAGGTTGGTAATAGTAGCAATTGTGATGGGAGTATTTTTTTGGGGCTTTTGAGCCTTTTGCTTAGCCTTAGATTACTCTCAAGAGACAACCGTGATTTAATTTTTAATAAAATGGAAATTGTTAAAACTTGCATTTACTATAGGAATTGCTTTTTGATAAAAGTATTGATTTTTCAAAGTCAAATGTAAAACATTATCTACTGGTAACCTTGTGTAAATTATCGGCAAGTTCAGCAAGAAGTCAACGATAAAAATTAATCAGCTCCCACCTGACGATAAAACTGCCTTTGTGTTTCAAAGACATTTACGTGATTTAATTTTTATAAAATGAACGTGAAAGATTGCATATTACTTGAAATTTGCTGCTTGATAATAACGTAAGATTTTAACTCTAAAAATTACTACGCCTTGGACACAAGTGCAATGAATCAAATCCTATAAGCTTTCACTTGTATGCTTTGTTTTCGATAAACACCTTTCGTCAATTTTTTAAAATGCAAGTTCGGGCAAGTATTATTGATTCTTAGCTGGATTTCGAATACAGCAGTAAGAAATTATTAAAAAATTCGTGACAAGTCCATAAGCAATCGTAGGGGTGAATTTTCAGTTCGAAATGCCTTTGAGTTTAGAAATATACAAATTTTTTAAAATGCAAATTCGGGCAAATCATTATATGGAGGTTGCTTTACTGAAGTTTCAATACACAGTAAAATAATTATAAAATTAAACTACGCCTTAGAAAGTAAGGGTGAATTAATTTCAGTTCGAATGATGCTTTGTTTCAAAATACATAATTTTTAAAAATCGTAAATTAACGGCAAATATTATATGGAGGTTTTACTAAAGTTTCTAATGACCAGTAAAATAATATAAAATCTACTACCTTAGAAAGTAAGGGTGAATTAATTTAGTTAGAAGTTATGACTTTACTTTACGAAAAACGGAATTTTTCTAAATCGTAAATTGGGCAAATTATTATATGGAGGCCTTTACTGGAAGTTTCTAATAGACCAGAAAAATAATTAAAAATTCTAACTACCTTAAAGAGTAAGGGTGAATTAATTTAGTTCGAAATGTAGACTTTATTTCAGAAAAACGAATTTTGTCAAAATCGCAAATTCGGGCAAATTATTATATGGAGGCCTTTACTGAAGTTTCTAATAGACCAGAAAAATAATTATAAAATCTAACTACCCTTAGAAGAGTAAGGGTGAATTAATTTAGTTAGAAGTGTATGACTTTACTTTACAAAAAGGAATTTTTCTAAATCGTAAATTAGGCAAATTATTATATGGAGGGCTTTTACTAAAGTTTTTAATGGACCAGAAAAATAATAAAAAAATTCTAACTACTCTTAGAAGAGTAGGGGGTGAATTAATTTAGTTAAAAGTGTAAGACTTTATTTCAGAAAAACGGAATTTTTCTAAATCGTAAATTTGGGCAAATTATTATATGGAGGGCCTTTACTGGAGTTTCTAATAGACCAGAAAAATAATTAAAAAATTCTTACTACCCTTACAAGAGTAAAGGGTGAATTAATTTAGTTCGAAATGTGGGACTTTATTTCAGAAAAACAAAATTTTGCAAAATCGCAAATTCGGGCAAATTATTATATGGAGGGCCTTTACTGAAGTTTCTAATAGACCAGAAAAATAATTATAAAAATCTAACTACCCTTAGAAGAGTACAGGGTGAATTAATTTAGTTAGAAGTGTATGACTTTACTTTACAAAAATGGAATTTTTCTAAATCGTAAATTAAGGCAAATTATTATATGGAGGGTTTTTACTAAAGTTTTTAATGGACCAGAAAAATAATAAAAAAATTCTAACTACTCTTAGAAGAGTAGGGGGTGAATTAATTTAGTTAAAAGTGTAAGACTTTATTTCAGAAAAACGGAATTTTTCTAAATCGTAAATTTGGGCAAATTATTATATGGAGGGCCTTTACTGGAGTTTCTAATAGACCAGAAAAATAATTAAAAATTTTTAACTACCCTTAGAAGAGTAAAGGGTGAATTAATTTAGTTCGAAATGTAGGACTTTATTTCAGAAAAACAGAATTTTGCAAAATCGTAAATTAAGGCAAATTATTATATGGAGGGCCTTTACTGAAGTTTCTAATAGACCAGAAAAAAAATTTAAAAATCTAACTACCCTTAGAAGAGTAGAGGGTGAATTAATTTAGTTAAAGTGTAAGACTTTATTTCAGAAAACGGAATTTTTCTAAATCGTAAATTTGGGCAAATTATTATATGGAGGGCCTTTACTGGAGTTTCTAATAGACCAGAAAAATAATTAAAAATTCTAACTACCCTTACAAGAGTAAAGGGTGAATTAATTTAGTTAGAAATGTGGGACTTTATTTCAGAAAAACAGAATTTTGCAAAATCGCAAATTTGGGCAAATTATTATATGGAGGGCCTTTACTGGAGTTTCTAATAGACCAGAAAAATAATTAAAAATCTAACTACCCTTAGAAGAGTAAGGGTGAATTAATTTAGTTAGAAGTGTATGACTTTATTTCAAAAAAGGAATTTTCTAAATCGTAAATTAAGGCAAATTATTATATGGAGGGCCTTTACTAAAGTTTCTAATAGACCAGAAAAATAATAAAAATCTAACTACTCTTAGAAGAGTAGGGGTGAATTAATTTAGTTAGAAGTGTAAGACTTTATTTCAAAAATGGAATTTTTCTAAATCGTAAATTTGGGCAAATTATTATATGGAGGGCCTTTACTGGAGTTTCTAATAGACCAGAAAAATAATTAAAAAATTCTTACTACCCTTACAAGAGTAAAGGGTGAATTAATTTAGTTCGAAATGTGGGACTTTATTTCAGAAAAACAGAATTTTGCAAAATCGCAAATTCGGGCAAATTATTATATGGAGGGCCTTTACTGAAGTTTCTAATAGACCAGAAAAATAATTATAAAAATCTAACTACCCTTAGAAGAGTACAGGGTGAATTAATTTAGTTAGAAGCGTATGACTTTACTTTACAAAAATGGAATTTTTCTAAATCGTAAATTAAGGCAAATTATTATATGGAGGGTTTTTACTAAAGTTTTTAATGGACCAGAAAAATAATAAAAAATTTCTAACTACTCTTAGAAGAGTAGGGGGTGAATTAATTTAGTTAAAAGTGTAAGACTTTATTTCAGAAAAACGGAATTTTTCTAAATCGTAAATTTGGGCAAATTATTATATGGAGGGCCTTTACTGGAGTTTCTAATAGACCAGAAAAATAATTAAAAAATTCTTACTACCCTTACAAGAGTAAAGGGTGAATTAATTTAGTTCGAAATGTGGGACTTTATTTCAGAAAAACAGAATTTTGCAAAATCGCAAATTCGGGCAAATTAATATATGAAGGGCCTTTACTGGAGTTTATAATAGGCCAGAAAAATAATAAAAAAATTTTAACTACTCTTAGAAGAGTAGAGGGTGAATTAATTTAGTTAAAAGTGTAGGATTTTATTTCAGAAAAACAGAATTTTGCAAAATTGCAAACTCGAGCAAATTATTATATGGAGGGCCTTTATTGGAATTTCTAATAGACCAAAAAAATAATAAAAAAATTCTAACTACCCTAAGAAGAGTAGAGGGTGAATTAATTTAGTTAGAAGGGTAAGACTTTATTTCAGAAACACAAAATTTTGCAAAATCGCAAATTTGGGCAAATTATTATATGGAAGGCCTTTACTAGAGTTTCTGATAGACCAAAAAAATGATTAAAAAAATCTAACTACCCTTAGGAGCGTAGAGGGTGAATTAATGCAGTTAGAAGTGTAAGACTTTATTTTACATGCATATGGAAACAGAATTTTTTAAAATCCGGCAAACTGTTGCATATAAATATAATTAAAAAATTTTAACTACCTTTAAAAAATATATTAGAAAAACTCTGCCAAGCAACGAACTTTTTTCAAACCATTCTTAAAATAACCCGCTCTAAAAGAAAACACCAATAAAGCATTTCTTTGAATTAAACAACGCCATGATTCACAAAAAGTTTATTCTTCGTAGTCAACACAACTAATATATGCAAAATGGCATTTAAATGACATGCAAGTGTCGGCAAGCTGAATTACTAACATTAAAGTCGCGACACCTTTAATCGGGCCCTGCTCCTATCGCCTAATAATCGGTCTCGGCGCGAAGACAAGGCCCCCATTGCAGACAATTAACTCACCGACACAGAGCTTTCGGCCGCGATTGTTATGACGTCCTCCGACTTTTGCGCGTTTATAAAATTCGAATGCCGCCAACATAATAAAGTTTATACGAATAAATGTCGATACGCGCAGCGGGGCGAACGCTTCACCGTCGGCCGAATTGTCTTTGATCCCGACGAGAGTTACAAACTGTGAATGTCAATCGTTATTAAACGTACGATTACAACTTTATCGGTACGAATTCTTTGCCTCTTTCATCAATATTTATAAGCGGCATTTGCAAATTTATACGGGCGCAATTTTTGACGTAATACTTCTTGAGTGTGAAAATTAATTAATTGTTTTTCTAATTATAAATTTAGTAAATATTGATTTTGTGTTCGAAAAAAAATTTTACCATAGCAAATGAGTGGAAGGGAGCGAGAAGATACGACGATTTCGTCAGTGCGAGCGAGAGGAAACGAGTAAATTGATTTATTGGCCTAAATTGTTGTGAATCGTGCTTAAAGCCGAGTGTGCGCATTCGAGCTCAAAGTGGCACATTCCGATCTCGGGAAAATGAAGCGCGCCGCTCCGCGTCGCGCTTCATTTGCCTCCCTCGCTCGGAAATGTGCCACTTTTCGCTCGAATGCGCACATCCTCGTATTTATTGAATTTGTTTACTTCATCAGATCGTAAATTTAAATTTAGTTAAGTACATATCGGTTTTCTGTTCGAAAAATGTTTTTACCATAGCAAATGAGTGGAAGGGAGCAAGAAGATATGACGATTTCGTCAGTGCGGGCGAGAAAAACGAGCAAATTGATTTGTTGGCCCAAAATTATTGTGAATCGTGCTTAAAACCGAGTGTGCACATTCGAGCTCAAAGTGGCACATTCCGATCTCGGGAAAATGAAGCGCGCCGCTTCGCGTCGCGCTTCATTTGCCTCCCTCGCTCGGAAATGTGCCACTTTTCGCTCGAATGCGCACATCCTCGTATTTATTGAATTTTTATACATTTATTTGTAGATTTAACACTATATTTACGGATGTTTTACTGAAGTGAGCCAATTTGACTCATACAACAAAATTGAAGCTTTTTGCAAAAAAAAAACAGTTCCAACTAAATTGAAATAAAAGATCTATTATTAAAAACGTCATTGAAAACATATTTTGCATATAAACTCTGTTTTTGAAATACATTTTCCGCAAACAGAAATAATCCATGCTTTTTTTGCTGGGAATTTTACAGCGAAAAATTCATCTTCACTTTCGGTTTCAAAATCAGAAATAATCCTCGCTTTTTTTGCTAGGAGCTATATAACGAAGATCCTGTTCTTCACTACTCGAAAATTCAGTGCTATTGACTTCATCCTCTATTTCACTTTCGTTGTCACGTAGTTCCATATCAGTTGCATCCGATTCATTATCTGATTGGCCTTCCTTTAGTTTTTTGAGCAAATAAAAAATTTTGTGATTTTTTCTCATAATAGCAACCTTACGTAATTAGATGTAAAATATATATCAATTGAAAAGTATTTCAATTGAAATTACCTTGGTGGACCAAATTTTTGTTGGAAAAAATTGATTTTATCAAATTATATTATTTCACCAAAAACGTTTTGTTCACACGATGTATAAAAACGGAATGATAAAAGAGTTGGGTAAATAAGGCACCTTTTGACACCAGCTAACTAATAAATTGACAAGTTGATTATAAATGTTCCAAGTATCAGCTTTCTTTAGAATTCTGATAAGAACTTTCTTTATGTAAGCCATAAGTTTCATTATGAGTCAATTTGGCTCATAGCCGTAAAAATAGGTATACCACATTCGAATATGCGCAATGAGGGGGTCGGCGGAGAGAAGTAACCCATATTTACCTATATTTCATTGCGTAGCTAAAAACCAACATATGTATTTCAGTTTTATATATACATAGCAATAAAATTTGAAATGAGTCAAATTGGCTCAGTCCGTAAATCTAGTGTTAAAAAGAAAAGAGTAATGTATCCAAATAAAACGCCTTTGGATTGACATTAAAAAAAATTCAGGGGTGTCATTTAGATATTAATGACAGAACAAAGTTATATTTTTATTAAATAGCTCTCAATGTTTTTTTTTTTGCTTGAATCAATAGCGTTAAGAATTTTGGTTACTTAGGTATGGCTAAAATCATAAATAAAAGAGCTATTTAAAAAGTCATGGCATTTTGAGGGTTCGTCGCTCATCGGGCATTGGTCTCTCTTTTAGGGCTTATAAAAAAAAATCGTAACACGCACTACTGTTCTTCAAATTTTGAAATTTTTTTTTTAACTGAAAGCTAAAGGACCCTTCTAAATGGTCCTGCCAAAATTTCCGGGATTTAAATGCTAATTTTTTTTGTGTGGCGCTCCCAACTTTAGGATTTTATAACGTTATTTTTGGATTGCCATTTTTTATAATTGAAAAAAGTTACTTGTATTATTTCTTAAAGTAAAGGAAATAGAAAAAAATATTTCAAATAAAAGTTGTAACTACCAATGAGATATAATCACATATAAAATTTCAAATTTATAACTAAAAAGGGGGCCAAAATATTTATATTTTTTTAAAAATCTTCAAATTTTCTATGATAAATCTTTGGAAATAAAATTAAAAATTTAAAGCTCCGCATTTTTTGAATTTATAAATCGTATATTTTAAATTTTGCGAGTTGAAAGTGCAAAGATTAATACAGGCAAATTGAATAAATACGAGGATGTGCGCGTTCGAGCGAAAAGTGGCACATTTCCGAGCGAGGGAGGCAAATGAAGCGCGACGCGGAGCGGCGCGCTTCATTTTCCCGAGATCGGAATGTGCCACTTTGAGCTCGAATGCGCACACTCCGTTTTAAGCACGATTCACAATAATTTAAGTCAGTAAATTAGACAAAAAAATAATTGAATAATTATAATGGGTCTCTCTCACTTGCACCGACGAAATTACCGTATCTTTTTGCTCCCTTCCACTCGTTGCTATGGTAATTACGTTTTTCGAACATAAAATCGATATTTACCAAACTAAATTATAATTTATGATCTGAAAGAGCGAAGGATAAAATAAATAAATTCAATAAATACGAAGATGTGCGCATTCGAGCGAAAAGTGGCACATTTCCGAGCAAGGGAGGCAAATGAAGCGCGACGCGGAGCGGCGCGCTTCATTTTCCCGAGATCGGAATGTGCCACTTTGAGCTCGAATGCGCACACTCCGTTTTAAGCACGATTCACAATAATTTAAGTCAGCAAATTAGACAAAAAAATAATTGAATAATTATAATGGGTCTCTCTCACTTGCACCGACGAAATTACCGTATCTTTTTGCTCCCTTCCACTCGTTGCTATGTTAATTACGTTTTTCGAACATAAAATCGATATTTACCGAACTAAATTATAATTTATGATCTGAAAGAGCGAAGGATAAACTAAATAAATTCAATAAATACGAAGATGTGCGCGTTCGAGCGAAAAGTGGCACATTTCCGAGCGAGGGAGGCAAATGAAGCGCGACGCGGAGCGGCGCGCTTCATTTTCCCGAGATCGGAATGTGCCACTTTGAGCTCGAATGTGCACACCCAGTTTTAAGCACGATTATTAAGCGTCCCTTTGGTATCAAGAAAAAAATTTGTCACATTAGCTATAGAAAGAAAATTTACCTTAAAAAATGAACACAATTTGCCGAAAAATTTAATAATATTTATTTTAGTTTAATAAATTTGAAAAAGCAATTAATTAAGAGCGGCCCCCCGCTTCCGCTCGAAGGCAACAGTTTCGAGCCGAACATAACGCGTATCATTTCGTCGGCGAAACGGCCAACGGACAATTATTCAATTAAACGAGTAAGCGAGGTGTATAAAGTACGAGAAAATTAAATTTTTCCTCGCGAAATTGCCTGTAGTTCGAACGGATTAGGTATTCGTCCTAATGAATGCCGCCTGCAAACGTGATGGCCGGCAGCCGAACGAGGAACGAGCTCGGCTACCATTAATCCTCGGCCGTATAAGCGAAATATGGCACGATTTAAATACTTCTTCGATCTCTTACACACGTTCTTTATTTACCGTCTTTATTTCAACATTGCCCCGTCCACCTGTATAATAATCGTTATTAATGATGCCTACGAAAAAAGGAACGTCTATGATTAAAGTTATTAAGCGTATTAAGCGCGGAAATAATGCGCTGTAGGTGGATCGGCGAGGCAAGAACAGAATAAAGCGATTAACCCGCAATAAATACGCGGCTCGGACGGCTATTTTTACAGTGTACCTGTATATGTACTAATCCTTGCAGCAGCTCTTCTGCATGGCGAATTGCGAATTTACGACGAACCGGGGGAGACGTTCCCCGTACGACATTTATGCGTCATTATTGCACCTGTACCTTTGAGCCAATTTTTCTCCTTCGCCCGCATCCACTGCTTTATTATTATTACTACCACAGCGTCGAGTACTTCTTTTTATTTCTTTTTGATAGAATTAAAAAAAAGGGCTTGAACTCTTTAAAATCAGCGATTTTCTAAATCCAAATTATGAATAAACAATTATTATAAGCAATTTAGGTCTTTTTAAGTTTATAAAATACTACGAATTAAATTGAACGCCCCTTTTTAAAAAATGAACAGGATTGATGCAGGTGGGTCGTTGGAAAGCTGCACCAAAAAAAAATTGATTTAGAAAATTGCGAATTTGAACAAATCTCGATACGAAAGTGTTTTATTACAGTTTTTAATAAATTAGAAAAATAATTAAAAAATTCTAAGCACCCCTAAAAAAGTTTGGGGCCACCTAAACTAACGCAAAGTGTAAAAGTCCAATTTCTCGTATGTCTAAATCGTGTATGTTAAAAACTTTTTTATTTTTAATAAATTAATCAATTATTTTATGCATTTTACGTGTTTTTAAACCTATAAAAAAATATAAACTAAATTTAACGCCCCTTCTTAAACGGCAAAAAGAATTAATACCGATGAATCAAGAAAAGTTGCACCAAAAACGAGGGCAATTTTTAAAATCGCGAATTTGGTCAAATCATTGCGCGGAAGGGCTTAATTGTAGTTTTTGTTAACCCAGAAAAATAATTAAAAAATTCTAAGCACCCCTAAAAAAGTTTGGCGACGCCTAAACTAACGCAAAGTGTATGAGTCCCATTTCTCGTATGTCTAAATCGTGTATGTTAAAAACTTTTTATTTTTAATAAATTAAACAATTATTTTATGCATTTTAGGTTTTTTTTAAACCTGCAAAAAATTATAAACTAAATTTAACGCCCTTTCTTAAACGGCAAAACGAATTAATACCGATGAATCAAGAAAAGTTGCACCAAAAACGAGGGCAATTTTTAAAATTGCGAATTTAGTTAAATTATTGCACGGAAAGGCTTAACTGTAGTTTTTGTTGACCCAGAAAAATAATTAAAAAATTCTAAGCACCCCTAAAAAAGTTTGGCGACGCCTAAACTAACGCAAAGTGTATGAGTCCCATTTCTCGTATGTCTAAATCGTGTATGTTAAAAACTTTTTATTTTTAATAAATTAAACAATTATTTTATGCATTTTAGGTTTTTTTTAAACCTGTAAAAAATTAAAAACTAAATTTAACGCCCCGTCTTAAACGGCAAAACGAATTAATACCGATGAATCAAGAAAAGTTGCACCAAAAACGAGGGCAATTTTTAAAATTGCAAATTTAGTTAAATTATTGCACGGAGGGGTTTAATTGTAGTTTTTCTTGACCTAAAAAAATAATTAAAAAATTCTATGTGCCCCCATAAAAATTTGGCGACCTCTAAACTAATTCAAAATGTTGAATCGTTAATTTTTCAGTCACAATTTGATCTCGTCAAAATTAATTTATTTCCACTAATAAAAAATTACGTTTTAACCCTTAAATAACTTTAAATAAAAATAACGCCCCTTCCTAAAAGTTATCAACAATGCATGCCGAAAAAGCTCAGAAAATTGCTGGCAAAAGCTCAATTTTTCAAAATCGCAAGCACCAACCCATTTTTACCCCCCAAAAAAATTAATATACTTCGCAAATTAAAAATCATCCCTCACTTAATTAAATTTACATTACTCGTCGTATAATGTAATTTTTTACAGAAGAAGTATTTTACCGTCGCTAGAGCAAAATTCTTTTGCGCCGGCAACCGCATTTCAGCGCTTTTACGACGAATCGACGACGTTCACTCGCAAATTTTTATTTTAACGAATCTCAAAGGGCTTGACTATTAAAAACCGATTTACTACAGCTCAACAATTAGGCTCGACGTCTTTTTAAATTCAATTCGTATCCGAAGACGTCTAATTAACTTTCGACTTAAATAAAAAGCGAGGGACACGGTCGAGCGCGATAACATCGACAATTTGCTTTCGCAAATCGTACTTCTACTTTATAGAAATTATAAAAGCACTTCCTGTGCAAGATTTAGTTGAGTGTTTCTCGTGATTTCTGTCTCGAAACTGATAAAAGATGCGAGATTTCCTATATGTGGAGCAAAATTGGCATGGGAAAGGTGGATACACGAACACAAATATCTCGATATCTTCTCTCGGCTGTTCGACTATACAGTGGGACCTCGATAAGTAGGGTCTCGAGGGAGACGTGATAAAATTCGAGTTAGAGGGGCTTGGATTTATAAATTAAGCTCCAAGAAGACACTTTCAGACCGCAACTACTTAAAAATATTTTTTAAAGTCAATTAATTATTGTGAATCGTGCTTAAAACGGAGTGTGCGCATTCGAGCTCAAAGTGACACATTCCGATCTCGGAAAAATGTGCCACTTTGCGCTTGAATGCGCACATCCTCGTATTTATTTAAAAAATCATCGAATTAATATCAAAAATTATGGACGAAAGATAGATATGGTGTAGATTTTTGAAGTTATACTTCTTTTGGCGTTGAGAGTCAAACTTTAGCAGGCGACGAAAGTTGCGCGCACATAACTAACGAAAATTTGACAGTATGAAGTTAGCAACCCGCGAAAGTAAATTAATTATTGTGAATGATGCTTAAAACCGAGTGTGCACATTCGAGCTCAAAGTGGCACATTCCGATCTCGGGAAAATGAAGCGCGCCGCTCCGCGTCGCGCTTCATTTGCCTCCTCGCTCGGCAATGTGCCACTTTTCGCTCGAATGCGCACATCCTCGTATTTATTGTTTTTTTTTACATATATTTGTAGATTTAAAGGCAAAAGAGTAATATACCCAAATAAAAGGCCTTTGGATTGACATTAAAAAAATTAGGGGGTGTCATTTAAAAATTAATAACAGAACGAGGTTATATTTTTATTAAATAAGGCTCAATACTTTTTTTTTGCTTGAATCAATAGCGTTAAAAATTTTGGTTACTTAGATATGGCTAAAATCAAAAATAAACGAGCTATTTAAAAAGACATACCATTTTGAGGGTTCGTCGCTTATCCGGGCATTGGTCTCTCTTTTAGGGCTTACAAAAAAAAATCGTAACACGCGCTACGGTTGCTCAATTTTAAATTTTTTTTTTTTAATGAAAGCTAAAGGACCCATCTAAATGCTCCTGCCAAAATTTCCCGGATTTAAGTGCTAATTTTTTTTGTGTGGCGCTCCCAACTTTAGGATTTTATAACGTTATTTTTAGATTGCCATTTCTTATAATTATTATATTATTTCTTAACGTAAAGGAAATAGAAAAAAATATTTCAAGTTAAAGTTGTAACTACCAATGAGATATAATCAAATAAAAATTTTAAAATTATAACTAAAAAGGGGGCCAAAATATTTATATTTTTTTAAAAATCTTCAAATTTTCTATGATAAATCATAAAAAATTCAAAATTCAACGGTCTGCATTTTGTTAATTCATAAATCGTATATTTTTAATTTTGTGAGTTGAAAATAAAAAAGATTAATTAAGGCAAATCAATAAATACGAGGATGTGCGCATTCGGGCACATTTCTTTCGAGCCGTAGAGGTTTTCGTCTTCTCGCGGTTCGCCTTACCGAGGTTCCACTGTATTTCTTCTGAAAGCAGATAATGCATACAGAAACGAGCAAGAAGAATATACAATCTCGCTAAACATACCTGTTCTGAATTAAATTACAGAAACTCCTTAAAAGAACAGGTGTGTCAATGTACTCCACATTCACAATAAGAATACATTACGGTTTTACAAGTTTATGTAAATTCTGCAAATGCAAACACGAATTTACCATCTCTTAATCTCGGGAGACTCTATTCCTTCGGCAATTCGCAAAAAAAAAGACGAGCGAGGTTCACCTGTTGCTCCCTTAATTAAAAACGGGACGGTGACTTTTGCTTTCTTCCGGGCGCGCCGCCGCCGCCGCCGCTGCAGCGCAAGATGTTGCATTAATCGGATCTTCTGCCCCGAAAAGCGATTTTAAACAAATAAAGCGTGAAATCGCGAAGATTAAAAAATGCGAGCAAAAAGAACGAGCCGGTGCGCCATATGGCGACGAACAGGTTCACCCGGGCGCACTTTGCGAAGCAACCTGCTCGTCTCCGTTCGAATGTGGGTGAGTCGTGCCCCCTTCGAATCGCGTCCGAGTCCGAACCTGTACTTCTCGCCGAGAATGGCTCGTGCTGAACAGGTATAACTCCCACAACATTCTTTTGCTGTGCTACTTGATGCTACACACTCACGAACAAATTGAATCTCTTTGGGCTTCTCGAAAGTCCCCCCCTCGCCGCCCTCGCGCCGTCGAAAGATTTCCAAAAAATTTATGGCTATCCCCCTTTTTCGAAGGCAAAGTGTGTGATTTCGTCGCAGGTCAGCTCTCGTCCTGACCTCCACACAATACACGTTTTAAATATGGTAAAAATGTCCAGTAGGGAACAGTTAGCAACAAAGAAATGTAAATTATTACTTGAATATTGAAGAATTATGGGGCGACGAAGTCGATACGCCTTGCCCGCAGATGTACCTAGTTTTTTGGGGCGCCCTTTGCGCTTGGCCCAGGGGTCGGCAACCTGCGGCTCGCGAGCCACATGCGGCTCTTCCACACTTGCGAAAAGATACGATAATCTTGTCAGTAAAAAATATGGACGAAAGATAGACATGGTGTAGATTTTTGAAGTTATACTTCTTTTGGCGCTTGTGAGTCAAATTTTAGCGGGCGACGAAAGTTGCGCGCACATAACTAACGAAAATTTGACAGTATGAAGTTAGCAACCCGCGAAAGTAAATTAATTATTGTGAATGATGCTTAAAACCGAGTGTGCACATTCGAGCTCAAAGTGGCACATTCCGATCTCGGGAAAATGAAGCGCGCCGCTCCGCGTCGCGCTTCATTTGCCTCCCTCGCTCGGCAATGTGCCACTTTTCGCTCGAACGCGCACATCTTTGTATTTATTGCAGGGTCATTCCATATGAAATCAACAAATTTGAATTAAAAAGTGTGCCGCATGATTTTTAATTTTGAAAAAAAAAATTGTAGGTGATCTTTGTGGTGCCAGAAACGCTAAACCACCACCATTTATTTTTTTTATTGTATAACTTCTGAACAGTGCCCATCCGAATTCAAAAATTGGGTCAATTTCATACTTGTACATAATGGGCTGTAGCTTTTTATTTAGAACAGGTATTGAAATGGTTTTTTTTTTATTTGAAAGGGTCATAAATGTGCATTTTATATAATACAATACAATTGAACTAAAACAATTAGGAACAAGATAGTGACCATCCGACATTTCCACAATTTTTTCTCATTTTTACGATATTTGATTGGACGCTGTGTCAACCCAGTTGCATATTAAGGGTTGATTTTTTTTTACAATAGAGTACTAGCTCTTGTGATGTTGTGACACAATTATCATTGTCCTAGAATAAAATCTTCTACGAAAAAAAAAAATGGTGAACATTGATAATGTTGAAAAAAGCTCAACTTTGACCCCAAAGAAACTTATGTGGAGGAAAAAATAACAATTTTAAATTTTAAGGAAATATAGTCTATATCTTTGTTAATTATGTCCAATTAGTGCCGTTTTGTTATTTTCACCTCTTTAGGAAATATGATTTTTTTAAAAGTGCTACTTTTACAAATAAATAAGAAAATAATCTGGAAGTTTGACAATTTATAGAAGTTTTCTAACTTATTTAAACTATTAGAATTATGTAAATTTATGATAAAATTAATCAAATAAAAATCAAAATTTTCAAATTCTGTTATTTATTAAAAATAATATAATAACAATAAAAAAACACGATCCTATCATCGTTTTGTCCCCATCTTTAATAATAAATTAAAAGTGCGACAATATTCTAGCTTAGAAAATCTCAACATAGTAAAAGTTTGTAATGAAAATTAAATAATTTCTACATATATTTTTTTTTTTTGATAAATACTAGAATTTGAAAATTTTGATTTTTATTTCATTATTTTTATTATAAATTGACATAATTCTAATAGTTTAAATAAGTTAGAAAACTTCTATAAATTATCAAACTCCCAGATTATTTGATACTTATTTGTAAAAGTAGCACTTTTTAAAAAATTATATTTCTTAAAGAAGTAAAAATAACAAAACGGCACTAATTGTACATAATTAACGAAGATATAGACTATATTTTCTGAAAATTTCAGATTGTTATTTTTTCCTCCACATCGGTTTTTTTGGGGCCAAAGTAGGGCTTTTTTCAAAATTATCTATGTTTACCATTGTTTTTTTTCGTAGAAGATTTTATTCTAGGACAATTATAATTATGCCACGACATCACAAGGGTTAGTACTTTATTGTAAAAAAAAATCAACCCTTAATATGCAACAGGGTTGACACAGCGTCCAATCAAATATCGTAAAAATGAGAAAAAATTGTGGAAATGTCGGATGGTCACTATCTTGTTCCTAATTGTTTTAGTTTAATTTTGTTGTATTATATAAAATGCACATTTATGACCCTTTCAAACAAAAAAAACTATTTCAATACCTGTTCTAAATAAAAAGCTAAAGCCCATTATGTACAAGTATGAAATTGACCCAATTTTTGACTTCGGATGGGCACTGTTCAGAAGTTATACAATAAAAAAAATAAATGATGGTGGTTTAGCGTTTCTGGCACCACAAAGATCATCTACAATTTTTTTTATCAAAATTAAAAATCATGCGGCACACCCCATTTGTTGATTTCATATGGAATGACCCTGCATTTGAATAAATTTTAATTGTGTATTGTCTATATTTTGGCTCTTTTGGATTACAAGGTTGCCGACCACTGGCTTAGCCCAACGTCTTCGTACTTGCAAATGTTCGCGATAAAGGCAGACGCCTCGAAAACAATAAAATCATGCAAATAATATTTTGCAACACAATAAATAATCAGATGTGCTGGCCGTCTCTTAATATTGAATTCGTATAAATTGGCATAAAGGCAGGATTATCTCCATAAAATTGTGTATTATTAAATTTAAATTACAGATGTGCAAGAAAGTGGAGGCCGGACATTCTCCGCATGCACGTCGTAACTCAAAAGGTGGAAGAAAACAAATAAATTCCGCATCGAATGGAACTGGTATTTTCAATTAAACTTTCGATTTGAGCGTTTCCCTTGTTATCGAGAATTCGCAATAATTATTGACCCGACTTCGACTGGAGAATCGCAAAAGATTCGAACTAGCAAGAGAGATCGCGTCAAATGTTATTTCGATTTTTTAATAATTAAAATGCGGATCGTTGATGAGCTAACGCGTTAGTCATGAGCTATGTGCAAACGGCCACGTTTCGTGTAATTATACAATAACCTAATTAATAAGCGCAATTTGCATAGAACCACGATATCGCATTAAGTTAATCGATTTTAGTGCTCGTATTTAATTTTACGTAATTTAATTTATCTATTCGTTAATACTGCGAATTAATACAAATTATTGCTTTGTGTCTGCGAAAAAGCTTTGAGGAAATGGGGGTGCTCGAAGCGGTCGACTTAGTTACGGTGTGTCGGACGAATAAGTACCGAAACTTAACCCACGCACGAACCGAACCCTAAAGTCAAGTGTAACATTTTTGAGTTATGAAGTTGTAAAATTGTGTAATAAATTTAGAATATTTTTAAAAATCGTAAATCGACAAATTTTCAAATATCTTCGGACAACTTTACCTTTTCAAGCGATTCGCAATCGAATTGACGACGCGTCCTTCTAATAAAATTTCGAAAAAATAGCGCTCGAACGCGAATAAACAAAAAAAAAGACGAACCAATTAGAACCAATTTAAAATGATCGCGCTTTCGAAAAAAATCGAATTTGTTTCTTCGGCTTCGTTAACGGGCCGCGCGATGCGATCCGCAGATAATTTTTAATTAGCGCCTCGAAACGCTCAAAAACTTCACAAAAACAGAGAGAGACATAATTTAAGCTATCCTATTGAATTACAAATTGCACAACCGTTTTAAGTGGTACTTAACACGAGAGCGTGGATCGATCGAAAGAAAGTGATGTAAGCGATCGAATATCGATTAATCGAATTTTTTAAATCAACATGTAAGTGTTTTTCGGCGGCGGCTAATTAAGAAACTCTTTGGTTCGAGCGATGGGGGACAATGCAGGAGCGCGCGATCGATCGCCTTCCTTCTCTATTTTTTTTTTGACCGAGCCACTTTTTTTTTCGGGAGATAATATCGTGGCGCTGCGTTGTGCGCGCTTATTTGAATTTATACAGTATTCATGGATTTTTTTTAGTGTCTCACAGAATAAGAAAATGCCGAGTGTATTAGAATTGTTAATGGTCTAGCAGAACAATAAATTATATCTTTTGTAATTCTGTTCTATTATAATTAAGTTTCAAGACAATTTGTTACAGTGCAGCGCTGCTGCGATTACGAAACACAACTTTGTGTTCGCCTGCTAGATTGCAGTAGCTTGCAATAAAATAAAAGTGGCGATTTTTCCGAGCGCGCTTAATTATTTTTCGCATTATTCCTTCCAAGTCAGTGTTTCCCAACATGGGGGCAGTTTAAAGGTTTAGGGGGCCAATATCATTATTCATATTGAAAACGTACTTCATTTTAAGTTATCTACCTATTATATGTGTTGATAATTTATTTATTGTTTTTTTCTTAATAATTTTATCGTGATTTTTTTCTAAAACCTAAATCTTGTGTCTTGAACAAGTTATAATTAGGCTTCATATATAAAATAATTCAATTTTTAAATACAAAATTAAAAAATTCGGTTTGTGTACTTATGTACGCGCATTAGAAGTTATACTTCTTTGGTGTGACTAAATTAAATATAACCACGTGCAAAGATAAGTTCAATAAATACGAGGATGTGCGCGTTCGAGCGAAAAGTGGCACATTTCCGAGCGAGGGAGGCAAATGAAGCGCGACGCGGAGCGGCGCGCTTCATTTTCCCGAGATCGGAATGTGCCACTTTGAGCTCGAATGCGCGCACTCGGTTTTAAGCACGATTCACAATAAATTAAGCCAATAAATTAGACGAAAAATCAATTGAATAATTTTAATCGTTCCCTCTCACTCGCATTAACGCTATTGTCGTATCTTCTCGCTCCCCTCCACTCATTGCTATGGTAAATAAATTTTTCAAATATAAAATCAATATTTACTAAATTAAATTAAAATTTTTGATTTGAAGGAGCGCACGATAAACCATACTAATATAATAAAAACGAGGATGTGCGCGTTCGAGCGAAAAGTGGCACATTTCCGAGCGAGGGAGGCAAATGAAGCGCGACGCGGAGCGGCGCGCTTCATTTTCCCGAGATCGGAATGTGCCACTTTGAGCTCGAATGCGCGCACTCGGTTTTAAGCACGATTCACAATAAATTAAGTCAATAAATTACACGAAAAATCAATTGAATAATTTTAATCGTTCCCTCTCACTCGCACTAACGCTATTGTCGTATCTTCTCGCTCCCTTCCACTCATTGCTATGGTAAATAAATTTTTCAAATATAAAAAAGCGATATTTATTAAATTAAATTAAAATTTTTGGTTTGAAGGATACTAATATGGGTGATTCTATAAAAGTTGGGCAACTTTTGACCTAATTTTGTTTCTATAGTTTGAGAAGAAAATTTTCTAGTATTTTATTATAAAAATATAGGTAATCTAATAAATACACTGTTCCAAACAGGGCCAGTCACTTTTGCAAACAATTTTTAAGATATTTGGATTTTTTAAATTTGAATGCCAGGGAACTGACGAGGTTACCAGGGTACAAATGAAATATATCATTTATTAAAAAATACAAGATTTATTGCGACTTTGGTACAACTATCTTAAAATTTTACATTGCACACATTTTTATGAATAAAATCATATTAGAAAGAATTATTAATTGTATTAGAAAGTATTAAAATTAATGGATGAATGTATGTACTATATATCAGTACCATGGAAATACGTCTTCTGTCAAAGTTTTGGACATGGAACGGACGACACGGAACTGATGAATGAGACACAATTAGATTATAGATTATAATTCAAAGTAAAATTTCCATTAATAGGATGATATATTTTAACAAATCACATTTTGTCATAAATAAATCACAACGAAATATATCTACGTAAAGAAATAACTACTCGCCATAGAACTGACATTTTGTCTGGAACTGCACGTGCTTACACGATAATAACGCCGTTTTCACTGTTTTCAAAATGCCTGTCTTATAAAGGGAGTGCTTTTTAACTAAATTTACTACCAATATTAAAATTTTAAATTTTAAAATTGGACACAGGACTGACGGATAAAAGTGAACACAGTTCATCATTTTTTTTTATTATTGTATTTAATTTTATGATAAAATATGGTAAATTAATTAGTTAATACTTCATAATTTATAGTAGAATAGTAAAATACAATTAATTGAATACATTTTAACATACAATCACTCAATTATGGAATTCGGCAGTTGTCACACGCCAAGGTACTGACGTTTTGAACATTTAAAGTGTTATTTCACAAAACTCGCCTTTAAAAAAATACGTCCAAATTGGGCGAGCAGGCAAAAGGACCATTGGTTTTTTGGAAGGTAACGAAACATTTGCAAAAAATGATAAAATTCTTTCTCTATTGAACGATGACATCAAGTTGCCCAACTTTTGTAGAATCGCCCATATAATAAATACGAAGATGTGCGCGTTCGAGCGAAAAGTGGCACATTTCCGAGCGAGGGAGGCAAATGGAGCGCGACGCGGAGCGGCGCCCTTCATTTTCCCGAGTGCGGAATGTGCCACTTTGAGCTCGAACGTGCACACTCGGTTTTAAGCCTCGTTCACAAGTGTTAATTTACTTTCTTACTTCGACTGTCGAATTTTCGTCAGCAGTGCTAATATTTTACTCTCACCGCGCCAAAAGAAGTATAACTTCAAAAATTTCAAACATTTAAATTTTAGCATGTTAAAAAAGGTTGGGAAACACTGTTCTAAGTAGTTAGCGGATAGTTTTATTAAAAACGCGTGGCAAATGTAGCATGAAGCGTTTTCCTTCGTGCTTATTCCTTTTAATAACCAACAAAACGCAACTCGCGCCTATTTTGTATGCGCTGTGTGCAGAAATCGCGTTTCGCGATATGATTCACAAGAACGACATTTTCTTTAACACCAAATCGACGGAATTTCTTCGTAAAGACATTGAACTATCGTAGATCGGGCGGAGAAAGAAAAATCAAATATGTGCACTGTGATTATGATAAAAAATAACGTCGCCGCCTGTTTGTACATAATTTTTTTTTATTAACAAACACGAGATATTCTATTTGTCCGGCGTGTCGATATTTTCTGAACTTGAGGCATTGTTCGAAGGGGGGCCTCGCGCGCACCGCCGTCGAACCTGCATTTATCAACATCAAATATTGAATAATAACGTCGGCATTTCCGATTCGGTTCTTCGTCGGGCCGAAATGTTTCTTTAGAAAAAAATTTACGCGCAATAGAAAAAATCGAGATGGTAATCTTTTTAGGGTGGTTTATTTTCGGGCGCGCGAGGGTCGCATTCTATTTCGAAAGCTCTCGACTTGAAGGATGATAGATGCGCAATAAAAGGGATAAGATAGGGCACATTTTTGGACAATTTTTTGCGCTCCTCATTAGGCCCCGAAACGTGATTCGGAATAAATAAAGTCACACTGAGAGTTGTCTTATCTCGAAGAGCGTCGAAGATCGCATGGCGTCCCTTCTAATCATTATTTTTATTCAAAGCGAAACGTGCCCCTTTTGCATAAGATCGATTTTAATTTTTTATCGATTAGAAATTTTTGTTGTTTAATTAGAGAAGTGCTTTTTTGCTTAATAATTTTGTTTGGTGAACACATTGGCGAATTACTGCACTCAAAAAATTTAAAATAATTCATTAAAACTAACAATAATTAAAAAATGTAAAAAATTCGGTTCGCGTAGTTATGTACGCGCATTAGAAGTTATACTTCTTTGGTGTGACTAAATTAAATATAACCACGTGCAAAGATAAGTTCAATAAATGCGAAGATGTGCGCGTTCGAGCGAAAAGTGGCACATTTCCGAGCGAGGGAGGCAAATGGAGCGCGACGCGGAGCGGCGCGCTTCATTTTCCGAGATCGGAATGTGCCACTTTGAGCTCGAATGCGCGCACTCGGTTTTAAGCACGATTCACAATAAATTAGACGAAAAATCAATTGAATTATTTTAATCGTTCCCTCTCACTCGCATTAACGCTATTGTCGTATCTTCTCGCTCCCTTCCACTCATTGCTATGGTAAATAAATTTTCAAATATAAAATTAATATTTACTAAATTAAATTAAAATTTTTGATTTGAAGGAGCGCACGATAAACTACACTAATATAATAAAAACGAGGATGTGCGCATTCGAGCGAAAAGTGGCACATTTCCGAGCGAGGGAGGCAAATGAAGCGCGACGCGGAGCGGCGCGCTTCATTTTCCCGAGATCGGAATGTGCCACTTTGAGCTCGAATGCGCGCACTCGGTTTTAAGCACGATTCACAATAAATTAGACGAAAAATCAATTGAAGATTGCTTTTAATTTTTTATCGGTTAGAAATTTTTGTTGTTTAATTAGAGAATTGCTTTTTTTCTTAATAATTTTGTTTGGTGAACACATTGGCGAATTACTGCACTCAAAAAATTTAAAATAGTTGATTAAAACTAACAATAATTAAAAAAATGTAAAATGGGAATTTTTTTCCGTCGATCTCTGATCAAGACCTTTAACAATTTTCCTAAAACTGCGCGAGACAATTAAATATTTTAATTTTCTCGTACCAAAAGTTGAATGTAAACAAATAAGGAATTAGTTATAATGATTTAATTAAGTGCTTTAGTCATCCTAATTAATTGCTTATCAAAGGCAATTAAAATATTTGTGAATTAGTTGGAATCTTAAAGAGAAAACGCTTATATAAACAACTCGCCACAGCATTATTGTTACGAAATGGATAGATAAACTTGTCTTTCCATTTCTACATTTACATAACAATAATTTGTATTTTAAATTATTCGAAGATTTAATCGAGATAGAATTAATAAAGCGGTCGTCGTCAATTTTGCGATAAGCGCAAGTCCGAAACGTTTTCATTAAAAAAAAATCGGCGCTTCTACGGGCGTTAGAAGTCGTACTTCTTTGGCGCGAATAAACAAAAAATGTAAACAAATACGAAGATGTGCACTTTCGAGCTTCTTTCTTCGAGTTTTGGCGCGTCGAGAGTAATATATTAGCAAACAGTTGATGTTAGCCGTCTAAGAAAATAAATTAATAATTGTGAATCGTGCTTAAAACCGAGTGTGCACATTCGAGCTCAAAGTGGCACATTCCGATCTCGGGAAAATGAAGCGCGCCGCTCCGCGTCGCGCTTCATTTGCCTCCCTCGCTCGGAAATGTGCCACTTTTCGCTCGAATGCGCACATCTTCGTATTCATCAATTTGCCTTAATTAATCTTTTTACTTTCAACTCAAAAATTAAAAATATACCATTTATAAATTAAAAAAATGCAGACATTTAAATTTTAAATTTTATTTCCAATGATTTATCATAAAAAATTTGAAGATTTAAAAAAATATAAATATTGAAGCCCCCTTTTTATTTATAATTTTGTAATTTTATATTCGATTATATCTCATTGGTAATTACAACTTTTATTTGAGATTATTTTTTCTATTTTCATTATTTTAAGAAATAATACAAGTAACCTCTTTCAATTATAAGAAATGGCAATCTAAAAATAACGTTATAAAATTCTAAAGTTGGGAATGCCACACAAAAAAAATTAGCATTTAAATCCCGGAAATTTTAGCAGGAAGCATTTAGATGGGTCCTTTAGCTTTCAATTAAAAAAATTTTCAAAATTGAACAACAGTAGCGCGTGTTACGATTTTTTTTTGGAAGCGCTAAAAGAGAGACCAATGCCCGGATAAGCGACGAACCCTCAAAATTCTATGTCTTTTTAAATAGCTCCTCGAGTCGAAATTTAGCGCCGACATTGAGCCTTCTAAAGTCGGACTTATTGCAAACTCGGAGGCTCAAAGTAGTCTATTCCTATGTTAAATTAGGTCCGACTTTGGTATCCAAAGAGGTACAAATTTCCATTTTTACCACTTTGGGGTTCAAAGTCGGATCTGATGGAAATTAAAATTAGGTCCGATTTTAGACCTCTGTACCCTATTTTATAATAATAATAATTTATATTACCGTGGATTTACATCACATTTACAATAATTAGAATACTTTTAATTAAAATTTATCAAAATACGTAGATAAAATTTAATTTTTTATAATAAAAATCTAAAAATAATAATTACATTAAAAAAAAAAGAATAATAATCATAAGTATTATTATTAGTATTTATAATAATTAAACTAATATTATATGAATATAAATATTTATTTTGTATTATAATATACAAATGCATTGATAGTAAAAAATTACATAGTAACTTTGACAAAACAATAATCAAAATTATAAAATACCTGGATTACTTTGAGATTTTGTAGGATGGGGCTTACTTTCTGAGTTAGTAATTTGCTTTATAATGTTACTTTTTGTCAGAAGTAAAGTTCTAGCTTTATACTTTCGGTAAAGATTAATAATTAGAGCGCATTTTTTAGGTTAGGTTGCCCGATCTTAACATTTACTGGACTGGTGGACAGTCATCAATGTAAAAGAACACATGTAAATAAGCAGTGTTGCCACGTCTTTTTCATATAGTCGAACCCATTTAATGCCATTCTCATAAATTTAATAGACAAGATTTTAAAAACATTTTAGTTATTAGTATTAAGAGTTTTTTATTTAAATATACATATAATTAATCTTAATGTTAATTAATAAACGTAATAGTGTAATAACCAATGTCAACGCTTAAAACCGTAACTTACATAAAAAGTATTTAGTTTACGCGTACTTTATGTGTATAAATGAAATGAAAAAATATAAACGTATTCAATTGTAATATAACAGCTAACTTGTGGTCAACAAACAAATTACAATATCGAAAACAACTGGCAACGCTGCTCAGCTGATTTCGGTATCTGCAGTTATCGGACTTAGACGTTCAAAATCGCATCTCTTGGGGAATGGTAGGCGCTAGGGGTTAACTGTCGGACCTAGTTGGGTTACAGTGCTCTAAATCGAGTCTATGTCGGACTAGGAGAATCTATGTAGGCTCTAAATATCGACTCGGGTCGTTTATTTTTGATTTTAGCCATACTTAAGTAACCAAAACTCTTAACACTATTAATTCAAGCCAAAAAAAAGTATTGAGGCTTATTTAATAAAAATATAACCTTATTCTGTCATTAATTTTTAAATGACACCCCCTAATTTTTTTAATGTCAATCCAAAACCGTTTTATTTGGGTAAGTTACGTTTTTCTCGTTAAATCTACAAATAAATGTAAAGAAATTAAATAAACACGAGGATGTGCGCATTCGAGCGAAAAGTGGCACATTTCCGAGCGAGGGAGGCAAATGAAGCGCGACGCGGAGCGGCGCGCTTCATTTTCCCGAGATCGGAATGTGCCACTTTGAGCTCGAATGCGCACACTCCGTTTTAAGTACGATTCACAATAATTAATTGACTTTAAAAAATATTTAACTAGTTGCGCTCTCAAAATGTCTTCTTGGGGCCTAAATTATAAGTCCAAGCCCCTCTAACTCGAATTTTTTCACGTCTCCCTTGAGACTCGACTTATCGAGGTCCTACTGTATACTCGAACGGCGAAGAGAAGATATCGAGACATTTGTGTTCGTGTATCCACCTTTCCCATGCCAATTTTGCTCCACATATAGGACGATTTAAAAAAAAATATAAATATTTAAGCCCCCTTTTTAGTTACAATTTTGAAATGTTATTCTTGATTATCTCATTACTCTTTTCTCTTTAAATCTCGACTTATCGAGGTTCCACTGTACTATCTGATACGAACAATTTTTGCCTTCAGACAGTAGATATTTTTTTTATGGCGGAATCTCGAGTCCCCAAAAAATTAATCAAAGTACATTAAACTTCTTAAAAGGCGTTTAAGCGATCAGGTTTAGTAATTTTGAAATTTTAATAATGGCACGAAAATATTTTTATGGTCGACGAGTTTTTCGAGTCGTATTTTGATTGAGCTCGGGTGGGCGTTTTTTTTTAAGCGTTCGCGGACACGTGTTTACCCAAAGTTGACGTTTTCGCTTTGCGAAGCGAAACCGCGTCCACATTTTTATTGCGGTAAATTATGGCGGCTGAACCGCGGCCGATATTTAATAATCGTCGCTTTAAGGTATTTGTTAACAATGCTTCAAGTTTTGTTTACGACGCGCTTTAATTTAAAAGCCGCAAAGGGACCGTAACGATAGATTCGTTATTGAAATTAGAACCCGGTTAGTTAGAACCGGTCAATAATGTTTTCTTGCGCAATTTGAACATTGCAATACAAGAAGTCATCCACCTACGCTTCGGCTTTTCGTATATATTGATATGTCGACTGCGAATAACGCTGAATTTATGGGCGCCGATCGACCAAAAAAAAAATATTGAAATTTATTCGAAAGGACGGACGTTATAAATTTTCAACATTACTATTCTTCGAACGCGAAAAAAATTCGTTATATACAACTTTATTATCGGAATGTAAATTGAGATTCTGCGTGCCATAAATATTTGATCTATAAATATTTTCTAATTGATTTCTGTACGTTTATGTGGCCCGTGGCTTTGTGAAATTGTTATTTATTGTTAATCGTACAATGTCGATGAGGACAAATTGGGAAATGTTGCGTCGAGATATTTTTTTGGTGAGCGAAATCGGGGACCTTCTGGTGCTACAGTAGATCTTGAAAAGGATAAACGGGCTGGGGCTGAAATAATTTTTGCAAAACGAGTTCCAAATTGGAATGGAACAAAATTCGACTTTTCAATGGGTGCTACCCTTCTGCGCATTATTTATATTTAATTCGTTATTTTTGGAGTAAATAATAAAGTATGATTTTACTTAAAAGGTGTTTTTTAAGAATTTGTGTTTTTAGAACAAGGTTTTATATGGTATTGACTCGATAAATAATGGCTCTCAAAAAACTGCAAGCATAATCAAAATTATATTTTTTTTTCTAAATTATGGCTAAAATAATTTTCAAAAAACACACCCTGAATCTGGTTACAACAAATCTTTACATTTAAATGGGTGCCGTTCTCTTCAAACATTATTAAAATTTTTTTTGATCGACTAAGGTAGCTGATCCAAATAACGCCCGGTGCCCAATAAGGCTCATTTTTAAAATTTCCCGCTTCCTGATTTCGAATCATTGTCAAAGCTCGTATATGTTACAAGAGAAAGATTGTTACTTTTATTTTGAAGTTTAATATAAATAAACGTTTTGATTACAAAGTATTGATGCATTTTTTTCGAAAACTTATTAATTAATAAACTTAAGGTGGGCCTTATTTGGGTCCATTACCTTATAAAGTCTAATAA
The DNA here is from genome assembly GCA_036325965.1 of Sinopyrophorus schimmeli. Classification (NCBI taxonomy): domain Eukaryota; kingdom Metazoa; phylum Arthropoda; class Insecta; order Coleoptera; family Elateridae; genus Sinopyrophorus; species Sinopyrophorus schimmeli. The sequence goes on along the minus strand of JARFIZ010000026.1, from coordinate 170,580 downwards.
ACCATTTATGTGCACCAATCCAATATTTCAAAGGATTTTCAAAAATTAACTTTTTCAACGTGTAAGCTTCGTTCAATTAATAAAAAGCTTTGCATTTAAGACCAAAAATGTAAGTAAACCCATTCTATAACGATCAATTATGAACAACCCTTTATAAAAATACGGCTTAAATACCACAGCTGTTAGATTTCACAAAGCTTTCTTAATGGAAACGTCGTTTAATTCATAAATATTTCTAAAATTTACGGTGACTCATATCAATTAAAGCCGGCTTTAATTATTGGCTTAAGACAATTTATTGGCAAATTTAGTGCTTTGTTCTTAATAACGAAGCAAAAAAAAAAGGAGGCAAAGATCGATAAATGTCGATTATACACAATAGTTTAAGGCGCAATTTCACAATAAAAATTAGAACACCGCTATTGCACAAGAAGTACTCAGAAGTGAACGAGCAAAATAAAGCGTGTTGTTCTTGCAATAAAGATAATCGGCAAAGTCTGAAGTGCCGCTTGGCTTCTGGCTGAGGGAGGAATATTTAGGGCATCGAAGCCATTAATCGAGCGTATGGTGTGTGTGTGCATATTATTTTCCTTCGGCTACTGTAATACATTTTTATACGGGGGGCGTGCAAAAAGAAGTGGCCGGTAGAGGGGTCACTTACCTTACTTATTTCAATTAAAAAATAAACCAAAAAAATTATAACTAAGGTACTGAAGGGTAATAAGGCCCGCTTAGTGTTCAATATTTTTTATTGAATAAACTAAGACAACTCATAACATAATATGGATTCTAAGTGATTTTTACAGATTTTTTTCTGAAAATAATGTATATTTAAAAACAAAAAAAACTGAAAACACATTTTTAAAAAGCAAAAACATATGCACTGGTGTTTGGAACTTATTAAACGAACAGGCAGATAATAAAGCCCGCCTTAAAATACAATGGCAGCTATTAAGTTCCGAATAAAGTATTCAGTGCAGGGGTAGCAACTTTGGCATATAAAAGTGCTTGGTCGTCATTCGTTAATTTGGCAGATATACATTTATAAATTGCGCATAATATTGAGGCAGATTCACTAAATCAAGTGTTAATGGAAACCCAGAAAATTTTCCAACCCAGAGGTGATATGTTTTAGATGTTTCTCGCTCGCCGATGTCACTAAATAAGCGATTTCGATTATAGTTTTTATTTAATGGCTTCTGGGCTTTATTACTTGGTGGGCCTTATTACCTTCCGGTACCTTATCCTATCTGTGAAAAGAAGTTATACTTCTTTGCGTTACTAAATTAAATATAGCCAAAATTAATATAAGTAAGAGGATGTGCGCGTTCGAGCGAAAAGTGGCACATTTCCGAGCGAGGGAGGCAAATAAAGCGCGACGCGGAGCGGCGCGCTTTATTTTCCCGAGATCGGGAATGTGCCACTTTGAGCTCGAATGTGCACACTCGGTTTTAAGCACCATTCACAATTATTAATTTGTTTTCTTAGACGGCTAACTTCAAGTGTCTGCTAATATATTACACTCAAAGCGCCAAAAGAGGTATAACTTCATAAAAAAAATTTTTGTGCCGAGTATACAATGTGCACATATCTCGTTTTATTTGAACACATTACTATTTACTTTTTAAATCCAATAATTAATGTAAACAAATGTAATAAATACGAGGATGTGCGCATTCGAGCGAAAAGTGGCACATTTCCGAGCGAGGGAGGCAAATGAAGCGCGACGCGGAGCGGCGCGCTTCATTTTCCCGAGATCGGAATGTGCCACTTTGAGCTCGAATGCGCACACTCGGTTTTAAGCAGGATTCACAATTATTAATTTGTTTTCTTGAACGGCTAACTTCAAGTGTGTGGTAATATATTACACTCAAAGCGCCAAAAGAGGTATAACTTCATAAAAAAAATTTTTGTGCCGAGTATACAATGTGCACATATCTCGTTTTATTTGAACACATTACTATTTACTTTTTAAATCTAATAATTAATGTAAACAAATGCAATAAATACGAGGATGTGCGCATTCGAGCGAAAAGTGGCACATTTCCGAGCGAGGGAGGCAAATGAAGCGCGACGCGGAGCGGCGCGCTTCATTTTCCCGAGATCGGGAATGTGCCACTTTGAGCTCGAATGTGCACACTCGGTTTTAAGCACAATTACAAAGCGTCCCATTTTAACAGAAAAAAACTTGGTCACATTATTAGGTATATGTTTACAAAAAAACGTTCAAACGGGATTAACAATCCAGATAATTGAGGTTTTACTGTAATTCAAATCTCTTAAGACGTTTCCTTCGAGTTGGGACCTTTTGATAAATTTATAAGGGCAATTAATTGTCGGCCTTTTTTTTTGGCGTCGGTAACGCGCGAGATGAGAGTGTTTACATGTTAACAATTGTTAATACCGAAATATTTCTTTCGAAAATGCGCGCACTCTTCGGCGAACTCGATGTTCCTGTCACATAACGCAGGCTTAACGGTACAGCACCCGCGAGCCGGTGCTCGGGTTCGATCTCGGGAGGGCCATATGTTCTTTTAGTGACACTCGTCCCTGCAGCATTTTTATCACACTTTTCATCGGCACTTCGCTTTATAAGGAATGCTCGGTGCAGGTAGAAAGGCTCTTAGTATGTACTATCGTTGGACTTGTTTAAGTTTTTCGTTTTTTTTTTTCGTGCTTTGGGTTCGGTCGAGTAACTTATAAGGAATCCATAGGAAATGTGCTATCACTGAATGTATGATTTAAAAGGCCTTCCCAAAAGCGACCATTAATAAACGGCCATGTTAGAGCTAATTATCGAGAATAATCCTATATTTGGTCTTGTATTCGGTTCGAGACGAATGACCTTTCGACCTTTTACCTTTGCGGGATTTATCGCGCTAAAATTCTTCTAATTATGAAAAAAACAAACGTTCGAGCTAAAATTTAGGTTTAAATCTAATTAGGACCGACTTTATTGCTTTTATTTTATTTTTACCTTTTTGGGTTAATTTTTGAGGTAATTAATTCGGAGTTATTTGTAGCACACGAAATTCAGTGCCTTCTACTGTAGTAATAATAATTTCTAATGGTCTTTATTCGTGTTTGAAAAATCGCTTTGTTTTCGAAACAAAAATTACATTTGTTGGGAATTAAAGGTGAGTTTCGCAAAAATTATGGCTCGAATGCAAAGGGGGTTGCTAACAATTAAAAATTCAGTAAATATTAGTAAATAAAAGTTTTGGAAATTTTTTCAATAAGGAGTTTTCGCGTTTTTACGGGTCTCCAACATATTTTTGTAGAGCCATTGTCATAGTCTGATATCCTAAGATATATTCTTCAAAATGTTATATGGTATCTTAAAATGAATGCGCTATATTTTGGTAAACGCGGCGTTTGATTGTCTTTATTAGTTTTTGAGTAATGATTTTTTTTCTAAATGGAAGAACAATGGTATTTCTTATGCGGGAATAGCGGCGAGTGTGCGACGGCGATCGGTTCCGCCGGGTTTGACCTGTCGCTCGCCCGTGCCTTCCAAAGTGCGCGCTATGCGTCGGACTTATTGTACAAAATTACATAATCGGAAATTTGGGCCAAATTATTATATGGAGGTTTTTTACTAGAGTTTCTAATACACCAGAAAAATAATTAAAAAATTCTAACTACCCTTAGAAGAGTAGAGGGTGAATTAACTTAGTAAGAAATGTAAGACTTTATTTCACAAAAATGGAATTTTTATAAATCGCTAATTCGGGCAAATTATTATGTGGAGGGTCTTTACTAAAGATTCTAATACACCAGAAAAATAATAAAAAAATTCTTACTACCCTTAGAAGAGTAGAGGGTGAATTAACTTAGTTAGAAATGTAAGACTTTATTTCACAAAAATGGAATTTTTATAAATCGCTAATTCGGGCAAATTATTATGTGGAGGGTCTTTACTAAAGATTCTAATACACCAGAAAAATAATAAAAAAATTCTTACTACCCTTAGAAGAGTAGAGGGTGAATTAACTTAGTTAGAAATGTAAGACTTTATTTCACAAAAATGGAATTTTTATAAATCGCTAATTCGGCAAATTATTATGTGGAGGTCTTTACTAAAGATTCTAATACACCAGAAAAATAATAAAAAATTCTTACTACCCTTAGAAGAGTAGAGGGTGAATTAACTTAGTTAGAAATGTAAGACTTTATTTCACAAAATGGAATTTTATAAATCGCTAATTCGGGCAAATTATTATGTGGAGGTCTTTACTAAAGATTCTAATACACCAGAAAAATAATAAAAATTCTTACTACCCTTAGAAGAGTAGAGGGTGAATTAACTTAGTTAGAAATGTAAGACTTTATTTCACAAAATGGAATTTTTAAATCGCTAATTCGGGCAAATTATTATGTGGGGGGTCTTTACTAAAGATTCTAATACACCAGAAAAATAATAAAAAAATTCTTACTACCCTTAGAAGAGTAGAGGGTGAATTAACTTAGTTAGAAATGTAAGACTTTATTTCACAAAAATGGAATTTTTATAAATCGCTAATTCGGGCAAATTATTATGTGGAGGGTCTTTACTAAAGATTCTAATACACCAGAAAAATAATAAAAAAATTCTTACTACCCTTAGAAGAGTAGAGGGTGAATTAACTTAGTTAGAAATGTAAGACTTTATTTCACAAAATGGAATTTTTAAATCGCTAATTGGGCAAATTATTATGTGGAGGGTCTTTACTAAAGATTCTAATACACCAGAAAAATAATAAAAAAATTCTTACTACCCTTAGAAGAGTAAAGGACAAATTAATTTAGTTAGAAATGTAGAACTTTATTTCAGAAAAACAGAATTTTTTAAAATCGCGAATTTGAGGAAATTATTATATGGAGGTCCTTTACTGGAGTTTCTAATAGACCAGAAAAATAATTAAAAAAATCTATATACCCTTAGAAGAGTACAGGGTGATTTAATTTAGTAAGAAGTGTAAGACTTGATTACACAAAAATAGAAGTTTTCTAAATAGCTAATTGGGGCAAATTATTATGTGAAGGGTCTTTACTAGAGTTTCTAATACACCAAAAAAATAATAAAAAAATTCTAACTACCCTTAGAAGTGTAGAGGGTAATTTAATTTAGTTAGAAATGTAAGACTTTATTTCACAAAAACGAATTTTTTTAAATCGCAAATTCGGGCAAATTATTATATGGAGGGCCTTTACTGAAATTTCTAATACACCAGAAAAATAATTAAAAAAATCTAACTACCCTTAGAAGAGTAGAGGATTAATTAATTTAGTTAGAAATGTAAGACTGCATTTCACAAAAACGGAATTTTTTTAAATCGCAAATTCGGGCAAATTATTATATGGGGTCCTTTACTAGAGTTTCTAATAGACCAGAAAATAAATTAAAAAAATCTAACTACCCTTAGAGGAGTAGAGGGTGAATTAATTTAGTTAGAAATGTAAGACTTTATTTCACAAAAACAAAATTTTTCTAAATCGCAAATTTGGGCAAAATATTATATGGAAGTCCTGTACTGGAGTTTCTAATAAATCAGAAAAATAATTAAAAAAATTCTAACTACTCTTAGAAGAGTAGGGTGTAAATTGATTTAGATAAAATGTAACTTGTTTTTACATACCTTAGGAATCATAATTTTTTAAATCGCGAATTTGGGGGGGAAAATTATTAAATGGAAGGCTTTTACTGGAGTTTCTATTAGACCAAAACAATATTTAAAAATATCTAACTACCCTTAGAAGAGTAAGGGGTAAATTAATTTAGTTAGAAATTTATTTCACATACGTTGGCAATGGAATTTTTAAAAAACGCAAAATTATTAAAACTTACGTTTATAGAAATTGTTTTTGATAAAAGTATTGATTTTTCCAAGTCAAATGTAAAACATTATCTACTGGTAACCTTGTGTAAATTATCGGGCAAGTTCAGCAAGAAGTCAACGATAAAAATTAATCAGCTCCCACCTGACGATAAAACTGCCTTTGTGTTTCAAAAATTTACTCATTATTATGTGTACAAGTGAAGTGAAAAGATGTGACAAATATTTTATTTAGCTGCTCCGAAACTAACGGTAAGAATTTTACCGTCGCTAAAAACACCCGCCTTTGACCCAACGCTTAAGACCAAATCCTACGCTTCCACGTTCGGGCTTTGCTTTACGCTAACATAAATAGTACAATTTTTTTAAATCGCAAATTCGGGCAAATCATTATATGGAGGTTCTTTACTAGAGTTTATATAAAGCCAGAAAAATAATAAAAAAATTCTAACTACCCTTAGAAGAGTATAAGATGAATTATTCTAACAGTCACTACAATTTATTGTAATATTTTGAAATGCTAACATTTTAAAATTAGTGTCCCATTAGTTTGGACACTTCTGCTTTAGTAATAAAATTTTTCACGCCTCGGTGATCGTAAAATAATATGTAGGTGTTAATTGTTACACATCTTTTAATATGTAAATATCCCACAGTTTATTTCAATTTTTATTTAATGCATTATTTCCCAAGAAAAAAAATTCTCTTAAAGTCGGGGAGAGCTTTCGCGAGAAGGAAGCGAACCTATCGCCCCCCTGTAAAACGCCAAGTTTCACAAAAGCCCCGCATAATGAGACAATTATGAGCTTTCAACACGAATGTGAATATCAAATAACTTGTACCAAATCATTAAAATAATTTTTTTTCGATCGCTTTCGAAATTAGCATATGTAAAACACGGCACATGGGTAGGCACTCGAGAGGGGTATTTTCGTAAGTCATTCATCGGCCACCTTTTTCGAATAGGGTTATCGAAATATCAAATATTATGTCGACACTGACGGCTGTGTTAAATAAATGATTTGCGTTTTTTTCTCTCTCGGGCACCGATTTAGTATTCATATTGTTCGCACAATGGAACAAAACAAACAATTCACCGATTTTGTTACGAAATTCCTGTTTGTTTATTATAAGGCCCCAACGTTAATAAACTAACAAAGTTATCTGAACGATAATATGATAATAACCAAGTAAGATAACAAAATTCTAAAAGCGCTTTCTTGAGGCATTTTTTTGCGCATTTTACAAGGGGTGAAATCGAACAATATTTCGGCGAAAAACGCCCGGTTTTCACTGACTGAAAATTTGCCAACTTTTTTATTAATCGAGAGACCAGAATTTCGAAAACACCTTCTTAGGGCATTCCGACGGGGCACATTTAAAACAATTAATGTTCATTAGTTTCAGTTTCGAACTATAGCTTTGATAAATTAAATCGGTGCCTACTTTTAATTTCACATTTTTAAATAGATTATTTTTTTTTCAATTTCAATGATACGAATTCGTCGAAAAATAATTGAGACATTAAATAAAATCGTTAACTATATCGATTTATCTCATTGTTCTTGGCTCGAGCTTTAAAGCTCAGCGGGCAGCCGAGATAAAAAAAGGGTTCGGCAAATTAAAAATTGCCAATGACTTTTCGACAGTACTTCTCGTTCGACTGTAACGTCTTTTCGCTTTTGTATTTGTTCATTCGCTTTTGTATCTCTTTCGGGGGCCAGGTGGCCGATTTTTTGTAATTTTTCAAATTAATTTTATCAGATTTTTAGCGACGCACTTTCGCAGAGACAGGCGGCTGGTTCACAACTAAACAAGCCGTTTGATTAAAAATAAAATAAGGCTTTTCACGAACGAAAATTTAAGCTCGAGGTTTAATTAATTATTCCTGCAAAGCTGTCGACAATTAAGACAATCAAAAAGAGAAACGTTCCATAAAACGTAAATTATCAACAGTTTAAAGTTTCAATGGATTTGCAATGAAGAGGTACGTTGAAGAGAAGACTAATATTATTCTAAGGATTTGCAAGATGAAGTGCTTGTATTGTAATAGTTATTCCTGTGTATATTTGCTTAAAGACAGCACCATGAAGATTTACATAATACTGCAGTAGTTTATGTATTTATCGTCATTACATTTATTTGTATTGTTAAATTGTTCTTATGCGTTTCTTCGATAGTGGCAGGAATTATTTAAATTAAATTTTCTAATAACAATTGTACATTTAATGAATTATAATTTTTAACAAGAAAAATAAAATTCTAAACCCTTGAGAGAATAATTAATTTAGTTAATCAAGATTTTCGAAAACAATTTAAATCAAATGGCAAATTATTATATGAGCCTTTACGATTTTAATAACCAAAATAATTAAAATAATACTTAAAAGTAAAGTGAATTAATTTATTAGAAGGAAGATTTTTGAAAAGAATTTTCAAATCAAATTGGGCATTTATTGGAGGGTCTTACAGATTTAATCAGAAAATAAAATTCTAACTACCCTTAGAAGAGTAGAAGGTGAATTAATTTAGTTAGAAGTGTAAGACTTTATTTCACAAAAATGAAATTTTTCTGAATAACAAATTCGGGCTAATTATTATATGGAGGGTCTTTACTAGAGTTTCTAATACACCAGAAAAATAATAAAAAAATTCTAACTACCCTTAGAAGAGTAAAGGGTGAATTAATTTAGTTAGAAGTGTAAGACTTTATTTCAGAAAGACAGAATTTTGCAAAATCGCAAATTTGGGCAAATTATTATATGGAGGGCCTTTACTGGAGTTTCTAATACACCAGAAAAATAATAAAAAAATTCGAACTACCCTTAGAAGAGTAGAGGGTGAATTAATTTAGTTAGAAGTGCAAGATTTTATTTCAGAAAAATGAAATTTTTTAAATCGCCAATTTGGGCAAATTATTATATGGAGGGCCTTTACTGGAGTTTCTAATACACCAGAAAAATAATAAAAAAATTCTAACTACCCTTAGAAGAGTAGAGGGTGAATTAATTTAGTTAGAAGTGCAAGACTTTATTTCAGAAAAATGGAATTTTTCTAAATCGCAAATTCGGACAAATTATTATATCGAGGACTTTTACTGGGGTTTCTAATACACCAGAAAAATAATAAAAAAATTCTAACTACCCTTAGAAGAGTAAAGGGTGAATTAATTTAGTTAGAAGTGTAAGACTTTATTTCAGAAGACAGAATTTTGCAAAATCGCAAATTCGGGCAAATTATTATATGGAGGGCCTTTACTGGAGTTTCTAATACACCAGAAAAATAATAAAAAATTCTAACTGCCCTTAGAAGAGTAGAGAATGATTTAATTTAGTTAGAAGTGTATGACTTTATTTTACAAAAACGGAATTTTTTTGAATGGCAAATTCGGACAGATTATTATATGGAGGGTCTTTATTAGAGTTCCTAATACACCAGAAAAATAATAAAAAAATTCTAACTACCCTTAAAAAAGTAGAGGGTGAATTAATTTAGTTAGAAGTGCAAGACTTTATTTCAGAAAAATGGAATTTTTCTAAATCGCAAATTCGGACAAATTATTATATGGGGGGCTTTACTGGAGTTTCTAATACACCAGAAAAATAATTAAAAATTCTAACTACCCTTAGAAGAGTACAGGGTGATTTAATTTAGTAAGAAGTGTAAGACTTGATTACACAAAAATAGAAGTTTTCTAAATAGCTAATTGGGGCAAATTATTATGTGAAGGGTCTTTACTAGAGTTTCTAATACACCAAAAAAATAATAAAAATTCTAACTACCCTTAGAAGTGTAGAGGGTGAATTAATTTAGTTAGAAGTGTAAGACTTTATTTCAGAAAACGAATTTTTTGAAATCGCAAATTCGGACAAATTATTATATGGAGGGCCTTTACTGGAGTTTCTAATACACCAGAAAAATAATAAAAATTCTAACTACCCTTAGAAGAGTAGAGGGTGAATTAATTTAGTTAGAAGTGTAAGACTTTATTTCACAAAAACGGAATTTTTTTAAATCGCAAATTCGGGCAAATTATTATATGGAGGGCCTTTACTGAAATTTCTAATACACCAGAAAAATAATAAAAATTCTAACTACCCTTAGAAGAGTAGAGGGTGAATTAATTTAGTTAGAAGTGTAAGACTTTATTTCAGAAAAATGAATTTTTCTAAATCGCAAATTCGGCAAATTATTATATGGAGGGCCTTTACTGGAGTTTCTAATACACCAGAAAAATAATAAAAATTCTAACTACCCTTAGAAGAGTAGAGGGTGAATTAATTTAGTTAGAAGTGAAGACTTTATTTCAGAAAAATGGAATTTTTCTAAATCGCTAATTCGGACAAATTATTATATGGAGGGCCTTTACTGGAGTTTCTAATACACCTGAAAAATAATAAAAAAATTCTAACTACCCTTAGAAGAGTAGAAAATGATTTAATTTAGTTAGAAGTGTATAACTTTATTTTACAAAAACGGAATTTTTTTGAATGGCAAATTCGGACAGATTATTATATGGAGGGCCTTTACTGGAGTTTCTAATACACCAGAAAAATAATAAAAAATTCTAACTACCCTTAGAAGAGTAAAGGGTGAATTAATTTAGTTAGAAGTGTAAGACTTTATTTCAGAAAGACAGAATTTTTCTAAATCGCAAATTCGGGCAAATTATTATATGGAGGGTCTTTATTAGAGTTTCTAATACACCAGAAAAATAATAAAAAAATTCTAACTACCCTTAGAAGAGTAGAGGGTGAATTAATTTAGTTAGAAGTGCAAGACTTTATTTCAGAAAAATGGAATTTTTCTAAATCGCAAATTCGGACAAATTATTATATGGAGGGCCTTTACTGGAGTTTCTAATACACCAGAAAAATAATAAAAAATTCTAACTACCCTTAGAAGAGTAGAGGGTGAATTAATTTAGTTAGAAGTGCAAGACTTTATTTCAGAAAGATGAATTTTTTAAATCGCAAATTCGGGCTAATTATTATATGGAGGGCCTTTACTAGAGTTTCTAATACACCAGAAAAATAATAAAAAATTTTAACTACCCTTAGAAGAGTAGAGTGATTTAATTTAGTTAGAAGTGAAGACTTTATTTCACAAAAACGGAATTTTTTAAATGGCAAATTCGGACAGATTATTATATGGAGGGCCTTTACTGGAGTTTCTAATACACCAGAAAAATAATTAAAAAATTCTAACTACCCTTAGAAGAGTAAAGGGTGAATTAATTTAGTTAGAAGTGCAAGACTTTATTTCAGAAAAATGGAATTTTTCTAAATCGCAAATTCGGACAAATTATTATATGGAGGGCCTTTGCTGGAGTTTCTAATACACCAGAAAAATGATAAAAAAATTTGAACTACCCTTAGAAGAGTAGAGGGTGAATTAATTTAGTTAGAAGTGCAAGATTTTATTTCAGAAAAATGGAATTTTTCTAAATCGCTAATTCGGACAAATTATTATATGGAGGGCCTTTACTGGGGTTTCTAATACACCAGAAAAATTATTAAAAAATTCTAACTACCCTTAGAAGAGTAGAGGATGAATTAATTTAGTTAGAAGTGCAATCTAAAAGTAATGTTATAAAATCATAAAGTTGGGAGCGCCGCACAAAAAAAATTAGCATTTAAATCCTAAAAATTTTTGAAAGAGCATTTAGATGGGTCCTTTAGCTTTCGTTTAAAAAATATTCAAAATTGAGCAACAGTAACGCGCGTTGCGATTTTTTTTTATAAGTGCTAAAAGAGAGACCAATGCCCGGATAAGCGACGAATCTTCAAAATGCCATGTCTTTTTAAATAGCTTGTTTATTTTTGACTTTAACTATACCTAAAGTAACCAAAGATTTTTACGCTATTAATTCAAGCAAAGTATTGAGGCTTATTTAATAAAAATATAACCTTGTTCTGTCATGAATTTTTAAATGACACCCTCTAATTTTTTTAATGTCAATCCAAAGCCGTTTTTATGTGGGTACATTACTCTTTTCTTTTTAAATGTACAGATAAACGTAAAGCAATTTAATAAATGCGAGTATGTGCGCATTCGAGCGAAAAGTGGCACATTTCCGAGCGAGGGAGGCAAATGAAGCGCGACGCGGAGCGGCGCGCTTCATTTTCCCGAGATCGGAATGTGCCACTTTGAGCTCGAATGCGCACACTCGGTTTTAAGCCTGATTCACAATAATTAATTTGCTCTTTAAATAATTTCAATTAAATATAACAAAGCTGTCCCAAATATACTATTTAATCTTGAAAAAATATTACCAAAACTTGGCTGACGATTTAAAAATTAAAAACTTGGTAATTTTCACCTTCCACGTAGTAACATAAAATTTAATTTGAAGCCTCTGATTTTTTTTTGGTTGTTTGTGTAATACCTAACCAAAAAAAAATTCGAAAACGAAACGCCCATATAACGCATACATTAAAACCGTATGTTTACACCGTAAATAAGTTTTATTTTCGGATAAGTGAAAATTTATTTATGAATTCTGCATGTATGTAAAATTCCAGTGGCGTGTACATTCTTATGGGCGAAAGGTCAAAGATTTACGACACAATGCATCGGGATGCGAAAACAATTATTCGAAGGTATGCTGTTCGGAGGCTTCGTCCGAAGAAAAAAAAAAAGTCGGCGCATGTTTTTGGCGGATTGCGAAATTAACAATTTTCGAGGGGGGCTCGGAACGATTCATTAAAGGCGCCTTTATGCGTAGACGACGAACCGATCGTTCGGTAATTTATTTTGACAATGACAAGTGAATAATTATTTATGCCCATGAATTATTAATTTAATTACGAAAAGGTGAGTCACTCATTGTATGCAATTAGACAAGAATATAATATACATGGACGAATATATTATTAATCTAACGCCGACGGTATGTGTTCGTATGCAACAATATTTTATTGCATTGTGTCATAAATTTTATATCGGTATTTATATTTTATCGAGCCGTACTTGCAAATGCGACATAACGTATATTTATAATATGTATGGCTCTTTTGTGCTTGCCAGGACATTCTTCCTGAAACTGTCCATTTCGCCTTATAAGCCGAAGAACATCAATAAGGCGCGCAAGGCCTTAGCACGCAAATTTCTCCTTAGTCGCAATTAAAAGGGCGCCCGGAATGCCTTTTTCTCGACTTTCCTAACAATTATTTCATTTTCGTGTTCGAGGAAAAAAGGACGCCGAGGAATTTCTAGGATTAACTCGAGTAGCGAATGTCAGGCTTGAATTTATTCAGCAAAGTCCGCTACAACTTGCCTGTGAATTATTGAGTTAAATAAAGAGAAATGTGCGTGTAATGTTCGCAGATATTTAATACTGTACGCACGTAAATAATCTGTGGGAAATAATGCGAAAGATCGATGCACGCGGATTTCCCAAGATGTTGGATTTTTCTTTCGCAAGGACTATTTTTTGATTTGCGTAGTTGGGTGTGTTTTATTCGACGCGGATTTTAATTGTTTTAAATGGACGGGGGATGTGTTTAATTAAATTATTTTTAATGGAATTTTTTCGAAAATTGATATATCAAATAATTTTATATTAACTTGGGAAAAGGTTTGTTTTTCTTTGGGGTACAGTAATGATTTTGGTTTTATTTCAAAGAAAATCAATTTCAAAATTGGCCAGAATATGCATAATATCAATACTTTTAATATGGTCGAAACGGCCCTTAAATATCTTTTTTGGTTTTCGAAAAATTGATTTTTTTCTGAAATCGCAACACACTTTGCGGTCAAAAATTATTCATTTCTCAAAAACGGCTTTTTTGATTTAAACGGGGTTTTGATTAAATGAAAATACATTAAATTTAAGCAAATAGGTGTCTCGGCGATTTTTGAAAAAATAATTTTTAATTTTTTTATGGGCACTCAAAGATTTAGTTAGAATTATATTGTTGTATAAATTTCTGAGAGCTTATTTCGCAAAAAATCCATTTCAAAATTGGACAATATGTCTACGCTATAATAATTTTTAATCTGGTCAAAACGGCACTTGAATATCTCTCTTGGTTTTCGAAAAATTGATTTTTTTCTGAAATCGCAACCAACCCAAGGGATACATTTTTATAATGAACCCACTTTGTGGTCAAAAATTATTCATTTCTCAAAAACGGCTTTTTTGATTTAAACGGGATTTTGATTAAATGAAAACACATTAAATTTAAGCAAATAGGTGTCTCGGCGATTTTTGAAAAAAGAATTTTTAATTTTTTTATGGGCACTCAAAAATTTAGTTTGAATTATATTGTTGTATAAATTTCTGAGAGCTTATTTCGCAAACAATCCATTTCAAAATTGGACAATATGTCTACGCTATAATGATTTTTAATCTGGTCAAAACGGCACTTGAATATCTCTCTTGGTTTTCGAAAAATTGATTTTTTTCTGAAATCGCAACCAACCCAAGGGATACATTTTTATAATGAACCCACTTTGTGGTCAAAAATTATTCATTTCTCAAAAACGACTTTTTTGATTTAAACGGGATTTTGATTAAATGAAAACACATTAAATTTAAGCAAATAGGTGTCTCGGCGATTTTTGAAAAAATGATTTTTATTTTTTTTATGGGCACTCAAAGATTTAGTTAGAATTATATTGTTGTATAAATTTCTGAGAGCTTATTTCGCAAAAAATCCTTTTCAAAATTGGACAATATATCTACGCTATAACAATTTTTAATCTGGTCAAAACGGCACTTAAATATCTCTTGGTTTTCGAAAAATTGATTTTTTTCTGAAATCGCAACCAACCCAAATGATATATTTTTATAATGAACGCACTTTGTGGTCAAAAATTATTCATTTCTCAAAAACGCTTATTTTGATTTAAGCGGGGTTTTTATTAATTAAAAATACATTAAATTTGAGCAAATAGGTGTCTCGGCGATTTTTGAAAAAATGATTTTTATTTTTTTTATGGGCACTCAAAGATTTAGTTAGAATTATATTGTTGTATAAATTTCTGAGAGCTTATTTCGCAAAAAATTCTTTTCAGAATTGGACAATATGTCTACGCTATAATAATTTTTAATCTGGTTAAAACGGCATTTGAATATCTCTCTTGGTTTTCGAAAAATTGATTTTTTTCTGAAATCGCAACCAACCCAAATGATATATTTTTATAATGAACGCACTTTGTGGTCAAAAATTATTCATTGCTCAAAAACGGCTTTTTGGATTTAAACGGGGTTTTGATTAAATAAAAATACATTAAATTTAAGCAAATAGGTGTCTCGGCGATTTTTGAAAAAATGGTTTTTTTTTTATATACGCCCAAAATATTATCCAGAAATGTATTGTTGTTAAAATTGCAGATGACTTATTTCGCAGCAAATCTATTTCAGAATTGGAGAAAATCAGGTCAAAACGGCAAAAGAAGTACAACTTCACAAACCTTGACGCTTTAGAGCCAAAACAAGATTTATTATTCGACCAAACTCGCACATAAAGGGTGTCCTACACAAAAGAGCCCACGCTCCTTCTCCATTTATCTTTTTTCGAAAAAAAAAATTACATAGAAGTGCTCCCAACAATTGGATTACGTTTCCGCGAAAAACATTACATAATTTCTTAGCAAACCGACTTAGAAAGTCCGCGTTGGAATCGTTTTATGCTTTTGATCGCTTCGACAGCTACAAAATCGCTTAATGATCAATTGAATGCTCCTGTCACTGAATCGAACGATCCAATAATCGCGAGTAATTAACATTTGCGCTTTGAAAAAAATCGGTTTTCGACGAGAAAGCCGTCCCATAGATCTGCGACCATTCCTTTGCACGTATTCGCTCGATCTTGCGATCGTTCCGCGATTAAGATCTATGGGAAGTAGGCGCCACTTGTATCTTGCCCGTGCAACTCAAGGTGGCTTTATTTATTACGCAAAAAGCACGCCTTGAAGTCCGATTGTTAACAGTAATTGCTCGAATTTTAATTGGCCTAGTGTGCATATGTATATCGAAAATGCAAAGCGCTATTATTTATCGTCTAAGGTTGGTATTTAAACTTATTTATCGTTTTATTTACTGTTGTTGCGGCCGGATCGGGTAAAGGATTAAAAAATCGTTCCGGTGGTGTAAAATATGCCCAGCATGCGGAATTTACAAGACTACCTTTTTTCTTGTAGGTGTAAATAATTACGCTTTGTCTAAGTGTAGGCAGAGGACTGGTTTTTTCCGTCGATTGTTTTTTTTTCTCCTCGCGGTTCGAATTTTTCCACCGATTTTAAGCCCCCCCAGGGGAAAAAAAAATTATTATATTCATATATAATCATGGATAACTTTATATAGTTTTATATGTTATATATGGTTTTATATTAATGTATATATAATTATGTATAAATTTATATACAGTGGAACTCGATTATCTGGATAATTGAAAATTCGGATAATTGAAAAAAACAACAATTTTACCTTGTTAGGTATTTATTTACAAAAAAAAACGAAACAAATAAGTATTAATTATAAAATCAACAGTAAAAAATTCCAAATAGAATCATAAAATGTTTAGATAAAATTAAAAGTAAATTGATCATTGTTAATCGTGGCGAAAAGCGGAGTGTGCACATTCGAGCTCAAAGTGGCACATTCCCGATCTCGGAAAATGAAGCGCGCCGCTCCGCGTCGCGCTTCATTTGCCTCCCTCGCTCGGAAATGTGCCACTTTTCGCTCGAATGCGCACATCTTCGTATTTATGCGATTTGTTTACATTAATTATTAGATTTAAAAAGTAAATAGTAATGTGTTCATATAAAACGACATATGTGCACATTGTATACTCGGCACATTTTTTTTTATGAAGTTATACCTCTTTTGCGCGTTGAGAGTAATATATTGGCAGACGGTTGAAGTTAGTCGTCTAAGAAAATAAATTAATAATTGTGAATGATGCTTAAAACCGAGTGTGCACATTCGAGCTCAAAGTGGCACATTCCGATCTCGGGAAAATGAAGCGCGCCGCTCCGCGTCGCGCTTCATTTGCCTCCCTCGCTCGGAAATGTGCCACTTTTCGCTCGAATGCGCACATCTTCATTTATGCGATTTGCTTACATTAATTATTAGATTTAAAAGTAAATAGTAATGTGTTCATATAAAACGACATATGTGCACATTGTATACTCGGCACATTTTTTTTTTTTATGAAGTTATACCTCTTTTGCGCGTTGAGAGTAATATATTGGCAGACGGTTGAAGTTAGTCGTCTAAGAAAATAAATTAATAATTGTGAATGGTGCTTAAAACCGAGTGTGCACATTCGAGCTCAAAGTGGCACATTCCGATCTCGGGAAAATGAAGCGCGCCGCTCCGCGTCGCGCTTCATTTGCCTCCCTCGCTCGGAAATGTGCCACTTTTCGCTCGAATGCGCACATCTTCGTATTTATGCGATTTGCTTACATTAATTATTAGATTTAAAAAGTAAATAGTAATGTGTTCATATAAAACGACATATGTGCACATTGTATACTCGGCACATTTTTTTTTTTTATGAAGTTATACCTCTTTTGCGCGTTGAGAGTAATATATTGGCAGACGGTTGAAGTTAGTCGTCTAAGAAAATAAATTAATAATTGTGAATGGTGCTTAAAACCGAGTGTGCACATTCGAGCTCAAAGTGGCACATTCCGATCTCGGGAAAATAAATACGAGGATGTGCGCATTCGAGCGAAAAGTGGCACATTTCGAGCGAGGGATGCAAATGAAGCGCGACGCGGAGCGGCGCGCTTCATTTTCCCGAGATCGGAATGTGCCACTTTGAGCTCGAATGTGCACACTCGGTTTTAAGCACGATTACGAGGTGTTCCGTTTTAACAAGAAATAACGAACGCGGTTGACAATCCGGATAATCGCGAATCCGTATGACTGAGGTCCGGATCATCGAGGTTTTACTGTAATTATATAAAATTGTATAAAGTAGCTTATTCCGGTAAAAAAGTATTTTATATAATCATATGTAATTATTTATAATTATATATAAAATTATATTAGATTGCTTATATTAAATTATATATAATGTTATGATATTATATATATTTATACATAATTATATATATTTTTATATAAACCGGGAAAACATTTTATATAATTTTATAAAATCATATATAAAATAATATATTTTGAATATTTTCGATATAATTGTTATTATTTGCCTTTTTCTTTAAAATTATTCATCATTATACTAACTTATGGACAAATTTTATAGAATTATGTAAAATTATATAAAAGTAGATAAAATTATATTGCGCCAAAATTCGTATATATAATTATATATGATGATTTATATATAATTTTCGAAAATCAAGAATGTAACAGAATTAAAGGTGTATAGCGACCAGGTGTAAGAAAAGAAGCAGGTAATAATACGAAATCCGAAGTGCAAGGTAAAATAAACGGGCTAGCGTTTAGAAAACACTTCCTGCGAAGAACCTGTGCGCTTCCTTCCCACAGGAGCGTTCGAAAATTGTCCTTATACCGTCGGAATATAGAACGCGCGCACCCTTAACAAGTTTAAATGGACTCATGTTACAATATATTTATTTTTCTGAATGCGATCCTCTACCTGTTTGACAAAGGTCGGTGGCCACCGGCTCTAAATAAGTGCACATGGGAATCTGTCGAAATACTGGGTTACACACACCCTTTTCTGTTTTTACCTCTTCGCCGTTTTGTGGTCCTCGAGATGACAGACTTTCTAGTTTTGAAACGTGTTTATAAACTTCTTTCAAAGTGAAAAACGCCGTTTCGTGTCGAAAAGCGGCTCGCTTTTGCACTCGAGAAAAAGAAAAATACTAAAAGGGCCTTATTGCCGAAGCTCGTTAGTACTAGTGTAAATGCGGCTTTAATTTATCGGAAAAGAAGTTAGCGAGCTTAAAAATTTTCGATAAAACTAAATAAATAAAAAAACGGACCCCTTGATTCACAAAAAAAATCGTAGCGCCCTTATTTTCGATCCAATCATTACAAACGACACGGATTCGGAATCCTGAGGCTTTTTTACATAAGATACATGTATAATATGTATAGGGTGCGACGTTAAATTTTTGAAAATAAAAAATTGCGAATTTTGGCGCTCATTTTGAGCCAATTTTGAACTTTCAAAAAATTGTAACGCCGTTATTTGTGAACGGATCTTTAAAAACTATTCAGAATCGGATTTGGCAGCCTTTTTGGCTTCGGATAGGCGTAAGAAACCGTAGGCCTGCTATTCCAGAGCTTTGGGAAAACGTTTTGAAAATTCAAAATCGATGGGTTTTAACCCATGTATTTTTGATAAAAAATGAAAAAAATAGAATTGCTTTATATTGCGAGAGGACGTTCCTACGTACCCCTAGTGACTATAACCGGTGTCATTTCCCCGCGCTTTCCCTCTAAAATAAAAATTTTCGATACAAACTAAATCAATAGAAATACGTACCCCTTGATTCACAAAAAAAATCGTAGCGCCCTTATTTTTGATGCAATCATTACAAACGACACGGATTCGGAATCCTGAGGCTTTTTACATAAGATACATGTATAATATGTATAGGGTGCGACGTTAAATTTTGAAAATAAAAATTGCGAATTTTGGCGCTCATTTTGAGCCAATTTTAAACTTTCAAAAATTGTAGCGCCGTTATTTGTGACGGATCTTTAAAACTATTCAGAATCGGATTTGGCAGCCTTTTGGCTTCGGATAGGCCTAAGAAACCGTAGGCGTGCTATTCCAGAGCTTTGGGAAAACGTTTTGAAAATTCAAAATCGATGGGTTTTAACCCATGTATTTTTGATAAAAATGAAAAAATAGAATTGCTTTATATTGCGAGGGACGTTCCTACGTACCCTAGTGACTATAACCGGTGTCATTTCCCGCGCTTCCCTCTAAAATAAAAATTTTCGATACAAACTAAATGAATAAAATACGTACCCTTTATTTCACAAAAAAAATCGTAACGCCCTTATTTTTGATCCAATCATTACAAACGACACGGATTCGGAATCCTGAGGCTTTTTTACATAAGATACATGTATAATATGTATAGGGTGCGACGTTAAATTTTCGAAAATAAAAAATTGCGAATTTTAGCGTTCATTTTGAGCCAATTTTGAACTTTCAAAAAATTGTAGCGCCGTTATTTGTGAACGGATCTTTAAAAACTATTCAGAATCGGATTTGGCAGCCTTTTTGGCTTCGGATAGGCGTAAGAAACCGTAGGCCTGCTATTCCAGAGCTTTGGGAAAACGTTTTGAAAATTCAAAATCGATGGGTTTTAACCCATGTATTTTTGATAAAAAATGAAAAAAATAGAATTGCTTTATATTGTGAGGGGACGTTTCTACGTACTCCTAGTAACTGTAACCTGTGTCATTTCCCCGCGCTTCCCCTCTAAAATAAAAATTTTCGATACAAACTAAATGAATAAAGATACGTACCCCTTTATTTCACAAAAAAAATCGTAACGCCCTTATTTTCGATCCAATCATTACAAACGACACGGATTCGGAATCCTGAGGTTTTTTTACATAAGATACATGTAAAATATGTATAGGGTGCGACGTTAATTTTTCGAAAATTAAAAATTGCGATTTTATGTTCACTTTTTTGCACAAAAGGGCAATGCGTAATAATTCGGTACCGTTAAAAGTCGCAAAAGCAACGGTAGCGCTGTCGTAATAAAGCTCTTAAGATACGAAATCGCACGTTAAAGCTATTAGGGCGATTTTTCTTCGACGAAACTTAACTCCAGATTAAACTTAATTGCCCGTATACAAAACATACCAATTAGAATTTATAATGTGGCGATAAAGGTGTCGATATAATTATCCTTTTATTAATCGAGACAAGTCGGCATTTTCTCCTTTCCACGTGCGCACTTTTACCTCAATTATCGGACGAGAATGTTGGCGCCTCATTAAACGAAATCTCTCCCCAACTAAAATAAAAAGTACGCAACCTGCGATTTTGTGTGATACACATTTTGCAAACGCACACACACACCAAAGAATTTATTATATTGTAACCTGTTGCACGAGCATATTATTACTTATTCACGGTAGAAAATTTATGCTCGGTGGGATACGTAAAGCGTCGAAGCTATGTTATCCTTCTGCACATTTTATTCAATTATTCTTCGAGGTTTATGCCTTGCCGAGCAATAACGTCCCATCGACCTGAATTTCGCCAGCAATTCCAAACGCCACGAAATGCGTTTGTCACGTCAACTTGTCAAAAGACTCGAACGAGCACAATACAAAACACCGGCCGCGATTCCAATCTCACAATCCCCTCGTATTTAGATCATATTTCCATATAATATAATCGAGAGGCGAAAAAAAATCGACAATAACGGACTTTGACTCCTACATTAATTCCATTACACTTCCTCTTACCGTTTAATATAAATTTTATTAAGTAACTAGGTTATTATTGCATATTTGATACGGATTCTCGGTACTAACGAACAATCAGATTTGAAATTGTTCGCACCGTTTTTGCGATTTGCATATAAACTTTCGAAAACGCGATCGCGTGGGCGTCGCACGTTATTTCAATCGCGACACCTAAAAATTCGATTTGGGACCGCATTAAATTCGATTTTCGCCCGTTCGACATTAAAAACCCACTTCGGATGGCGTCGATGCGCCGCTTCTTCACATCTTGCGAAAAAAAATGGCCCATTTAATTATTTTTGACTCTTCGAGAAGATTATTAATAAATGTGGCCGCGCGCCGCCGCTGGTACACTCGATCGCCGCGGCGGCGGTGCAGCGGTGGCGCTGCCGGCGTAGCGTGGAAAACGGCTTCCGGTGCGGCGGCGCTGAGGCGGCGGTGCCGAGGCGGCGCAAATAGCACGCTATAAATTTTAATTTTCGCTCGGAACGCAAGGGAAAGACTTTACCTTATGTAATTTGTGAAAAAAAATTTTTTGCAACAGCCACCGAGCTTTAAATTATTTAATCGTCGTTCCAGACGATTTGTAAACAAATTAAGGCATCGCAACATCGAGACGGAATAAACAGATCCGAGCTTAATATGAGTAATTAATAATACTTAATTAGTTGCTTGTACTAATTAATAAAACACATCTTATTTAAATAACATTATTTATTTAAATAAGTTCCAGTAAACTTTACGTTTAAAAAATTAGCTGTCGGAGCGGTTGCATTAAGTGGGATGTCGGACATAATTAATAACGAAGCTAATCATTTTCGGCGTACGATTTAAATTATCTCCCCGCTTTAAATTGCAATATTGTAAAAGTCAACCGTAAAAACGGCGTTTGCCGGATATGAGTCCCATAAAAAAGTGAAATTGCAGACGTTTCGTTGATTTAACGTCAAATTAAATAAATAACAGGACAACAGTTTGCGCAAATATTTGTAAGGATTTTATTTCTTTTTATGCTCGTGCACATATAAAGCCTGACAGATAAATGTTAAATATTCAAGTTGTCCCACAATGTGCAATTTTAAATTTTCGGTTTTGCGTTGTTTTTTTTTGCAAGACGACGAGGCAGCCAGAAATCTTCTCTTTTCGCAATTAACAGGCGTGGGGTAAAAATTATTGCCCAATTTTATTTTTGCACTAATTATTTTTCGATCGGGGGCTCTTGTTATGGGCGATGTTTTTTTCGTTTGCTAAAACCAAAAAAAAAAAAATGTCTCGAGCCGCATAATTAATCATTCGAGCCAAAAGAATTTGTGCAACACCTCTTAATTGGAACTTTAACAATTTCTTCGTGAAGGCAAAAGAAAAAATAGATACGCCAAGGTATGCAATATGCAAAAGGTTATGTAAATGCTTCGAAAACATTCATCATTGGAGAGTCGACGTCCTAGTTCTATCCCGAGTGAGTTGCAATTTAAACTTATCAAAACTCATTAAAATCGCAATGCGATATATCGTCCGACATCTAAAAGGCATACCAAGAACTTGTCCCAAAAACACGCCTTCATAATTTACACCCATTAAATCGGTAGCATAACAATAAACATAAGCCCCCAATAATTCGTGGGCTGCATTGTCTTAAGGTCATTTCCGTTGCCAAATTGGTTATGCTAAAAAAAAGTGCGCGCGTCGAGGATAATTTTTTTTTGAAAAATTGCACGTCAGATGTCGCGAGTCCGATCATTTTTCTTCGTCCCGTTTCTCTCCCGGACAATCGAGCCCGGGCTCGAGAAATTGCGTCACACCTGTTCGAATGGCCTTTTAATTTATGACCGAGGCGAACCGATTGGACGTTATGACTTCGGACTTAATGAGTGGGTAATTTAACCCTCCGACTAAATGTCATAAGAAATTGTTTTTAATTTTTTTGGATTTGGGCTCAAAAATTTATCTAGAAATGTATTGGTAAAATTGCGGATGGCTTATTTCGCAGCAAATCTGTTTCAAAAACACGCCTTCATAATTTACACCCATTAAATCGGTAGCATAACAATAAACATAAGCCCCAATAATTCGTGGGCTGCATTGTCTTAAGGTCATTTCCGTTGCCAAATTGGTTTGCTAAAAAGTGCGCGTCGAGGATAATTTTTTTGAAAAATTGCACGTCAGATGTCGCGAGTCCGATCATTTTCTTCGTCCGTTTCTCTCCCGGACAATCAGCCTGGGCTCGAGAAATTGCGTCACACCTGTTCGAATGGCCTTTTAATTTATGACCGAGGCGAACCGATTGGACGTTATGACTTCGGACTTAATGAGTGGGTAATTTAACCCTCCGACTAAATGTCATAAGAAATTGTTTTTAATTTTTTTGGATTTGGGCTCAAAAATTTATCTAGAAATGTATTGGTAAAATTGCGGATGGCTTATTTCGCAGCAAATCTGTTTCAAAATTGGACAAGATATCCCTGATATAATAGTTTTTAGTCTGGACAAGACGGCCTTGAATATCTTTTTTGGTTTTTGAAAAATTTTTTTTTTGAAATTGCAACCAACTCGAAGGATACGTTATTATAATGAACACACTTTGTGGTCAAAAATTATTCATTTCTCAAAAACGCCTTTTTCGATTTTAACGGGAGTTTTATTAATTAAAAATACATTAAATTTGAGCAAATAGGTGTCTCGGCGATTTTTGAAAAAATGGTTTTTTAATTTTTTTATGGGCACTCAAAGATTTAGTTAGAATTATATTGTTGTATAAATTACTGCGAGCTTATTCCGCAAAAAATCTATTTCAAAATTGCCCAAAATGTCTATGCTGTAATAATTTTTAATCTGGTCAAAACGGCACTTGAATATTTTTCTTGGTTTTCGAAAAATTGATTATTTTCTGAAATCGCAACCAACTCGAGGGATACATTTTTATAATAAACACACTTTGCGGTCAAAAATTATTCATATCTCAAAAACGCCTTTTTCGATTTAAACGGGGTTTTTATTAATTGAAAACACACTAAATTTAAGCAAATAGGTGTCTCGGCGATTTTTGAAAAAATGTTTTTTTGGTTTTTTTTATAAGCACTCAAAGATTTAGTTAGAACTATATTGTTGTATAAATTTCTGATAGCTTATTTCGCAAAAAATCTATTTCAAAATTGGACAAAATGTCTATGCTATAATAATTTTTAATTTGGTCAAAACGGCACTTGAATATCTTTTTTTGTTTTTGAAATATTAATTTTTTTCTGAAATCGCAACTTACTCAAAAGATACAATTCTATAATAAACACACTTTGTTACCAAAAACTATTCATTTCTCGAAAACGCCTTTTTCGATTCAAACGGGGTTTTTATTAATTGAAAATACATTAAATTTGAGCAAATAGGTGTCTCGGCGATTTTCGAAAAAATACTTTTTTGATTTTTTTGATAGAGCTTTTGGAATTAGAACTAAAATTACATTACTCCAGAACCAAAGCTGCAATATAAAATTAAATACTTTTTCTTTGGGTCCAATTTACACCAAAAAAAAAATTTAAACGAACTGCAGTTAAAAATACCAAGCACGCGGGATAGAAGTGATACTTCTTTGGCACCACCGAATTAAATATAGCGAGGCGTTCATGTATAGCTAGACCACTAGCTCCAAATTATATGTTACTGCGCCATCTTTAAAAAAAATCTAGTCGTGGACGCTTTTCCCTGCATATTTATTTCCCGATTTACACGGTAGGTTCCGGACAAAACCGTGTAAATCGAAGACAAAGCAAAATATGCATAAATTAGTCAGTTAATTTTAGAAATGAAAGTAAACAAACTCAATAAACACCAAGATGTGCGCATTCGAGCGAAAAGTGGCACATTTCCGAGCGAGGGAGGCAAATGAAGCGCGACGCGGAGCGGCGCGCTTCATTTTCCCGAGATCGGAATGTGCCACTTTGAGCTCGAATGCGCACACTCGGTTTTAAGCACGATTACCAAGCCTCCCGTTTTAATTCTACCTCAAACTTAATTTTGTAATTTTTTGAAAATTTCTTGGGTTGGCTACCGTGGAAGATTGCAACCACGAAGAGAGCTGTGTCTGTGTGTGTATGTGTGTGGGGAAGGATACGCTTTGTTTTGGCATTAAGAATAAATTATAAAGAATTCACCTGCTAGAAATTCCGATTGGACGGTTGACCTTGGTACAGGTGTATGTGGTTAATAATGTGGCAGCCCTGCAGGTGCCCGCTTTTTACACTTTCAAATGCGAACCATTTACGATTTCGTCACGTTTCCTTTATTGGAGGAGTTACTTGCGGATTGCGTGCCTTATTTCGAAAGCCTCGTTAAGATCCGATTAATTAACACGTAACGTTTCGCTTGCAGACCCCTCGCGCCCGCAATTTTAGCACTTTTGAGTCGGACGCGCGCACGCCTTTCTTGCCGTTTGCGATTTGCTGCGATTAGCCCGAAGAGCACTTAATCTTATTTCTGCGGACGCGTTCCTCGCCGAAGAATTTTATTTTACGATCGTTTGCATATTTTTTTTTGCTAGGTTTATGTGTTAAGAAACGACTTGTGGCAGATGGTTCTGTGATTGTGTCAACTTTTTGAAGTTATACTTCTTCTGGTGCGTCGAGAGTAAAATGTTAGTTCGTTGGCCATCTAAGAAAGTAAATTTATTGTTGTGAATGGTGCTTAAAACCGAGTGCGCACGTTCGAGCTCAAAGTGGCACATTCCGATCTCGGGAAAATGAAGCGCGCCGCTCCGCGTCGCGCTTCATTTGCTTCCCTCGCTCGGAAATGTGCCACTTTTCGCTCGAATGCGCACATCTTCGTATTTATTGCATTTGTTTACATTAATTATTGATTTAAAAAGTAAATAGTAACGTGTTCAAATAAAACGACATATGTGCACATTGTATACTCAGCACAAATTTTTTTTTTATGAAGTTATACCTCTTTTGGCGCGTTGAGAGTAATATATTAGCAGACAGTTGATGTTAGCCGTCTAAGAAAATAAATTAATAATTGTGAATGGTGCTTAGAACCGAGTGCGCACATTCGAGCTCAAAGTGGCACATTCCGATCTCGGGAAAATGAAGCGCGCCGCTTCGCGTCGCGCTTCATTTGCCTCCCTCGCTCGGAAATGTGCCACTTTTCGCTCGAATGCGCGCATCCTCGTATTTATCGATTTGCCTTAATTAATCTTTTCACTTTCAACTCACAAAATCAAAAATTTACCATTTATAAATTAAAAAAATGCAGACCTTTAAATTTTTAATTTTATTTCCAAAGATTTATCATTAGAAAATTTGAAGATTTTTAAAACAATATAAATATTTAAGCCTCCTTTTTAGTTATAATTTTGAAAATTTATATTTGATTATATCTCATTGGTAGTTACAACTTTTATTCGAAATATTTTTTTCTATTTACTTTACTTTAAAAAATAATATAGATAACGTCTTTCAATTATAAGAAATGGCAATTTAAAAATAACGTTACAAAATGACAAAGTTGGGAATGCCACACAAAAAAAATTAGCCTTTAAATCCGGAAATTTTGCAGGAGCATTTAGATGGGTCCTTTAGCTTTCATTTGAAAAAAAAATTTCAAAATTGAGCAACAGTAGCGCGTGTTACGAATTTTTTTAGTAAGCGCTAAAGAGAGACCAATGCTCGACTGGACAACGAACCCCCAAAATGCTATGTGTTTAAATAGCTCGTTTATTTTTGATTTTAGCCATACCTAAAGTAACCAAAATTCGTAACGCTATTGATTCAAAAAAAAAAAGTATTGAGCCCTATTTAATAAAAATATAACCTCGTTCTGTCATTAATTTTCAAATGACACCCCCTAATTTTTTTAATCCCCATCCAAAGCCGTTTTTATTTGGGTACATTACTTTTTCTCTTTAAATCTACAAATAACTGTAAAAAAAAACTTGTAAAAATTTAAAATTTTTTAATCCGTCGGCGTCGGCCCTCGAAAAACGTATGAAAAAACCAATGGAAACATTTAAATGCGCTTTTCGCAAAATAAAACGCCAAATTGAATTGTTATCAGTAAAATTGAATTTTTTTTGCACCTGTCGGACTGCGAAGGGCCTTTGTGTCTCGAAGGGCGGAAACGTTAAGCGAACGTCGACCCAAAAAACCCGCTTTAAAATTTTAGTTCGAACCCGAGATTTAAGTTTGCAAACGTCAATCAAGCGTGACGATAATTTCCTGCGCCCTTTTTTTTTTAAAACGGATGCAGATTTACCACGAAAAAAAAATAAATCGCGACGGTCGGCCGTTCCTCTCGCTTCGAGCCTTAATAAAATACGTTTTAAGGCGATAAATTACGGATTAATAAGAAATTAAAGAACTATAGGATTGTATATCGCACTTTACTTATTTGGAAACTTGATTGTTATTTTTTTTTAAGTGGCATTGTGTTCTCCGCGGTGGTCTCCAAATATTATTTTACGGCAATAATAAATATGCGGGGCCGAAACGCGGGGTCAAAATTATCGCTTTGTTTCGAAGATCGCTTTCCTGTTAGAGTTTTATTTGACAATCACGATTTTTATTCGTTTTCTTGCGACGTCTCCGACGAGAGTACACGTCTTTTCGCAATTTCCGAGTCAATCTGCAAGTTCTAATGGGTAATTATGGGAGGTTTGCCCTTTTCGAAATTGTCAAGTTCCGTTTTCGAATAACGAACCGACTACATTAAGAAATTATTGGTTCACGTTAAAGCAGTGCTTCCCAACCTTTTTTTTAACATGTCCCACTTAATTCGTTTTCAAAATTTAAATGTCCCCTTATGTAACATTGAAGTTATACTTCTTTCGGCGCTTTGAGAGTAAAATGCTAACGAAAATTCGACAGTCGAAGTAAGAATGTAAATTAATACTTGTGAATGAGGCTTAAAACCGAGTGTGCACGTTCGAGCTCGAAGTGGCACATTCCGATCTCGGGAAAATGAAGCGCGCCGCTCCGCGTCGCGCTTCATTTGCCTCCCTCGCTCGGAAATGTGCCACTTTTCGCTCGAACGCGCACATCTTCGTTTTATTTGATTTGTCTACTTTATCTTTCGCCTTTTCAAATCATAAATTTAAAGTTAGGTTAGTAAATATCGATTTTATGTTCGAAAAAACGTATTTGTCATGGCAATGAGTGGAAGGGAGCGAAAAGATACGAGAATTTCGTCGGTGCGAGTGAAAGAAAAGATAAAAATGATTTACTAATGTTTCGGCACTAAAATGATTGTGAATCACGCTTAAAACCGAGTGTGCACGTTCGAGCTCAAAGTGGCACATTCCGATCTCGGGAAAATGAAGCGCGCCGCTCCGCGTCGCGCTTCATTTGCTTCCCTCGCTCGGAAATGTGCCACTTTTCGCTCGAACGCGCACATCCTCGTATTTATTGAACTTATCTTTGCACGCGGTTAGATTTAATTTAGTTACACCAAAGAAGTATAACTTCTAATGCGCCTACATAAGTACACGCACCGAATTTTTTAATTTCGTATTTAAAAATTGAATTATTCTACATATGAAGCCTAATTATAACTTGTTCAAGACACAAGATTTAGGTTTTAGAAAGAAATCACTATGAAATTACAGTCGAACTTCAATAAGTCGAACGCGGATAAGCCGAATTTTTGATAGCTCGAACTCGAACCAGTTTCCCTAGAACTTGCCTATATCAACGTTAATATTTTTATGTCAATAACTCAAAATTTAATAAATCGAATTATTTAATTAGTCGAAGCGTTTTAGAATTCATTAAATTCAAGTTTCCATTAGTAAATAGGTCGATGACTCGAAGTTAAATTTTACAACTTTTCTAAAAATTTCGCTACCTGAGAGAGGATTAACGACGGCTCGGTTTGGTGTTATTGATGCTTTAAAAGCTCTATTGTTAACTACGAATAAAAGGTTTATACTACAAGAATGTTTTGACGGCGGCACTTCAATTGGATTTAAAAACTAATTTATGTTTAAATGCCTTATGAACAGTTATAAATTTTTGAGATGGTTTTACCGTTTATTTTACAAAAAAAAGAAACTATTTTTGCATTTTAGTTTTCAATTTGCTAGTTATTCGTCGACTACGAAGACTAACAAATGTGTTTTACGTTCTTTATAGTTTGTAACAGAGTATAACAGAAAATCTAAAAAAGTTTAATACTTTTTCTAAAATTATTTACGTATTAACATGGAGTGTAAACGAAAATTAAAAAGCTTAACCATAAGGAAGAAAATTAATCTTATAAAAGAAGTGAAACGTGGGCTCAAAAGAAAAAAGGATAAAGCTAAAGATTTTGGTATTCCCGCGAACACTTTATCAACCATTTTATAAAACAGAGACCTAATTGTTTAACTGAACTTCTTTTGGTAACTTGAGT
Source organism: Sinopyrophorus schimmeli (assembly GCA_036325965.1). Classification (NCBI taxonomy): domain Eukaryota; kingdom Metazoa; phylum Arthropoda; class Insecta; order Coleoptera; family Elateridae; genus Sinopyrophorus; species Sinopyrophorus schimmeli. Next base: position 140,997 of record JARFIZ010000026.1, on the reverse strand, counting down.
TTTTGATAATTCGAATTATTTTTGCTGTCCCTTCGACTTCGACTTATCGAGGTTCGACTGTATTAGGAAAAAATCAATAAATAAATTTTCGACACATATAATAGGTAGATAAGTAAAAATCAAGTTGAATAATGATATTGCCCCTTCCCTAAACTTTTAAATTGCCCCCATGTGGGGCGTGGGACCCACGTTGGGAACCACTGCGTTAAAGTAAACTGCCGATAATTTGTTGACTCGTGACACGCCGTAGAATTGATAAATATAGATCAGGGATCGAGAGTCGCTTATTTAGAATTTTATGATCCAATTATGGGAAAAAGCAAAGGCACGGGGGAATGCCCCGTAACAGGTTAAAACGTTCCGTTTTACTAATTTAACGATTCAATATGGAAAAACGTACATTTCCTTTTCTGCGCGCATTTATTACAAATAAATAGTGTTAAGTCGACAGGGGAACTAAAAACAAAGCATAAATACGAAGTCTTGCGGCTTATAACTTATAAGCAGCGTATTTAAATGAGCACATCTCCATCTGATTACAACAAAAATAGAAATTTATGTGTGCTTTGCGTACGGACCGTACATATTGGCATATTTTCTCTTCTGGCGTGCTCGCTATCTCTTCGCAAAATCGCCGTACGCCATTCTCCTGCGTAACAGCGCCAAGTTTTACACCCTCTGCGAAGCTATAAAACGCTTCGAAAAACTGATTTCATCTCCCGCCAATAAAATACACCTTGCGATGTAGAATCGTTACTGTTTTCTTTTCGAAAAAATTCGAACTGGTGCTTAAAAATCAAAAGAACTCAAAAATAATGTTGCGAAGACAACATTATTATTTTTGGAACGTTTAAATTAAGTTATTTAAGGTAAGAGACTCGATACCCGATCAGGACCCCAATACCCGATCACTAAAATAATTAGGTGAAGACTGCAACACAAATAAATTACTATAATATTAATGAAATACATTTATTACATGTTTTTCACTATGCAAAAAAGTCCAAAAATTTTTGTCTTATAAGCCCGTAAAAAATTAATTAGCGTTCCTATTTGTTTTTGATATAATACAAAAAAGCGAAAATTATTTTTCGAAATTATTTAAATCTAACACAAGGGCTGTTTGGAGGAGATTTTTGGGACCATTTTATATTGATTACGTTTTTTTCGTAGCTTGCCTTATAAGCCCGTAAATAATTAATTAGCGTTCCTATATGTTTTTGAAATAATACAAAACACCAAAAATTATTTTTCGAAATTATTGAAATCTAACACAAGGGCTGTTTAGAGGGGAATTTCGGGATCATTTTATATTGATTACGTTTTTTTTGTAGCTTGCCTTAGAAGCCCATAAAAAATTAATTAGCGTTCCTATATGTTTTTGAAATAATACAAAAAACCGAAAATTATTTTTCAAAATTATTTAAAACTAACACAAGGGCTGTTTGGAGGGGACTTTTGGGACCATTTTATATTGATTACGTTTTTTTCGTAGCCTGCCTTATAAGCCAGTAAAAAATTAATTAGCGTTCCTATATGTTTTTGAAATAATACAAAACACTGAAAATTATTTTTCAAAATTATTTAAATCTAACACAAGAGCTGTTTAGTAGGGCTTTCGGGTCAATTTTATTTAGATAGGGTTTTGTTGTAGCTCCCTTTATAAGCCAGTAAAAAATTAATTACCGTTGCCATACATATGTAATCAAATATTATAATGTTGGATAAAAAGAATTTAATAATTTTTGAATGGTTGCCGTGAATTAAATCGGTTTAGAAAGCAAGAATTGTATGTCAAGGGGTTAAACCTTTTATTTTTAAATCTTTTTAATAAATACTATTTTAAATAGATAATAAAATTAAATTAATATTCTTTGTCTGTTAATAAAAATACTTTGTATATTGATCGGGCACTGGGGTACACATTGATCAAGTACTAATTTTTTTCATTTTAGTGTGATTGGATATTGAGACATTTTTTCCTTATATTAATCAATTTAGATTGTTACAAAATTCTGGAGAGCTCTAAATAAGTGATTATATATAATAGAATACATTTAATCTATTATGCTTTTGTGAAAACGGAATATAATTATATTCGTTAGTGTCTTTTTTAAAATAATTAGGGCACAACAATTTTATGAAGTAATTGCGATCAACGATTGTTCAATTTACTTAGTACATCTGTACTTATACATAAAAAGAAGGAAAAAAATGCAGATTTTATTTAAAGAAGGTGCACAAGTGACCGGTAAGTCGGTTATTTCCGTTTCCCGTGTGATTTTGAAAGAGGGTTGCGGATGTTCCCAGGATCCGGTCACGCCCCGCCTGACCCAACATCCCTGGAAAGTCTGTATCAAAGAAAATACCTGCTTAGCCCCAATCCTAATGCCTCAACCTGATGCCAACGGACCTGTCTTTCTTTCACCTGTTTGGACCTTTTTGTAAAAAAGGAAAATTTCGGTTAGATTTTTGGGGGAAACGGTTCGTCGGAAAACTACCCTCGCCGCATTTTAATCGTTTTCGACCCATCGAATTTTCGATCTACTTATTTTTGCATTAAAATTGGGAATTTAACGTTGGGGCTTAAGCCGAGATTACGACTGTGTCAATTGTACAAACGATACGATATTAATGTAGAAAAAGGCCGTAGACCTGTCGTTCGGATACGGCACATAACAACCCTCTTAAGCTCTACCGGCAACGGAAACGGCTGCAAGAGTTTTTGCCACTTGTTCCCATGAATAGGACGCCGGGACATCCAAATCGTCGAGCTTTCCCAAGAGCGCTTCGTCGCCTTCGACGAGCTGGCCGAACGAAAATATTAAACACATATACCCGGATGTAATATCGAGTTACAGATTCGTAGACTATTCTAAATACGAAAAAAAATATTATAAATCAAATTTAAATGATTTCGGGAGCTTTTTTAGGGCTTTATTATGAAGTCTTCTTAATTGTTTGGGACTGCTTTGGTGCTTTTTTTTTGGGTACCGGTTCTTTAAGCTCGTTTAAATATTATATTTTTGTTGATTTACTTGTTTTTTTTTAAATTAAGGTTTTAAGTGTCAATAATGGGAAAAAATTACTCGGAAACCGGTCGCTTTTAATTAACGATTTGATTTTTAAAAAATTGTGAGTTGTAAATATTTTTTTCTGCGACACCTGTTGATCAAATTTCGTTAGCTTTCGATTGGCGAAAACCGCGATTTAATCGGGCTCTTCGTTTTTTTGTTATAAACAATTTTTCGTTCAGAACTGTATTATTTTTTTTTGTGAAGTTAAAGAGGTTATTGTCGGTAAGAAAAAATCTAATTTTATAAAAATCAAAAAATATGATTAAATATGATTTGTTATAAAGACTAAAAACCTCAATAACTATTTTTACCGAAAAAAATCAATAAATAGAAGATGCGCGCATTCGAGCGAAAAGTGGCACATTTCCGAGCGAGGGAGGCAAATGAAGCGCGACGCGGAGCGGCGCGCTTCATTTTCCCGAGATCGAAATGTGCCACTTTGAGCTCGAATGTGCGCACTCGGTTTTAAGCACCATTCACAATTATTAATTTTATTTTCTTAGGCGGCTAACATCAACTGTCTGCTAATATATTATTTTCAAAGCGCCGAAAGAGGTATAACTTCATAAAAAAAAAATTTGTGCCGAGTATACAATGTGCACATATGTCGTTTTATTTGAACACGTTACTATTTACTTTTTAAATCTAATAATTAATGTAAACAAATGCAATAAATACGAAGATGCGCGCATTCGAGCGAAAAGTGGCACATTTCCGAGCGAGGGAGGCAAATGAAGCGCGACGCGGAGCGGCGCGCTTCATTTTCCCGAGATCGGAATGTGCCACTTTGAGCTCGAATGTGCGCACTCGGTTTTAAGCACCATTCACAATTATTAATTTTATTTTCTTAGACGGCTAACATCAACTGTCTGCTAATATATTACTCTCAACGCGCCGAAAGAGGTATAACTTCATAAAAAAAAAAATTGTACCGAGTATACAATGTGCACATATGTCGTTTTATTTGAACACGTTACTATTTACTTTTTTAATCCAATAATTAATGGAAACAAATGCAATAAATACGAAGATGCGCGCATTCGAGCGAAAAGTGGCACATTTCCGAGCGAGGGAGGCAAATGAAGCGCGACGCGGAGCGGCGCGCTTCATTTTCCCGAGATCGGAATGTGCCACTTTGAGCTCGAATGTGCGCACTCGGTTTTAAGCACCATTCACAATTATTAATTTTATTTTCTTAGACGGCTAACATCAACTGTCTGCTAATATATTATTTTCAAAGCGCCGAAAGAGGTATAACTTCATAAAAAAAAAATTTGTGCCGAGTATACAATGTGCACATATGTCGTTTTTATTTAACACGTTACTATTTACTTTTTTAATCCAATAATTAATGTAAACAAATGCAATAAATACGAAGATGCGCGCATTCGAGCGAAAAGTGGCACATTTCCGAGCGAGGGAGGCAAATGAAGCGCGACGCGGAGCGGCGCGCTTTATTTTCCCGAGATCGAAATGTGCCACTTTGAGCTCGAATGTGCGCACTCCGTTTTAAGCACGATTCACAATCATTTAAACTAGGCGCAAAATCAATTGAATAGCGTTAATCGTTCCCTCTCACTCGCATCGACGAGTTTGTCGTATCTTTTCGCTCTCTTCCGCTCATTGCTATGGTAAAAACGTTTTTCAAACACACAATCGATATTTACTACATTTTAAGCACGATTCACAACAATTTATTTACTTTCCCAGACGGCCAACTTCAACTTCAACTCTCTGCGCGCCAGAAGAAGTACAACTTCGAAAAGCAAATAAAGAAACGGCATTGGCACGTCTCGTATATCTTCAATTTACCGACAGAAAAATAAATCGTGTAATGAATGAGAGGTAGCACTTTCTATTTTACGGATTCAATTTCACATCTTCTTTCGATCTGGGTTACACCCACGCTCCTAAAGAATTCACGAATTTCTTGTTGTCGTCGAGCACAAAGCTAGATGCAACATTACAAGCGAAAAACAATAGCAACGCGTTCGAATGAGATTTTCGGTAACTCGAGAGCGCTCTTTTCCAACAAAATTGGGCTGGGAAACATTTTTAACGAAAAGAGGCCCGTCAAAAATCGCAATCGGCCGTTTTCGTGTAGGGGAGACCAGGTATGGTTGTCTCACGGGTTGGTTGTCACATTAACCATAACAGAAAACCTAATGAATTAATAAATTCGTTTACCCGTGTCAAAGAAGCCCGAGCACAATACCTCCTTGCGTACTTCACTTCAGTTCGCTCTGAAATACCGTAAAAAAATATATGCGTTTGTTTTCTTTTTTTTTGTACAGTGAAAGTCATTTTTTGTGCATCTGTGTTGAGTCTCGTAATTATAATTAAATTTTGCATAGTGATATCCCTTTTTGTGTATTTATGATGTTTAAGATGTTTCATGACGTTAACGGGGGCTGGTTGTCACATGTGCAAAGCAACACCATAAATATGTGCCGTCTTTTTTATTGGTTTCTAGAGGTTTTACTGCATAAACAATTGGTTGTAATTATATTTGTGTCATTTTTGTTAACATAACCTAAGTTCGTTAGATAGAAGTTACTATGCGCGCATCGCAAATATTTTTTATTTTTTTTTAATTATGAATAAGATATTTTTCGTTCTTTTCTTAGGTTAAATTTCTTACAAACATTTTACCTTTAATAAAAATAGGCATTTGTTTTGTCGTTTTGTATTTTACCTTTTATTTAGTATGTGACTACTTACCCCAGACACGGGGTTAAAAGTCACACTTCTCTTTTTCCATAAAAATTATAATATGTTCTCATTAGATAATGGTAGAGAAATAGTCTTTATTTTTTCTTAACCTAGAATAAATACACTATCTATTGATATATGATATATGAGCTCTATGAATGCAAAAGAACAAAAATTGTGACTTGTAACCCCGGTCTCCTCCCTACTTTTACTTTAATATCGGCTTTCGATCTGTCCACAATCGTTTCTCGTCCGCCGCAAAAATTCGCCCGTCCGCCTTCGCGCCCCCTTTCCGCGAAAAGCGCCCCCCTCGCGCGAAACCGGCCCCGTCGAAGCGATTTAATTTATCGGACTGACACGGCAATTACCTTTTTATAATTTCGAAAAGTTCGCCACAAATAAAAACCTCTTTATTTACATAACGAGATGGACGGTGCCCCTTGTCGAGGTCTCGTGCGAAAAAAATAAATAAAAAGCGCGAACTTCGTTCGAAAGCTCCCCGGAATCGTACAAGGACGGCCGATTCGGCGGCGGAGAAGGCGGCCCCAAATGAGAAACCCAAATATTTGCAGGTCTGACAAGCTGACGGAAAAGGCCGCGCTCCGGCGTGATTGTTTTTAAATTTTAAAATAAGACAGGGCGTCAAAATACGACACCGCAATTACGCGCGCTTTGCTCGATTTTTATTTAATTTAAATTAATCAACGGCTCTTCGATTTGTTGCAAAGGAATCGGGCTTTTCGAGCGCGGATTTCTAAAAACTTATTAACGACCGCAATAACGTTTAAAATTGTTAGGTTATAAATTTGAATTGCTTTGAGAAAATGACCTTTTTGTGTTTACGTTTTGTGTTTACAAAAAACTTGTTTTTTTCTTTGATCCCGTATAAAATTAATAATTTTTGAAATTGTTTCTTCGGAAAGAACGTTTTCAGAAAGGACGAAAAAATTTTTTTGAGTTGCTGTTTAAAAAGAAATTTGAAAATTGGACGTTTGTTGAATGAAACAGGTCGACGTCTTCTTTTTCGATTCGATCGAATTTTTTGTAAATGGTACCACGTCACATTTATCGTTTTAATTTATAAAACAAAATTTTTGAAAAAGAGAGGGCGCTTATTATTTGTAATTTATCGGACCGTTCGAGTTGGGGCCGGCGAAGCGTTCGCCGAACGCGCCTTTCTATTTCGGAATTGACTTTTCCCGATTTTTCCGCAACGCGCGTTCGAAGACAAATCTTTATTTATGGGCGATTTCGATATAGGATTTCTAAACGTCGTCGGTTTGCCTTAATCTGCGTTAAATCATAAGTGCAGTGGCGTACGCCCACGTGCCGCTCTCTAACAATAAAAACGAAGCGAAAAAAATTGGCAGAAAAATAAAGTTATAATCGTAAAATAGTGTCGGCAGTTTTCACTAGGTAATAAATTAATAATAATAATTTTATTTAATCTTTCTCTAGCATAAACCATATATGCGTGAAGTTGGACGTATAGACCCGACCACTCCCATCTAATATTAGTTTTCCTTAATCATTATTTATTGACGGGCTGTTTGAATTTTTATGATCAGATTACTTATTTTACTTTGTTATAATTCGGTGTAGATTTATATGATGTGGGTGTCGGAGACATAAATAATTTATATATTTAAACATTGGTAAGAACAGAAAGTTGCCTATTGCGATTTCTCAAAAAAAAAAAAAAATTAAATAATTTAGAACACTTCGTCGCGGCAAAAAAATATTTTATGAGGAATTACAAATTTTCAATTTAAAAAAAAAAAAACAATAATTTTTGTTAGAAATTATGCGGCCGTCGCCTCTCGGGCCCGTAGGGCTTCGCACGGCTCGTCTTCATTAAATTCTCCGATGGCAAACAACAAACGGATATAGTCATTTGGCAAATTTAAACGTTTAATAAATTAAATCGATTGCGGCTATATTTTTATCGAATTAAGTAAACGGTTCTTTGGATTAGAGCGTTTAACAAATTGCGGACGGGCTCGCGGCGCCATCAATTTTAATCCGCCGAATTTATTTAAAAAACGACAATTTAAATCGTATAATTAATGAAATAAAAAATTTATAATTTATCTCAATTTACATACATATAGTTTTTGTTCTATTGGATATACCATAAATAAATATCGGTGTTTCTGGTATAAATGCGGTATTGTGATTTTTAATAAAAATTGTTTAGAAAATTTTTACGCCTGGCTATATTTAATTTAGTGACGCGAAAGAAGTATAACTTCTAACGCGCGTACAAAAGTTTTTTTTACTTTAAGCTTTAATTTTGCAACACGGGCTAAAATCAAAGTGTGTTCGAGAAAATATTTTAATCAATTTTTATGGCTTTACTAACATCGATTCTTTAGTAGTTTTATAATTGTTTTTTTTTGTAGTGCTCTGCATATTTTTTTGTGATAGCTCTCGGTAGCTCAAGGACCGATATATATATGAGATACTGGAAGGTAATAAGGCCCACTTAGTGTTAAATGTTTTTTATTAAATAAACTAAGACAACTCAAAAACATAATATGAATTCTAAGTGATTTTTACATATTTTTTTCTGAAAGTAATGTATATTTAAAAACAAAAAAAATTAAAACACATTTTTAAAAAACACTGGTGTTTGGGCCTTATTAAACGAACAAGCAGATAATAAGGCCCGCCTTAAAATACAATGGCAGATATTAAGTCCCGAATAAAGTATTCAATTCAGGGGTAGCAACTTTGGCATAGAAAAGGTGCTTGGTCATCTTTCGTTAGTCCAACGCATTCTTCATGTACCCAAGTGTTACATAACGTACAAGATCTCATATCAGCCACAAAATCATGGTTGCAGACGGAACACATCCAAGATTGTTTTGAGGAGCCAGCATTATTGTATTTTTACGTAACCCTGATTTTGATTGTAAGTCACGGCCTTCAAGCATTTGCCTTTTATTAAAATATTAAGGCCCGGGCCTTATTACCTTAGTAGTACAATTTTTCTTTTTTAAGATTTTTTTTTTTTTTTTGATTAAATAAATCAAGTCAACTAAAGAAGAAGTCAAAGAAGAAGCTTATCTCTTTGTATACAATTTTGCTCCTCTTAAATATTCACACGATAGCACTAATTGACAGTTAATTTGGCAGAGATACATTTATAAATTGCACATAATATTGAGGTGGATTCACTAAATCGAGGTTTCCCGCGTTAATTGAAACACAGAAAATTTTCCAACCCATAGGTGATATGTTTTTTAATGGCTTTTGGGCTTTATTTCCCGGTGGGCCTTATTATACCTCCGGTAGCTTATCCTATCTTTGAAAAGAAGTTATACTTCTTTGGCGTGACTAAATTAAATATAGCCAAAATTAATATAAGTAAGAGGATGTGCGCGTTCGAGCGAAAAGTGGCACATTTCCGAGCGAGGGAGGCAAATGAAGCGCGACGCGGAGCGGCGCGCTTTATTTTCCCGAGATCGGAATGTGCCACTTTGAGCTCGAATGTGCGCACTCGGTTTTAAGCACGATCCACAATAATTTAGGCCAATAGAATAGACGAAAAATGAATTAAAGAATTTTAATCGTTTTCTCTCACTCACATTCACGTGATTTTGTATCTTTTTGCTCCCTTCCACTCATTGCTATGGTAAAAATGTTTTTCGAACTTAAAATTGATATTTTGCAGATTTGAAAACGCGAAGGATAAAGTAGGCACATCTAATAAACACAAGGATGCGCGCATTCGAGCGAAAAGTGGCACATTTCCGAGCGAGGGAGGCAAATGAAGCGCGACGCGGAGCGGCGCGCTTCATTTTCCCGAGATCGGAATGTGCCACTTTGAGCTCGAATGTGCGCACTCGGTTTTAGGCACGATTCACAATAATTTAGGCCAATAGAATAGACGTAAAATGAATTAAAGAATTTTAATCGTTCCCTCTCACTCACATTCACCTGATTCTTGTATCTTTTCGCTCCCTTCCACTCATTGCTATGGTAAAAACGTTTTTCGAACTTAAAATCGATATTTTGCAGATTTGAAAACGCGAAGAATAAAGTAGGCACATCCAATAAACACAAGGATGCGCGCATTCGAGCGAAAAGTGGCACATTTGCCTCCCTCGCTCGGAAATGTGCCACTTTTCGCTCGAATGCGCACACTCGATTTTAAGCTCGATTACCAAACGCTCGTTTTAACAAAAAAAAATTGCACACGTTAGTTATACCCCACCGAAAGGTTAATGCCTTGCAAAACCCAATTAATTTTTCTTTTCGACGAAAAAGCGTTTTCGTTTTCTTAAGTTGCACAAGCGGCCACGATTCAAAAACGGCAAACGCTCTGATTGATACGTTAAGAAATCGTCCGAATGGCGTACGGCCTTATAAATATGCGCAAACAAATTAAAATTGTTTGTAAAACGTTTGTCGAACAAAGACGTGACTATCATAACCCAAAATCAAAGGCGATCGAGCAAAAAAACGTGGGAAACGGGCGAGAGCGCAGTCAGCAAAGCGAACGCGGGTCAATCTTTTATTTCGTTAAACATCCACCATGGCCGTTTTACACGTAATTTCTGGCACCGGTGTTTTAAAAAGGGAACTCGAATAAATGGAGAGGCAGAAATCATTCAGGTTGCTCATTGAGGTGACATTCGAGTCATTTCCGCCTGAATACGTTGTAAAGCATAATTTCTTAGAGAAACCGGAAGTGTATTTGATAATAACGCGGATAAATGCTGTGTATGGTTTTGAATTATGAGATTATCTTATAACGCAAATTACTGATATTAAATTTTAATGACAATCGTAAGCCGTTTGTCGAGATTTCGACGTTAAATCGCTTCGCTTGCGGAATACGCAATCGATACTTTCCTTTTTGCCTTTTCTTTCGATTCTAAATGTTAAATTTTTTTTTATTCTTCGAAAATATTTCTTAATCGTACAACGCGCCTTTTGCTTTATTTCAAAGACAAAAGTCACACATCTGAGCATTGAAATTATTTTTTTACTTAAAACCAAAAAAAAATATTTATATTATTTTAATAAAAACTATGTAATTAATTAAAGAAATTTCTATAACAATAATCAAAAATATAAACATAAGCATTCGTCTCGAAAAAGACAAAATTAATCTTTTTTTTTAAATGGAACTTTTAAGCTTTTATTTTGTTAAATAAATTGACAGCATCCAAAATTTTGATTATTTACATATAATGTGTGCTTATGACTAAAATGAAAAACAAAAAAGTTATTAAAAAAAAGTATTTTTTCGGGTTCGTCGCTTACGAAGCATTGGTATCTCTTTTAACCCTTACAAAAAAATTCGTACGGTCGCTATCCTTCCTCGGATTTTGGTAATTTTTTTTTAAACAAAAGCCGAAGGACCCGTCCAAATGCCCCTTTAAAGACTTTTAATATTTAAGGGTTGAATTTTTTGTGACACGTTCCTAAAGTTCAGCGTCCTATAACGTTATTTTTTTGATCGAAATTTATTAAAATTGGAGTACTATATATTAAATTAAAAATTAAAAAATTAACGGTGTTTAGTTTGAAGTCAGTTGAATTTTTTAAAAGCTTCAGTACCTATTCGTCCGACGCCCCGCAAAAGCGGCGTGTGTACTATCTAAAACACGCACCCTTTGTTATTTTTGAACTTGCTCCAACAAATTATAATTTTGGAAAACTTTTTGTTGTTTTTTTGGTTTTCCAATGCATTCGTCCGCGTCGTTCGCAACAGTAGGTCGCGGTAGAAAAGAAACGCGTTCGCCGGCGCGAGAAAGAAAGAATTTTGGGGACCTTTCAAAATTTTAGGTCACCTTAAACAATAATAACCACCCACAACAAACGGAGGTCGTACGATAAATAAAGCAACGGATTAAACGTATAACTCAAAGTTGAGGTCGGAGGTCGAACGAGCCGCAAGTCGTAAAATCGGTCTTAATGTGCACTGAACTCTTAACATTCCGTAAGTTGAGGGCCTCCTTATTTCGCGCCCGGCCAAAGAACGAGACGGACGGACGGACGAAATTGCGGAGATATACCGCATTTCGCGTGCGTACAGATTACTCTCCATTACGACCACATTTCTCCAGAAACCTGTCACAAATCATGTCTACAATTCTATTGTACGAAACCGCAATAATGTAAGAGGAGTCGTGCGATTTCCACTCGATTTTCAACGGTAATAAACTAGGAAGTGGACTTATTTTTTGGTTAAACAGTTTTTATTGCCTTTTGCGTAACATTTTGTCTCTTACCCAACTTCTTAGAATTTATTTTCGGAAAACGCTAGGTTCTTGTGCTGGAGTAATACGTTGATCGACTACTAATTCTCTTGATCGGGTATCGGGGTCACCGAAAAGTTATTTCGAAATATTAATTTATTACTTGAAATTTTATTAATTTTATTTCCAAAAACCCTTATTAATCAATAAAAACGGAATTTCAATAGATGGAAATATTTTCATGGCTCAACAAGACGTAATAGTGATCGGGTATTGGGTCTCCTAATTTACAGAAAATTAATTTTTTAAAAACCAAAAAAGGTAATTAATTTGCGTTTGATCTAAGTTGAAATATAACTTTTGGGGTGCCCCAATTTTAATTTTCAAATCGCGTTCTAAATTAAGCTCAAAAAAAATTAATGAGACACCTATTTACTAAAATTTAGTCGTCTTTCGATTGGCTAATGAACCCATTTCGATTAAACTTTTAATCCTCTCGCTATAAACAATTTCTCGGCCCGATCCGTATAAATATTAAAATGTGTGTTAAAAGTCTGCAGCACATGTGGTATTTATCCTAAGGTGTTGTGTTTTCGCTCGTGCAAGCCAAAAATTTATCGATCAATGCAGACATGTAATCAAGAAGCGATAATTTGCTAAGAAAAAAAATTAGCGGCGGATAATTAAATTAGATTCGCAATTTGTCTTGCATGATTGACTTGTCCTTACATTTAGTTCGGTTAGCATTCTACAATTGTGCTGGATTATAGTTGTAAAGACTTGATTTACTGGTAAATTGTTTATAATTGGGATTAAACAAGAGCGTAAAAGGATATTAAAAGATATAAACGTTCTCGACTACGAACATGTATGTACGATCGTATTGCAAACACATTTTTTCAGCAATTTCTTTTTCGAATCGAGAAATAAGGTTAATTGAATGTAAACACTACATTATTACTGATAAATATGTTATTTCATGGACTTATTATATCTAGTAAATACTCCACATTATTGGTTTCCCACGTCCATTTTTTTTCTTCTGAATACAATAAACTCGTTTGCATGTTGCAATGTGCAACGGCATTTTTTCCAATGCGAAACCAGGGCCGGACTCGGCTCGTAAAACGTTTTGTTCCCAAGCGAAATTGTAAATCGAAATAGATTGTTATTGTACAGTCGAACCTCGATAAGTCGAAGTCGAAGGGACAGCAAAAATAATTCGTCATATCAAAAACTCGAGTTACCAAAAGAAGTCAGTTAAATACTTCCGTATATATATATGTCATTCGTTTTTTATAGAAAACAACCAAAATTGATCTACAATCATTAACATTATTTATTTTTTCTGATACAATAATTTGCTGTTCAAGTATCTAAAATTGTCTTTTCTTCAATTGCCAAAATGTTCCCCGTTTCTACAAATTTTTCCAATGATTTACCGATAATAATATATTGTAGGAACATCTTCTTGAGCACAAGGAATAGAGAAATAGTATCTATTGCATTGTAAACTTGAGTTGTGAAGGGATGTTTACTGTAACATCTGTATCACTTTCATATTCACTTTCACAGTTTTTTATTTTCTTTCTAGCACTTTACTTATTAATGCTTTCATGCTAGGAATTTCAGCAACTTCCAATTTTATAACGTTGACATTTGTATTGTAAGCTAAATTAGGTCTCTGTTTTTAAAATGGTTGATAAGTTTTGCAGAATACCAAAATCTTTAGCTATATCTTTTTCTTTTGAGCCCACGTTCCACTTCTTTGATAAATTAATTTTTTCTTAGGGTTAAACTTTTTAATTTTCGTTTACACTCCATGTTAATACGTAAATAATTTTAGCAAAATATTAAACTTTTTAGAATTTTCTGTATACTTGTACAAACTATAAAGAACGTAAAACACATTTGTTAGTCTTCGTAGTGACGAATAACTGGGCAAATGTTTTTGAAAAGTAAAATGTTCAAAAAATCTTAGCTTTCTTTTTTTTAAATGAAGCCACGTAAAACCATTCTTTTATAAAATTTATACTGTTCATAGGCTTTAAACATTAAATTATTTTTAACATCCAATTAATACGTAAAACATTTTGTAGTATTAAACCTTTTTAATTCGTAGTTATACAATAGAGCTTTTAAACATCAATAAACGTCAAACCATTCGTTAATCTTCTCAGTAGAGAATTTTAGAAATTGAAAACTTAATTCGAGTCAATCGACCTTTTACTAACGGAAACTTGAATTTATGAATTTAAAAGCTTAAAACATAATTATTAAATAATTGATCGTATTTATTAAATTTTCGAGTTAATAATTTTAAAGCATCATAAAAAACATTAATCCGTTCGGGGATAGGCAATTTCTAGAGGAAAATTGAAGCTTCGAGTTCGACGCTATCAATGAAATTGATTTATCGAACGTTCGACATGTTTTAATTTCATATATTTTGTCTAAAACCTAAATCTTGTGTCTTGAACATGTTATAATTAAGCTTCATATGTAGAATAATTCAATTTTTAAATACAAATTTAAAAATTCGGTGCGTGTACTTATGTACGCGCATTAGAAGTTATACTTCTTTGGTGTAACTAATTTAAATATAACCGCGTGCAAAGATAAGTTCAATAAATACGATGATGTGCGCGTTCGAGCGAAAAGTGGCACATTTCCGAGCGAGGGAGGCAAATGAAGCGCGACGCGGAGCGGCGCGCTTCATTTTCCCGAGATCGGAATGTGCCACTTTGAGCTCGAACGTGCACACTCGGTTTTAAGCGTGATTCACAATCATTTTGGTGCCGAAACATTAGTAAATCATTTTTATCTTTTCCTTTCACTCGCACCGACGAAATTCTCGTATCTTTCGCTCCCTTCCACTCATTGCCATGACAAATACGTTTTTTCGAACATAAAATCGATATTTACTAACCTAACTATAAATTTATGATTTGAAAAGACTAAAGATAAAGCAGACAAATCAAATAAAACAAAGATGTGCGCGTTCGAGCGAAAAGTGGCACATTTCCGAGCGAGGGAGGCAAATGAAGCGCGACGCGGAGCGGCGCGCTTCATTTTCCCGAGATCGGAATGTGCCACTTTGAGCTCGAACGTGCGCACTCGGTTTTAAGCACGATTCACAATAAATTAAGCCAATAAACTGGTTCGAGTTCGAGCTATCAAAAATTCGGCTTATCGACTTATGGAAGTTCGACTGTATTTATTTTAAAGTCCGGTCCTGTGCTCGACATTTTTCTGCGCCCAAAGGCATATCGAAAATAATGTTTAATAATTAGTTTCAAACAAGAACTTTTGCACCTTCTAATCTGTCGATCGATTAAATAATCGAACGCGCCAAATCCCCAGTCATGATTTTTTTCTGGTTTTACTTTTCGGGCGAGTTACGGTTCACCTGTTCCTTTCAATTAAATTCTGTGTTAGATAAGAATTTTGTTTTTATTCAACATCGCGAAATTGAAAGTTTGTTTAAGTGTGTAAGTTCAAAGGTGAGGAGTCAAGCTGCCATTGTAAATACGCGAAGAATTTTTGTCAGCTTTCTAACGTGCGCGCATACGTAATTTAATGGGCGATTTTCGGCCGCGGAGGACCGCGTGTCTTTTTCAAAATTGGCGGGCGTGGGATTTCGCTTGGCAACGGTCCGGGATTAACAAGGGATAATAAATCGGCTTTTTTTTGTGCGAGAGCCATCTGATAGGAGCGGAAATTTGTAGGTTGTAAATGCTATCTCGCTTTTGATGGTATCGAAGAATTGAATTTGTATGGTGGTCATTAAATTAGCTGGGTGTATTATAAGGAGCTTGTTTCTAAACTATTGTTCTGGCTTTACATATAATTAGGTCTTATTTGTTCTTAACGAAAGTGGTCGTTTTTTGATAGTTAATTAATGAATTTGTTAAGGAACAACTTGTAAGTTGTTTATTATAACTTTTGTGGGGGATGAAATATATTGTTTATTATTTTTATATTGTTTATTATTAATTTGCGTTAGTTTAAAAAATATTGTTTATAATTTTTATATTGTTTATTACTTGTTATTATTAATTTGCCTTAGTTTAAATAGAGAATTAAAGTAAGCGCAATTTAAAATCCGAAGTAGGCTTGGAAATTAGTGAAACAGCTGCGCGGCAGGGTGCGCCATTCCCGTCGAATGAAGGTTAACCTTCAAAGTCCTCTATATATTTTCACTAATTTAATTGTGTTATAATTATTTAAATAATCTGAAACTGTGCAAAAAGTGTAATTACATTGTGTACTGTCGACTGATTATAATAGGTATGTGCCAACTATTGTTTTTAACAAATATTCAGCAAACCATTTTTCTACATGGGTTTTCATAAGCCAGGTTGATGTGTAGCAAATTTGTATATTTTAGTAAATTATGTTTGATATTTAGCAGCCGTGGACTTAGGGGATGAAAAATAATCAATTGAGAGAAGATTTGCACAATTTTTTTGGTAAATGCTGTGAAAATTAACCTGACTTATACAATCAGTGTAAATTACAAATTTTGGCAATATAAATCAACTGCTTTATCCCTAAAATAATTTGTTATAAACAAATTTGTATGTATTTGATGTGGTGCAAACCCTTTCTGATTATTACTAAAGGTTTTTTAAACAATTAAATCGTTTTGGGGGCGACCGAGTTGAAGATTGGCTTTGTTCTTTTTGCAGTTTGATCATTATTTGTCTGAGTTGCTTTTGGGCACTTGGTTTTTGATTTTTTCTATTGGCTCGGGCCTTTGCGGTCCTTTAATAATTTTTGGGGGTTTTATTTGGGCGATTTTGATCGTTGAAAAACACCATTCGAAAAGTCCAAATGGTTTCAGTCGATTGGCCGAGTTGGATTTCCAAAATCGTAGGTGCAAAAGGCCTAAATTAAATTTCAAAGTTGTCGTATTAAAGAAGATTCTAGAATGTGTTCGTTTAACGTGCACTCAATGGAAAGAATTTGTAGTTATCAAAATTAAAGTCTGGTCGGCCAGCTGCGTTATCGTTTATACTCTTATCGCAATCGTCCGATTTATTTGCGCTATTTAATTTGGTCTACTTTATGTTATTGAATGATTCATATGGGCTTTAGTCATTGCTTAGTATTACTTCGGCCTTTGTACAGGTAACAGGTGTTTCGATTGAAGCTCCCAAAAAATCAAATAAGTGCCTTAATGCCTTCGTTTTTGCAAAATGGTAAAAATTTAATTAATTCGATTTGATCTGATGTACCTATTTAAAAAAAAACTCAAAGCGCAATTAGCAATTACTTTAGTTTTAAAAGTAACTGCTAAACATAGGGCTTTGACCTCTCAATTTTGAATAAAAAAATTAAATCAATTAATGAGGGGTGTATGGGTTGTACGGTAATCATTTTTTATTTTTTTCAGCTTATTCGGCAACGAAGGGACTTTAACCGTCGTTCGAAGAAAAGGCCTTGTCTCAGCGACGTGAGCTCCTCAACCTCGGGCTCGGCCCCACTTGCCATCGGTAAGACTCCCATCTAAATTAATTTAAAGCTTTCTCAATATTTATAACGACCACTCCAATAATTTTCGTCTCAATTTTTACAAACTTAAAGCCTTTGTGGTTTTGAGTTACAAAATAAGGCGATCTTCCATTTGAATTATATTTTCTAATGATTTTTAATTTTTTTCAGCTTACTCTACGAAGAAACGTGTTTTCCCGTCGACCGAATCGAAGACCCAGTCTCAGCTGTTCGTCTGGGGGCCCGGACTCATATGCCGCCGGTAAGGACCTTACATATTTTGTACTCTAAATTTATTTAAAGATCTCCAAATTTTTATAACAATTATACCAATACTTTATATCTCTATTTTTAAGCCCCCAGAGCTTCAATGAATTATCAAGAGAACATTTTCGATATAAGCACTTTTGTTTTTCTTACTTTAAAGTTTCTCCTTGATTATTAATTTTTAAATCTTAAATTGGCGATAAAGGCATATGTAATATTTTATTATAAAATGTATTTATTTTTTTTTGTTGGTTGCAGATACTTCACTGTTGAAAAGATGACCGACCATTCCATCTCCAAACTGTGCTCGCTTTTTTAAATCGCTTTTCGGATTGTTCGCGTTTTTTTTAAATCCGTAGTCTTAAAACCGTTTAATGCCCTCCCAGTATTAAATAATATGGTCACTTATAATAATAGCATACTCGTTCGTTTAAACATTTTTTGCTTAGTTCTAACAATAAACAATTTTTTTAAATACAACGGTGGTGTTAGAATCGGGGTTTGGAGATGTTTGAGTGGATGGCCTTTTCGGACAGCCAGCAGAGTCCTATATGATTTAAGGTAGGATTTTATTTTTTTTCCTAAAAAAGTCTTTGAAAAATCATTAATTAATTTAAAAAATCCAAATTATGACCTTGTTTTATAATTCATAATATAATAGAAATTAATAGTGATATTATTTCAGAGACTTTTGGGTTCTTTATTATTGTACTTGTTATTTGCTGTTGAAAAATATTTTGCGGATGACTTTTACGTGCGATTTTACTATAGCGCCTCAAGAATTTTACTTAAGAAAATCACATCTTATTAAATAATCAAAAATGCAAGGTTATATTAAAACAAGGTTTGCTCAAAATTTTCAAAATTTAACAACTATTCCTATAGGAAATGTGTATATACCTATACATGCTTTGATAGCTGTGCAACAATTTTTTTATTATTGTTCTGGTTTATAGTAATTTCTAATAAACAATTATAAAACATAAGTACGGCCGTTTGGGTGCAAATTTTTGAAATTTTACAATTTGCAGTTCCCATTCCAACACATCCGACGGGAAATAAATTATTTCTGCCTTTGATTGCAATGCAGGAATTGTTTTATTATTTTTCTGCTTTATAATAATTACCAATAAACAATTATAAAGCAAAGTTACGGCCGTTTGAGCAAATTTATGAAATACCACATGTTGCAGTATTTATTCTAACAAATCCGACGGGAAATAAATTATTTCTGGCTTTGATAGCAATGCCCGAATTCTTTTATTATTTTTCTGGTTTATAGTAATTACCAATAAATAATTATAAAGCAAAATTACGGCCGTTTGGGCAAATTTTTGAAATATCATATGTTGCAGTATTTATTCTAACAAATCCGACGGAAATAAATTATTTCTGGCTTTGGTAGCAATGCCCGAATTTTTTTATTATTTTTCTGGTTTATAGTAATTACCAATAAATAATTATAAAGCAAAATTACGGCCGTTTGGGCAAATTTTTGAAATATCATATGTTGCAGTATTTATTGTAACAAGTCCGATTAGAAATTAATTATTTCTGGCTTTGGTAGCAATGCCCGAATTTTTTTATTATTTTTCTGGTTTATAGTAATTACTAATAAACAATTATAAAGAACAGTACGGCCGTTTTGGCAAATTTTTGAAATACACATGTTGCAGTATTTATTCTAACAAATCCGACGGGAAATAAATTATTTCTGGCTTTGGTAGCAATGCCCGAATTTTTTTATTATTTTTTTGGTTTATAGTAATTACCAATAAACAATTATAGAAGAACAGTACGGCCGTTTTGGCAAATTTTTGAAATATCACATGTTGCAGTATTTATTCTAACAAATCCGACGGAAATAAATTATTTCTGGCTTTGATAGCAATGCCCGATTTTTTTAATTATTTTTCTGGTTTATAGTAATTACTAATAAACAATTATAAAGCAAAATTACAGCCGTTTGGGCAAATTTTTGAAATACTACATGTTGCAGTATTTATTCTAACAAATCCGACGGGAAATAAATTCTTTCTGGCTTTGGTAGCAATGCCCAAATTTTTTTATTATTTTTTTGGTCTATAGTAATTACCAATAAACAATTATAAAAGAACAATACGGCCGTTTTGGCAAATTTTTGAAATTACATATGTTGCAGTATTTATTGAAACAAGTCCGATTAGAAATTAATTATTTCTGGCTTTGGTAGCAATGCCCGAATTTTTTTATTATTTTTTTGGTTTATAGTAATTACCAATAAACAATTATAAAGAACAGTACGGCCGTTTTGGCAAATTTTTGAAATACCACATGTTGCAGTATTTATTCTAACAAATCCGACGGGAAATAAATTATTTCTGGCTTTGGTAGCAATGTTCAAATTTTTTTATTATTTTTTTGGTCTATAGTAATTACCAATAAACAATTATAAAAGAAAAGTACGGCCGTTTTGGCAAATTTTGAAATTACACATGTTGCAGTATTTATTCTAACAAATCCGATAGGAAATAAATTATTTCTGGCTTTGATAGCAATGCCCGAATTTTTTATTATTTTTTGGTTTATAGTAATTACCAATAAACAATTATAAAGCAAAATTACGGCCGTTTGGGCAAATTTTTGAAATTCACATTTTGCAGTATTTATTCTAACAAATCCGATAGGAAATAAATTATTTCTGGCTTTGATAGCAATGCCCGAATTTTTTATTATTTTTGGTTTATAGTAATTACTAATAAACAATTATAAAGCAAAATTACGGCCGTTTGGGCAAATTTTTGAAATTCACATTTTGCAGTATTTATTCTAACAAATCCGACGGGAAATAAATTATTTCTGGCTTTGGTAGCAATGCCCGAATTTTTTATTATTTTTCTGGTTTATAGTAATTACCAATAAACAATTATAAAGCAAAATTACGGCCGTTTGGGCAAATTTTGAAATTCCAATTTTGCAGTATTTATTCTAACAAATCCGATTAGAAATTAATTATTTCTGGCTTTGGTAGCAATGCCCGAATTTTTTTATTATTTTTTTGGTTTATAGTAATTACTAATAAACAATTATAAAGCAAAGTTACGGCCGTTTGGGCAAATTTTTGAAATTCACATTTGCAGTATTTATTCTAACAAATCCGATAGGAAATAAATTATTTCTGGCTTTGATAGCAATGCCCGAATTTTTTATTATTTTTCTGGTTTATTGTAATTACCAATAAACAATTATAAAGCAAAATTACGGCCGTTTGGGCAAATTTTTGAAATTCCACATTTTGCAGTTTTTATTCTAACAAATCCGACAGGAAATAAATTATTTCTGGCTTTGATAGCAATGCCCGAATTTTTTTATTATTTTTCTGGTTTATAGTAATTACCAATAAACAATTATAAAGCAAAATTACGGCCGTTTGGGCAAATTTTTGAAATTCCCATTTTGCAGTTTTTATTGTAACAAATCCGATTAGAAATTAATTATTTCTGGCTTTGATAGCAATGCCCGAATTTTTTTATTATTTTTTGGTTTATAGTAATTACTAATAAACAATTATAAAGCAAAATTACGGCCGTTTGGACAAATTTTTGAAATTCACATTTTGCAGTATTTATTCTAACAAATCCGACGGGAAATAAATTATTTCTGGCTTTGGTAGCAATGCCCGAATTTTTTTATTATTTTTTTGGTTTATAGTAATTACTAATAAACAATTATAAAGCAAAATTACGGCCGTTTGGGCAAATTTTTAAAATTTCCCACATTTTGCAGTATTTATTCAAACAAGTCCGATTAGAAATTAATTATTTCTGGCTTTGGTAGCAATGCCCGAATTTTTTTATTATTTTTTTGGTTTATAGTAATTACTAATAAACAATTATAAAGCAAAATTACGGCCGTTTGGGCAAATTTTTGAAATACCACATGTTGCAGTATTTATTCTAACAAATCCGACGGGAAATAAATTATTTCTGGCTTTGGTAGCAATGCCCGAATTTTTTAATTATTTTTTGGTTTATAGTAATTACCAATAAACAATTATAAAGCACAAGTACGGCCGTTTGGGCAAATTTTTGAAATACCACATGTTGCAGTATTTATTCTAACAAATCCGACGGGAAATAAATTATTTCTGGCTTTGGTAGCAATGTTCAAATTTTTTTATTATTTTTTTGGTCTATAGTAATTACCAATAAACAATTATAAAAGAAAAGTACGGCCGTTTTGGCAAATTCTTGAAATTACACATGTTCCAGTATTTATTCTAACTAATCTCATAGGAAATAAATTATTTCTGGCTTTGATAGCAATGCTCGAATTTTTTTATTATTTTTCTGGTTTATAGTAATTACTAATAAACAATTATAAAAGAAAAGTACGGCCGTTTTGGCAAATTTTTGAAATTACACATGTTGCAGTATTTATTCTAACTAATCTCATAGGAAATAAATTATTTCTGGCTTTGATAGCAATGCTCGAATTTTTTTATTATTTTTCTGGTTTATAGTAATTACTAATAAACAATTATAAAAGAAAAGTACGGCCGTTTTGGCAAATTTTTGAAATTACACATGTTGCAGTATTTATTCTAACTAATCTCATAGGAAATAAATTATTTCTGGCTTTGATAGCAATGCTCGAATTTTTTTATTATTTTTCTGGTTTATAGTAATTACTAATAAACAATTATAAAAGAAAAGTACGGCCGTTTTGGCAAATTTTTGAAATTACACATGTTGCAGTATTTATTCTAACTAATCTCATAGGAAATAAATTATTTCTGGCTTTGATAGCAATGCTCGAATTTTTTTATTATTTTTCTGGTTTATAGTAATTACTAATAAACAATTATAAAAGAAAAGTACGGCCGTTTTGGAAAATTTTTTGAAATTACACATGTTGCAGTATTTATTCTAACTAATCTCATAGGAAATAAATTATTTCTGGCTTTGATAGCAATGCTCGAATTTTTTTATTATTTTTCTGGTTTATAGTAATTACTAATAAACAATTATAAAAGAAAAGTACGGCCGTTTTGGCAAATTTTTGAAATTACACATGTTGCAGTATTTATTCTAACTAATCTCATAGGAAATAAATTATTTCTGGCTTTGATAGCAATGTTCGAATTTTTTATTATTTTTTTGGTTTATAGTAATTACCAATAAACAATTATAAAAGAAAAGTACGGCCGTTTTGGCAAATTTTGAAATTACACATGTTGCAGTATTTATTCTAACTAATCTCATAGGAAATAAATTATTTCTGGCTTTGATAGCAATGCCCGAATTTTTTTATTATTTTTTGGTTTATAGTAATTACTAATAAACAATTATAAAGCAAAATTACGGCCGTTTGGGCAAATTTTTGAAATACCACATGTTGCAGTATTTATTCTAACAAATCCGACGGGAAATAAATTATTTCTGGCTTTGATACCAATGCCCGAATTTTTTTATTATTTTTTTGGTTTATAGTAATTACTAATAAACAATTATAAAGCAAAATTACGGCCGTTTGGGCAAATTTTTTAAATTCCACATTTTGCAGTATTTATTCTAACAAATCCGATAGGAAATAAATTATTTCTGGCTTTGATAGCAAGGCCCGAATTTTTTTATTATTTTTTTGGTTTATAGTAATTACTAATAAACAATTATAAAGCAAAATTACGGCCGTTTGGGCAAATTTTTGAAATTCCAAAATTTTGCAGTATTTATTCTAACAAATCCGATAGGAAATAAATTATTTCTGGCTTTGATAGCAATGCCCGAATTTTTTTATTATTTTTTTGGTTTATAGTAATTACTAATAAACAATTATAAAGCAAAATTACGGCCGTTTGGGCAAATTTTTTAAATTCCACATTTGCAGTATTTATTCTAACAAATCCGATAGGAAATAAATTATTTCTGGCTTTGATAGCAAGGCCCGAATTTTTTTATTATTTTTTTGGTTTATAGTAATTACTAATAAACAATTATAAAGCAAAATTACGGCCGTTTGGGCAAATTTTTGAAATTCCACATTTGCAGTATTTATTCTAACAAATCCGATAGGAAATAAATTATTTGTGGCTTTGATACCAATGCCCGAATTTTTTTATTATTTTTTTGGTTTATAGTAATTACTAATAAACAATTATAAAGCAAAATTACGGCCGTTTGGGCAAATTTTTTAAATTCCACTTTTGCAGTATTTATTCTAACAAATCCGATAGGAAATAAATTATTTCTGGCTTTGATAGCAAGGCCCGAATTTTTTTATTATTTTTTTGGTTTATAGTAATTACTAATAAACAATTATAAAGCAAAATTACGGCCGTTTGGGCAAATTTTTTAAATTCCACAATTTGCTGTATTTATTCTAACAAATCCGATAGGAAATAAATTATTTCTGGCTTTGATAGCAAGGCCCGAATTTTTTTATTATTTTTTTGGTTTATAGTAATTACTAATAAACAATTATAAAGCAAAATTACGGCCGTTTGGGCAAATTTTTGAAATTCCACATTTGCTGTATTTATTCTAACAAATCCGATAGGAAATAAATTATTTCTGGCTTTGATAGCAAGGCCCGAATTTTTTTATTATTTTTTTGGTTTATAGTAATTACTAATAAACAATTATAAAGCAAAATTACGGCCGTTTGGGCAAATTTTTGAAATTCCACAATTTGCTGTATTTATTCTAACAAATCCGATAGGAAATAAATTATTTCTGGCTTTGATAGCAATGCTCGAATTTTTTTATTATTTTTCTGGTTTATAGTAATTACTAATAAACAATTATAAAAGAAAAGTACGGCCGTTTTGGCAAATTTTTGAAATTACACATGTTCCAGTATTTATTCTAACTAATCCCATAGGAAATAAATTAGTTCTGGCTTTGATAGCAATGCTCGAATTTTTTAATTATTTTTCTGGTTTATAGTAATTACTAATAAACAATTATAAAGCAAAATTACAGCCGTTTGGGCAAATTTTTGAAATACCAGATGTTGCAGTATTTATTCTAACAAATCCGACGGGAAATAAATTCTTTCTGGCTTTGATAGCAATGCCCAAATTTTTTTATTATTTTTTTGGTCTATAGTAATTACCAATAAACAATTATAAAAGAAAAGTACGGCCGTTTTGGCAATTTTTTAAAATTACGCATGTTCCAGTATTTATTCTAACAAATCCCATAGGAAATAAATTATTTCTGGCTTTGATAGCAATGCTCGAATTTTTTTATTATTTTTCTGGTTTATAGTAATTACTAATAAACAATTATGAAGCAAAATTACGGCCGTTTGGACAAATTTTTGAAATTACACATGTTGCAGTATTTATTGAAACAAGTCCTATAGGAAATAAATTGTTTCTGGCTTTGATAGCTATCCAAATTTTTTTGTATAATTTTTTGCGTTCATGGTAATTTGTTGTGAACAATTGGAAAGTTTTAAAACGGCCGTTTTGCCAAAATTCAAAATTTTGATTTCTTTTCTTTTCTCTCCTGCAAATCCACTAGGGAAAAAATACTCTCCTTCCTCGATAGCTATCCAGGATTTTTTTTATTATTTTATCCGTCTATAGTAATTACTTTTAAATAATCTAAGAGCATTAGAACCGCTATTTTGACTATCGCGTTGTGCATTCTTCCGAAGAAATCGCGCGCATCTCGAACGAGTGGTCCTCAAGTTAATATCGCATCTGCATAAAAGCAAATTTAATTAGTGAGGATGGGCCGTATTTTATTCAATAGCGATGGTGGGCGTCTAAGGAAACAGGTTGATGTTCAAACCATATGTGTCTACACAATTAATACAAAACCAAACAAAAATACAGCATGTTTTATTCATAAAATGAATCATTTACGACCTACGTCAAGCTGATCCTTACTTGCTTCATGAATTTAAGGTGAACAAACGCTTTGTTATTCGATCAATTGTTGCTACAAGTGCTCGTCATTATTTCCAAGCGAACCCACTTTAACATTTTTTTGCATTTCAATTAATAAACCAGAGACCCACATTTTTAACCGGTCTTCGTTTTGCGGGCGAAAAGAAGGACCCCGCAAGCGGCGAACGAAGAAGTACCAATATTTTACATTATCGTGAAGGACTCTTGCAAATAACTCGTGAATAATGATATAAGATTCACGTAACACGATAGTGTTTATTGTTTGACATGCAGACCACCGTGTAACTGTCGACTTTACATATCACACATATGACCAACATGCACCTGTCTCGCTCTTCCCCGTGGAATCCCATTCGGGAAAAAAAAATCTCCGGTGGCATATGATTGACGGTTAGAATGCGCGCTTCGTACATTATTTTGCAACCGGATTGATGGGATACCGAAATCCTTCACCGAAAAAACCACCTTCGAGAATGCACACAACGCAGGCGAACCTTCCGAATGGCATTTTTCGAAATTATTTATCGCTCGCGTACGGATTACTGTTATAAATTCGAATGATAAATGAATCGCAAGATAATTATAGAAGACTCGTGTCAAACGGGAATTATTTTTATCGTACGGTAATCAGATATTAATGTGCCTACTTAGGCTATGAAATATCTTCCTACAAATTCGACTACCACCCGATAGAACAATAAAGCACGGAGTTGTCGATAAATTTTCACGCGATGCTCGTCTAAGGTTTCCGGTAATTAATTGTGGGATTTTCTTGAGGCTTCGAAAAAGGCACGGAAATAGAGAAATTGTTGCGTTCTATTGAATTTTTTATAAGAAATACATACGTTAATATTGATGTGGGCTTTTTAAATTTTTTTGTTGTGCTAATTGTTGTGGGTTTTTGAGCAACAGGTGCGGAAAGTTATCTTTCGCGCACTAGGGCGGAATTGAGCGCGCGGGCAAAGCGGGTGCGCTCAGCGGTGCATTAGACAACCGCACGAAGACTTCATGTCCTGTGTGATAAGAATAGTCATTTTAGTATTGAAATTGCAAGATATAAGGTGACTGCGGGTAATAAGGCCTAGCTAAGGGAAATTGGAAATTAAATGAAAAAACATCGAATTTAATCAACAGATTTTAATAGTAATCATTTTTAAAATTCAGTTACTATAAAATATAAAGGAAAAATGGCAACTTTCACCATAAAAAAACCAAAAATTAACATTTTTAAAAAGTAGCCAGTAGGCCTTATTATACTACTGAAGGCTAATAAATTCTACAGCTTTAAAAAATTTAAGTAATCAAACTGGACATTATATATTTGATAACTAAGTTTAATAAATACATGAATACAGCAATTGGAATAAAAAAATTAAAAAAAATTACATTTTGCCTCTCCCAACAGTCATTGGCGCACTCAAAGTCATTAGTATAATCCACTGACATAATTTTTATTACCTAATAATGACTTATCGTAAGCAGGAAGATTATTTATTAACGTTTGCATAGTAGTAGTCTGATTTTAACACAACATAATCTTTAATTTTGTTCTTGTGATGATTAAACATCAAGGGCCGGTGTGATGTACCTTGGTCATTGTCGATCAGTTGTATCTTGACTCTAGGATCAACGTGTAATAAATAAAAATGTAGGAGTATATTTGTTTTTTATTCTTCTTTATTTTATTTTATTTTGCTTCAGATAATATGCCTAGCAAGTCAAATCAAAAATTAAAATTTTTTGAGTTTTTGAATAGTTAAATTTCAGTATACGAGAAATGTTTTGTTAATTTTTGAAACAATTTTAGTGTTATATCAAAGAAGAACATTAATAGTTCGTATAATCCAAAAATAAATAATAAATATATACTTTTTATGAGACGGGTCTAGGTACATCACCCCTGTCATACCTAAGCCATAGTTCCACGAATTTTTAAATCTTAAAGCAATGTGAATAAGCAGTTGCTAATGCTTTTAAATTTTTTTATGAAGTGCACCTTATTAGTGCCCCAATACGGTGCAAATTATTTTATTAACAAATTGTTACATATACATTTTGAAAAAAATTACAAATAAAAAAAGAGTCAAGGTGCAACAAGTTTCTTTACATATTTATATCCGTAAGACCTTAAAGGTAATGTAAAGTGCATTAGAAAACAATTAAACTTTGATACAAAAAGTAGGAGTATAATAAGGCCTCTGGTTAAATTTAGTAGGCTTTAATAACCGCCTCCACAAACTTGTAAAGACATCTTCGTTCAATATGTGTTTGTGTGTGTGGCCTTAAGCCAAAGCGATTATTTTAAATACGATTTTTGTTAATTAAGTCTTATTAGCCGACAGGCCTTATTACCCGCAAGTACCTTATTTGTCAGTTATAGATGGCTCAAGCCTCGATTTGGTTGTTCTATATAAATTTGTGGGTTTAATTTTTCAATTGCGTACTTTTACCAGGCGCACGAGTTAGCAGTGCGCTCATTTTTGTTAAAATAAAACGATAATCGATTTTAAGCGTTGCAAATACGACTGTATGAAAAGTGTCAACACTTATCCAACCCACACCGAACAGAATTACCGCTAACCGTACATAACGCGTAGAAATTTTTCTAAATTAACTTTAGGTGATAAAGTAAACTAATCGGCTTATGCCTTTCTCGAAGGCTAAATAAGCGAAAAAAACCGTTTGATTTACATGTCGCAAAATGACCGCGCGCATATCTTTCGAGATTAATCTAATTCTCGGTAAACTTAATGAATCCATTGAAGGGTGCCGAGGAAGATAGTTTAATAAGGAAGCGTTTAAGATAAACGGTAGCAAAAGGATCAGCGGCCGTTGATCCTTGAAGAAAGACACGATCAGGTGGAGACCCACACCTCACCAATCCGATTTGTTTAAATCACCCACCCACTGCGGAATTTACGTGGGTCTCACTGTATATCCTTTCCTATATAGAAATACAACACTCGAAGACACCTTACCCTGTCAACTATTAATAAAAATGCAGATGCGAACGCTAAAAGTTGGCTCGTCTTGCATTTCTGCACGTCGCACTTTGCGCCGGGAAAACGCATTTCCTTCCACTAATTTTTCCATCGAAAATTTTGAAGGAACCGCGACGGTTATTTGTCTAATTACGTTTCGCGCGCCGCTGTTTATAATTAATTAAAATGGCGCATTAAAGGATTTAACTGATAGGCATCGACGTGTTTGACAAAAAGGTATACTTATTTTATGCTAATTTAAACACTTTCTTTAATTGCATAAACAACTTTTAATGCTGCAAAAGGCGCGTTGTTAACTAAATGAGATTTAATTTTGCTCTTCGTGGAAACCGATTTTTGTTTTTTCTCGTCTAAACGGGGGCAAGTGCGGTTATTTTACCGACCCGGAAGTTATACTTCTTTTGGCGCGCGTTGCGAGTAAAACTTTTAGCAGGTCGCGCGCGCAGAGCCAAAGAAAACATATTCATTATTGTGAATCGTGCTTAAATTCAGTTTTTCTATTTGGAAAAGGGTGGAGCGCTTTTTTTTTGGAAAATATTTGTCCAAAAGCCTTAAATCAGAGATTTGATATTTTGGGTATAAATACAGTCCTGTAATTAATAATTAAAATTATTTACAAAGTAAATTAATTATTGTGAATCGTGCTTTTTTTTGCAAAATTAATAGGGTTAAAAATTTTGGTTGCTTAGCATATCTAAGTAGCCAAAATTTTTCTAAGAAAATAAATTAATAATTGTGAATTGTGCTTAAAACCGAGTGTGCGCATTCGAGCTCAAAGTGGCACATTCCGATCTCGGAAAAATGAAGCGCGCCGCTCCGCGTCGCGCTTCATTTGCCTCCCTCGCTCGGAAATGTGCCACTTTTCGCTCGAATGCGCACATCCTTGTATTTATTGATTTTTTTTACATTTATTTGTAGATTTAAAGAGAAAAGAAT
Source organism: Sinopyrophorus schimmeli (assembly GCA_036325965.1). Classification (NCBI taxonomy): domain Eukaryota; kingdom Metazoa; phylum Arthropoda; class Insecta; order Coleoptera; family Elateridae; genus Sinopyrophorus; species Sinopyrophorus schimmeli. The sequence goes on along the minus strand of JARFIZ010000026.1, from coordinate 111,395 downwards.
AATGTACCCAAATAAAACGGCTTTGGATTGATGTTAAAAAAATTACGGGGTGTTATTTAAAAATTAATGACGGAACAAGGTTATATTTTTATTAAATAGGACTCAATACTTTTTTTTTGGTTGAATCAATAGCCTTAAAAATTTTGGTTACTTAGAAATGCCTAAAATCAAAAATAAACGAGCCATTTAAAAAGATATAGCATTTTGCGGGTTCGTCGTTTATGGGGCATTGGTATCTCTTTTTACCTTTAAAAAAAAAATCGTAACACGCGCTACTGTTGTTCAATTTTGAAATTTTTTTTTTTAAATGAAAGCTAAAGCACCCATCTAAATGCTCCTGCAAAAATTTGCAGGATTTAATTGCTAATTTTTTTTGTGTGGCATTCCCAACTTTAGGATTTTATAATGTTATTTTTAGATTGCCATTTTTTATAATTGAAAGACGTTACTTATATTATTTCTTAAAGTAAAGGAAATAGAAAAAATATTTCAAATAAAAGTTGTAACTACCAATGAGATATAATCAAATATAAAATTTCAAAATTATAATTAAAAAGGGGGCTTAAATATTTATATATTTTTTTTTAATTTTCAAATTTTCTATGGTAAATCATTGGAAATAAAATTAAAAATTTAAAGGACTGCATTTTTTTAATTTCTAAATTGTATATTTTTAATTTTGTGAGTTGAAAATACAAAATATTAATTAAGACAAATCAATAAATACGAGGATGTGCGCATTCGAGCGAAAAGTGGCACATTTCCGAGCGAGGGAGGCAAATGAAGCGCGACGCGGGCGGCGCGCTTCATTTTCCCGAGATCGAAATGTGCCACTTTGAGCTCAAATGCGCACACTCGGTTTTAAGCACGATTCACAATAATTTAAACCAGTAAATTAGACAAAGTAATCAAATTTTTTTGGAAATAAAATTGAAAAATTTAAAGATTTGCGTTTGTTTAATTTATAAATGGTATATTTTTAATTTTGCGAGTTGAAAGTAAAAAGATTAATTAGGACAAATCGATAAATACGAGAATGTGCGCGTTCGAGCGACAAGTGGCACATTTCCGAGCGAGGGAAGCAAATAAAGCGCGACGCGGAGCGGCGCGCTTCATTTTCCCGAGATCGGAAATGTGCCACTTGGAGCTCGAATGTGCGCACTCGGTTTTAAGCACCATTCACAATAATAAATTTACTTTCTTAGACGGCTAATGAACTAACATTATAAATCATTGGAAATAAAATTAAAAATTTAGAGGACTGCATTTCTTTAATTTCTAATTTTTAATTTCAGTACCAAATTATGTTTTTTTTTATGTAAAAACAAATACTTTTTTCTTAAGCCAATTGTATTAAGTGGGCTGATAAAAAATCGCAAAGTTTAACTTCTCGTTTTGAATGATGTCTTCTGGTTTTCTAAATGTAAATTATGTAAATGAATTAACAGTTTATGGCTACTGGTAATTTAAGCTGAACGACGGCTCCGGTATTAAAATAAAGTAATAAAATTGAAGAAACTAAAGGTCTTTCAATATTGAATCAACAACAAAAAATAATAATCAAATAAAAAAAACTTTACTACAAATAAAATCATAAATTTTTTGTAAAATACAATTTCCATTTTGGTCTTAGTTAAAAATTAGTTCAGATTTGACTTCGGTTCACAATTAAACATAAAATTAAATAAAAAAAATAACTACAAAACATTTTTATGGTTTTCTCTGTTTTTTACACAAAGGGTGGTCTTTTATTCTCTACCTACGACCCGGTTTTCTCAACATATAAAATTCATTTCTCACGAGTTCGTTACAATATTAATTAACGAGAGCGACAAGTAAATTTGATTAGGGTACAACCCCAAAACCGTGTTAAAGCCCACCCCTTCCATTGTTTCTCTTTGGGTCGACTTCAAAAATCCTTTTCGGCCACATAGTCCCAAAAACACTAACCTCGCGATTCGTTTCAAAGGTTTTTAACCGGGGAATCGGACGGCCATTAATTAAAAATTATAAGAGCCCAATGTTTTCGAAATATTTGGAAAAATTATGAGTCATATAAAACTTTCGGCCCGCGTTACGGGTAAAATATGCGGAAGGCTACGAGAAATTTCGAAAAAAAAACACCGTCCCGAGTAAGTGGATTTTTATACCAAACGAAATATTTCCAGCGCTTATATAAGCCGCGTAGAAATTAAAAATTATGAATTTTAAATTAATAATTAGACATAAATAATATATTCACCTGTTATCTCGAAGAAACCGTGAAAGTTGACAAACACCCACGCCGGAATTCTTTATGTAATTTAATAGCGTTATCGTATTGCCATCGTTTCTAATAAATAACAATAAAAAAATTATTAATAAAGACCGACGTGAGTACGTTTGCTAGAAAGTTGATGGAATTCGTCGATTAATTAATATTTTTATTGCTTCTATCTTGTCATCATATTTAAGGCGGTTATAATTTAGAGCTTTTATAAATCTCTTTGTGTATCTCGCATCTTCGGCGCACAGGTGCTTAGAAGCTTTCATTATTTTAAGCCTCTCAATTTATTTCGTCTTCTCGCTCGAAAAATTCCCCAAAAATTAGAATTTGTTTAATCGATTTCGTAAATGAGGAAGAAGTTGCCTATTTGCTCAAATTTATTCTTTTTGTAAAAAACGGGGGAGTTAAACGGGGGCCCCTATTGCTTCTCGCAAAAATTCGAAATGTATTTTTCCGGTCGTAGCTTGAAAAAGTTTTGGGGCCTTTCCGCCTTTTATTTGTAAACAAACTGGTGGAAAATCATTACCATAAATACTTTTACTTAATTTCCATAAATTTATATGCAGTACCGAGAGTTCATTATTGTAGACAGCTCTACGACAGTAATAGATCTATCCCATTGTCTTTAATAAATCGATCTTTAAAGACACCATTGTTCTTCGAGGGCGACTCGTTGCGATATCGCGTACGATTTTTGTGGACGACCCTTTTTTTCGTTCGTAAGGCGTTTATTGACGAGATCCTTAACGGCGCCAACGTTAATAATTTTTTTCGCATTTACAATACAGTGGAAGCTCGGTTATCCGGACTAATTATTCGGATAATCGAAAATTCGGTTAATTGAATGTATTTTTAGAAAGTAATTTAATTATTGTGAATCGCGCTTAAAACCGAGTGTGCGCATTCGAGCTCAAAGTGGCACATTTCCGAACTCGGGAAAATGAAGCGCGCCGCTCCGCGTCGCGCTTCATTTGCTTCCCTCGCTCGGAAATGTGCCACTTTTCGCTCGAATGCGCACATCTTCGTGTTAATTGGATTCAAAATTATTTTTTTAACTTAAGGACTGTCTAGCGGGACTTTCCGAAGTATTTTATATTAAGACATGCTTGCTCTAATTTTGCTAATAAGCCCGAAAAAAATTAAATACGATGTGTACTTGTATTTCCATTTTCGGAAAAAGTCAAAATTATTTTTTCGAAATTATTTAAATCTAATTTAAGGACTGTCTAGCGGGAACTTTCCGAAGTATTTTATATTAAGACATGCTTGCTCTAATTTTGCTAATAAGCCCGAAAAAAATTAAATACGATGTGTACTTGTATTTCCATTTTCGGAAAAAGTCAAAATTATTTTTTCGAAATTATTTAAATCTAACTTAGGGACTGTCTAGCGGGAATTTTCCGAAGTATTTTATATTAAGACATGCTTGCTCTAATTTTGCTAATAAGCCCGAAAAAAATTAAATACGATGTGTACTTGTATTTCCATTTTCGGAAAAGTCAAAATTTTTTTTTCAAATTATTTAAATCTAATTTAAGGACTGTCTAGCGGAACTTTCCAAGTATTTTATATTAAGACATGCTTGCTCTAATTTTGCTAATAAGCCCGAAAAAAATTAAATACGATGTGTACTTGTATTTCCATTTTCGGAAAAAGTCAAAATTATTTTTTCGAAATTATTTAAATCTAATTTAAGGACTGTCTAGCGGGAACTTTCCGAAGTATTTTATATTAAGACATGCTTGCTCTAATTTTGCTAATAAGCCCGAAAAAATTAAATACGATGTGTACTTGTATTTCCATTTTCGGAAAAAGTCAAAATTATTTTTTCGAAATTATTTAAATCTAATTTAAGGACTGTCTAGCGGGAACTTTCCGAAGTATTTTATATTAAGACATGCTTGCTCTAATTTTGCTAATAAGCCCGAAAAAAATTAAATACGATGTGCACTTGTATTGCCATTTTCGGAAAAAGTCAAAATTATTTTTTCGAAATTATTTAAATCTAACTTAAGGACTGTCTAGCGGGAACTTTCCGAAGTATTTTATATTAAGACATGCTTGCTCTAATTTTGCTAATAAGCCCGAAAAAAATTAAATACGATGTGTACTTGTATTTCCATTTTCGGAAAAAGTCAAAATTATTTTTTCGAAATTATTTAAATCTAACTTAAGGACTGTCTAGCGGGGATTTTCCGAAGTATTTTATATTAAGACATGCTTGCTCTAATCCTGCTAATAAGCCCGGAAAAAAATTAAATACGATGTGTACTTGTATTGCCATTTTCGGAAAGAGTCAAAATTATTTTTTCGAAATTATTTAAATCTAACTTAGGAACAGTTTAGCGAAAACTTTTCGAAGTATTTTATATTAAGACATGCTTGCTCTATTCCTGCTAATAAGCTCGGAAAAAAATAAATACGATGTGTACTTGTATTGCCATTTTCGGAAAAAGTCAAAATTATTTTTATTACTCTCAACGCACCAAAAGAGGTATAACTTCACAAACAAAATTTTGTGCCAAGTATACAATGTGCGCATATGTCGTTTTATTTGAACACATTACTATTTACTTTTTAAATCCAATAATTAATGTAAACAAATGCAATAAATACGAGGATGTGCGCATTCGAGCGAAAAGTGGCACATTTTCGAGCGAGGGAAGCAAATGAAGCGCGACGCGGAGCGGCGCGCTTCATTTTCCCGAGATCGGAAATGTGCCACTTTGAGCTCGAATGTGCACACTCGGTTTTAAGCACCATTACAAAGCGTCCCATTTTAACAAGAAAAACTTGTTCAAATTGTTAGGTAGCTATATGTTTACAAAAAACGCAACAAATATTAATCACTAAATAAAACAGTCGCACATTATCATAAAATCAACAAAGCCAAAAAAACACTGTTCAGTGCGAAATACAAAATAAAACATTTAGTAAGAAATTTCGAGTTTTAATTTTCGCAACGAGTCCGAACGCGGATAATCGCGAATCCGTATAACTGAGGTCCGGATAATTGAGGTTTTACTGTAATAAGGTTGCCGGTCGAAAGAGGTGCCAATACCGCTCACCTTTTCCGAGTCCCAAGACCCAACCTGCTCATTTCGTTATTAGGCATTGCATAATTGATTTGCGATCTTGACCCCTTTCGAGCAGGTAGATAGTTCACGAAACAATTCACTTTCCTAATTAGGTTCGACGGGGGCAACCGTGGCGGAACGTTGCGAAACCGCGCGTTTCGAGTTTTCTCAAAAGCGAAAAAAACCAAAACCAAAACGGGCGACCACGAAATAAATCCGTGTAAGTACCGTTGTTATTGCGAGAAATATAACTTTATTTTTTGCCAAATATGATGGGAGTTTCGTAATGTGTTTAACGTTGGTGTGTCGTTTACTTGTCGACTAAATATGTATGTACCTATATACATCTTTACATGCATCCATGCAGGTTTATTTTGTAAAGAGTTCGTATTGTAACCGTGACCTTATGCAAATACATTTCTATTCATAAAAACTAGAAATAAGAATTTGAATGGCTACTAAAAAGACAAGGGGACACTTAACGATTTCCAACTTATTGATCTTTAAACAATAAACTTAAATATAACATTTTAACATATTCTTCCGTCGCATTCGAAACAAAGGATTTCGCTTTTGAGCGTTTTCTCGGGGCGGCCTTTCGATTATCTGTAGGAAAAAAAATTAAGAAATTTTGATTATTTACATTACAATATGTCCTTATGACTAAAACCGAAAAACATGGGAGTTATTAAAAAAAATATATTTTTAAACTTTTAGATAAAACTTTTTCAAAGTTGCTAGTTCAATAATGCCCTTACTTAAAAACAATAAAATTTATTTATATTATTTTAATAAACACTATGAAATTAATTTAAAAAAAAACTTATAACAATAATCAAAAATATAAACATAAGCGTTCGTCTCGACAAGGACAAAATTAGTCTTTTTTTAAATGGAACTTTTAAGCTTTTATTTTGTTAAATAAATTGAGAGCATCCAAAATTTTGATTATTTACATATAATATGTCCCTAGGACTAAAACCAAAAACAAGGGAGTTATTAAAAAAAATTATATTTTCGGGTTCGTCGCTTATTAAGCATTGGTATCTCTTTTTAACCCTTACAAAAAAATTCGTAACGCCGCCACCCTTACTCGGATTTTGGTGAATTTTTTTAAATGAAAGCCGAAGGACCCATCTAAATGCTCCTCTGAAAATTTTTAAGATTTAAGGGTTGGATTTTTTTGTGACACGTTCCCAAAATTAAGGGTTTTATAATGTTATTTTTTTATTGAATTTCATTAAAATTAAAAATGTTTTTAATAAAAGTTTTAGTTACTAACGAGCTTAAATCAGATATATATTTTCAAAAGCGTACCGGGGGCGGAGGGGGCATTATATATTATATTTTTAAATGTCCCTGGATTGTTTCATTGCAAATATTTATTTTCAAATTTTTCCAATATATTCTTATAACTCAAATAAATTAAAAATAATAGGACTTTGCATTTTAATTAATTAAAAAATGTATATATAATTATTTTATTCATTTTTTCTTCTAAATTTAGAAACAAATAATTTTTTCTTCGTCTTTCTAACAAACGAAAAATTAAAAATAATAGATTATTTATTCATAAATTTGTTGGACAAATAAAAATCCATAGGAGTAGTATGTCAGTGTAATATGGGCACGAAACGAGATAGATATATGTAGGTTACGTGGCGCGTCCCAAAGATGGTGAGTGATTGCCCATTGTGGCGCCCACACGCGCGGGAGCCTGACCCCTATCTTGCCCCCCCGGCAGGTGAACACATCTACATACATAATCAGAGGTAAAAGGTGAGAGACATCTTTACATCCTGTGAACTAAAGCTTTTTATGACAAAAATAGACGGTGGGTTGTTTATGTACTTGAGATTGAAATTCAAATTTATCGATACCGGATTATAGTTAGTGGCTGCTTGTTATTCATAAATACGCGTTGGTTTACCAAAAATTTTTCATAGAGACATGCATCCCAACGTCCCATGAATCACTCTCGGCTTTTGACTACGCTTTTTTTTTCGATTTACGAGCGGCACTTAAGCTATCGATCCTTTTGGGGATTTGATGGCGATTTTATTTGATTTACAACCCCCAATCGAATGGTCAATCATTTTTGGTGTGTTGACCGTTTTTAATTAAATTAAATCAGAATTTTTAAATTACTAGAATTTATTTTGATGTCTCTCTCTTTACACGAGCTCAATTGTATTTTATTTTGAACTATGTTAATGTGTTCAATTTTTTTTTAAATTGAGAAACAAACCTTGGACCCCGGGTCCTCAGATAACGGGGGTCCTACTGTATCTTTAATAATACAATGGGTTCAAACGGTTAACGCTGGGGGGTTGTAAATAATTCAATTCTTTTTGAGAAATACGTTAAAAATTGTTTGCAAAAATCGAGAATACGGCTCTGCACATTAAAACAATTTTGGTTTTATTTTATTTAAACTTGTTATCGTGTTTTTCGAGTGCCAGACGTTTTCGAGCGCACACATGTCTTTATTCCTAATCGGCCTTTCGCAGTGAACGAACTGAAATTAAATATTTATTTAGCGTTTGCTTCTAAAACAATTAAACCGAATTAATTTGTTAATAATTAAAGCATAGTGTTTTGAGAAAAGGCTCGTTGCAAATAACGTTCAATGTGAGTTGTTTTCTAATATTTTTAATGAACCTGTTAGCTTAATTGTTTTATCTCGATTTTAATTACAGTGGAACTCGGTTATCCGGACTAATTTTTGTTGCAGCTGATCCGGATAATTGAAAAAAACAATTTTACTTTGTTAGGTATTTATTTACAAAAAAAAAAACGAAACAAATAAGTATTAATTATAAAATCAATAGTAAAAAATACCAAAAGAATCAAAAAATGTTTAGGTAAAATTAAAAGTAAATTGATCATTGTGAATCGTGCTTAAAACCGAGTGCGCACATTCGAGCTCAAAGTGGCACATTCCGATCTCGGGAAAATGAAGCGCGCCGCTCCGCGTCGCGCTTCATTTGCCTCCCTCGCTCGGAAATGTGCCACTTTTCGCTCGAATGCGCACATCTTCGTATTAATTGGATTCGACTATATTAATAACAAATCCTTTAAATCTAGATTTTCTATTCGAAAAAAGTTTTCGCTTGAAAGCGCACATACTTCTTAATAATTTAATTTGCCTATCTTATTCTTCTCTCTTACAAATAATATTAATTAAATCAAACTGAACTTAATGTACCACTTCTGGCTTTTTTTTAATTAAAAATTAGAATAGGGTATTTTTACCAAAAACCACATTTCTAATTTAGTACTTTTAAGCTATACTAGAAGGGAGACTTCATCGTACATAAAAAAATATTTTAACTATTTCCGAATTTTGACTTTTATTTCCCCACTTTTTTTTAACATACCCTACCCAAGTCATTCTAAAATTTTGATGCACCCCTTATGTAACATATAAATATTTTTTTATATTTAACAATTGAATTTTTCCATTAATGAAGTCTAATTACAACAGTGTCTACAAAATGTCCCTTATAACTAATTTGTTTATCATTTTTACAAAAATGAAAATTACCCAAAAATATTTGGAGACCTTAATTTTGACATATAAACCTTCAACAATCTACAAAAGATTATATAAAAATCAACTACTTAATTTTTAGTGGACCACTTCAGAAAATTTGACTCGTACAATTTTAATTAATCAAAAACGCGAATTATTAAACATTCGAAAGTGCACCCGAAAATATTTTTATTAAGGAATAAAATATCTAACCTTTTTAAAAAAAAATAGATCTAATTTATTCGACTTTAAATTTTTTGAATTGAAGAATAAAATAATAATAGAGGCAAATCCGATAAATACGAGGATGTGCGCGTTCGAGCGAAAAGTGGCACATTTCCGAGCGAGGGAGGCAAATGAAGCGCGACGCGGAGCGGCGCGCTTCATTTTCCCGAGATCGGAATGTGCCACTTTGAGCTCGAATGCGCACACTCGGTTTTAAGCACGATTACGAAGTGCCCCGTTGTCCGGATAATCGAAGTTTTACTGTAATTATTAACGTATTTCTTTTGCAACATGCTTATATTGTATAATTTAAAATGTAACCGAATTTCGATTATAAACTAATCAAACAGGGAACTTACATAAATTGATTACAGCGGCGTAGAACAGCCTTCGTCGTTTTTATAATCGATATCAATTTTTTTTTTATCAATTTCAAATAGCGACTACATTATAAATAAATCAGCATTGTTTAAAAAATTAAAATAACGGTCCTTATAATTTGTATTAATTAAAATGAACCTTCTACTTTTTTGTATCTTATAAAAACAAATTTTGTACATTTTTGGGTCTCAATTACAAACAGAAAAAAATTAAAAAAACGATGCGCGTACTTTAGGGTGGTCGTTAAAAATTAATTTTCTTTCGACGCCCAAAAAACCTTCCATTTAATGAAAAAAATACAGGGGGAATTTTTTAAAATTTTTGAACAAAAATACCACGTGCCTCAAGACGATATAAGTTCATTTTTTGATAAAATCGTAGTTTTTTGTAAGGATCTCTTAAAGTATACAGATCTGAGAAAAAGTTATAGGAACAATTTTGTAGGAAATTCAATTGTCTATAAAAAAGGTCTTTTTCATTTAATAATAAATAAATTTTAATAATAAATTTATTAAATCTATATAGTCAACATTTTACGACCTACAAACGTCATTTTTTCTGCAGTATAAATTTTTTTGCAACAACTAGAATTTATTATAGTTATACAAAATTATATATATTTAAGAAAGAATGACGTTTGAGGGTCTTAAAATGTTAATGACTTTATTATTGAAAATATCTCTATAAATACGAATTTCATGAAGAAAATGGAAAGACCTTTTTTGTAGAGAATTGAATTTCCTACAAAATTATTTCTATAACTTTTTCTCAAATCCGTATATTTTAAAAGATACTTACAAAAAATGAACTTTGATTGTCTTGAGGCACGTGTTATTTTTGTTAAAAAAATTCGCCTCGTATTTTTTCATTAAAAGGAAAAATTTAATTTTTAACGACCACCCTAGTGTACTTATGTAGGCGCGTTAGAAGTGATACTTCTTTGAATTAGTGTTATTTCCACTATTTGACTGGCACAAATCAATCTAAAAAAATTAATTTCGGCTCAGGTCGCAGCCGAAGCAAAAACGCGCGGCTCGAAAATCAATTGCTTATTCATAATTCATGTGGATACGTTTTAGAATATGAGATTTTATCTCGGGGCCTTATGAGATGCTAGCAAGATGAAAATAGTATAAGGAAACGACAATACGCCTCATCCCATCCATTCATATGCAGAAATATTCATTAGTTTGACGGGTGATACATGATCGCTAATACATCGGGCCTCATGATTTGAATTAAACTTTTTCGAATGTTTACAAATCTTTCGCGTGGGCGTCGCCATTTATACGAAAAAAAATGTTTAACCTTCCGCCGCGGCCAATTTTAAAATTAATTTCGTCGATTCGCGAAAGCGATAACCCGCCAAAGGAAAGCTGCCCCCCATTACCGCGCGACAAGCGTCCGATTTTCGAAGTAAAAGGTGTGCCCCCCCCCAAAAAAAAAGTTTGGCTCCGGTGGGTGCGTGTAATGGCCCTAACGGTTCCGTTCGAAATTTATGAAATGCCGTTTTTTTGGGGGCGAACCACTACGATCTGCATTGCGCGCACAACTCTTGTCGAACGATATCGGCATTTCCAGTATTTTATTCCGGAGCCGGCCTTTATCGTGTTATCCCATTCGTTTTTGTGGAACAAGGAAGAATTTGTTACGGAATGCGGTCCATTTCGGGGCCGATCTAAATTTTTATGGTTCTCGCGCGCGTACGGTTAAGAAATACTGGGCCCCGGTAACGAGATGCCTAACAGTAAAAATATGAAACAAAGAAAAATTTCTATCTGCGCGGATCTAAAGCGACCTTTTATTTGTTTTGTTATTAGTTGTGGTATATAGCAACAAAAGCACTTATATAGAGATTTGTTTAAAGTACAGTAAGTTGAATGGCATGTCGCTATTGAATTAATGCCGTGCTTTCGCCTCTTCAATTGCGCATTCAATGTTCATAATATTACTTATAAACATATTACATATGTACCCTACGTGTGCAAAGGTCGCATTTTTTCTAAAACAAAGACTTTTCGAGCATCCCAAATCGTTAAATATCATATATAATTTTTATTGCGTAAAATTGCAAGAAAACAATGCCGTTTGTTTGTTTTTTTCTCAATGGGCAAAATCGGAGGAGAGGGTTACTACAATAAAATAAATTAATTATAGTTGGCTTAAGAATTATTTAGTACTGAAATTAAAGATGTGCTGTTTAGAAATTGAAAAAAATGCAGCCCTTTAAGATTTAAATTTTTTAATTTACTCCGGGAGTTATGTTTTTTTCGAAAAACGTTTTTGCTATGGCAACGAGTAGAAGGAAGCGAAAAGATATTATAATGTCGCGGGTGCGAGCGGAATAGACCGATTAAAATTATTCAACTGATCTTTTTGTCTAATTTAGGGGAGGCCGGGGTTAGAAGTCACACGGTCTTAATTCATCAATGACATTTATATATCAATAGATAGTGTATTTATTTTGCACGTGTGAGAACTAGCCGCCGTTAACTTGAGACAACTTTCCCCAAACAGTTTTAGACAATTAACTCCCGAAATAAATTTAAATCAATGGTCATTTAAGAAACCATATGAATGATATCATGAAGCATATATCTTAAAAGTCATAAATACACGAAAAAGTATATCACTATACAAAATTTAAATATACTTACGAGATTCAATACAGATTCAAAAAAAATTACTTTCACTGTACAAAAAAAAACGAACGCCTTTTTTTTTACGGTATTTCAGAGCGAACTGAAGTGAAGTACGCAAGGAGGTATTGTGCTCGGGCTTCTTTGACACGGGTACACAAATTTATTAATTCATTAGGTTCGCTGTTATGGCTTTTGTGACAACTTACCCGTGAGACAACTATACCCGGTCTCCCCTACTGGTTTAAATTATTGTGAATCGTGCTTAAAACCGAGTGTGCGCATTCGAGCTCAAAGTGGCACATTCCGATCTCGGGAAAATGAAGCGCGCCGCTCCGCGTCGCGCTTCATTTGCTTCCCTCGCTCGGAAATGTGCCACTTTTCGCTCGAACGCGCACATCCTTGCATTTATCGCATTTGTTTAAATTATTTATTGAATTTAAAAAGTAAATAGTAATGCGTTTAAATAAAACGGCATATGTGCACATTGTATACTCGGCACAGAAATTTTTTAGGAAGTTATACTTCGTTTGGCGGCCTTTGAAAGTAATATATTAGCACATAGTTGAATTTATCCGTCTAAGAAAATAAATTAATAATTGTGAATGGTGCTTAAAACCGAGTGTGCACATTCGAGCTCAAAGTGGCACATTTCGATCTCGGGAAAATGAAGCGCGCCGCTCCGCGTCGCGCTTCATTTGCCTCCCTCGCTCGGAAATGTGCCACTTTTCGCTCGAACGCGCACATCCTCGCATTTATCGCATTTGTTTACATTAATTATTGAATTTAAAAAGTAAATAGTAATGTGTTTAAATAAAACGGCATATGTGCACATTGTATACTCGGCACAGAAATTTTTTAGGAAGTTATACTTCGTTTGGCGCGCGTTGAGAGTAATATATTAGCAGATAGTTGAATTTATCCGTCTAAGAAAATAAATTAATAATTGTGAATGGTGCTTAAAACCGAGTGTGCACATTCGAGCTCAAAGTGGCACATTCCGATCTCGGGAAAATGAAGCGCGCCGCTCCGCGTCGCGCTTCATTTGCTTCCCTCGCTCGGAAATGTGCCACTTTTCGCTCGAATGCGCACATCATCGTATTTATTGATTTGCTTTAATTAATCTTTTGACTTCCAATCACAAAATTAAAAATATACGATTTATAAATTTAAAAAATGCAGTCCTTTAAATTTTTAATTCAATTTCCAAAAATTTATCATAGAAAATTTGAAGATTTTTAAAAAAATATAAATATTTAAGCCCCCTTTTTAGTTATAATTTTGAAATTTTATATTTGATTATATCTCATTGGTAGTTACAACTTTTATTTGAAATATTTTTTTCTATTTCCTTTTCTTTAAGAAATAACATAAGTAACGTCTTTCAATTATAAGAAATAGCAATCCAAAAATAACGTTATAAAATCCTAATGTTGGGAATGCCACACAAAAAAAATTAGCATTTAAATCCTGGAAATTTTTGCGGGAGCATTTAGATGGGTCCTTTAGCTCTCATTAAAAAAAAATTTCAAAATTGAGCAACAGTAGCGCGTGTTACGATTTTTTTTGTAAGAGTAAAAAGAGACCAATGCCCGATGAGCGACGAACTCTCAAAATGCTATGTCTTTTTGCTTTTGATTTTAGCCATTCTTAAGTAACCAAAATTGTTTAAAACTATTGATGTAGCAAAAAAAGCATTGAATCTTATTTTAAAAAAATAACTTTGTTTTATCTCTCTTAATAATTTTAATTAAAAATTACTTTCGTCGCTTACTAAAATTTTAACCCTGGACGCGCCAAAAGAAGTACAACTTTAAAGAAATTCACATTGATAGAAAAATGTACAACAAAGCATCACAACAGTTAACGATTCTTTAAAAGAAAATCGTGTAATGGAAGAACTATAATGTCGGAAGTAATTGTGTTTTAAGACTATATAAGGCATATAATAGTGTTAAGGTGTAACTTACTGTCCTAACTATTAAAGACCTGATGAAGATTGATGATAGGTGTTAGAGGAACGTCAAGTTCAAAATAGAATGTAAATAGTTTTAAATATTATGCAACGGGCTTTGAAAAAAGTTATTGCTTAATAATAACCTTTAATATTTCACTAATATCAGACTCATCAACGAATATCGAATGCCCTCTCATCCATACCTATACTTATCGAGATGATAAATTAGAAAAGAACACTTAAGAAACACACACAAGAAAAAGCGTTTATTAAGCTTAATTTTTCCCGTCGACAAACCTTTCTCATTTTTCCTTGCTGAATTTCCGTCCTTCGAATTTTAAAATTGATTTTGGCCTCTCTTTCCACGTAACGCTAATATAGGGATATATTAAAACAATCTTGGAATAATTAAATGCCCTCGGAAAATCGCAATTAAGATTGAACTGCGTCTTAAACGAGGCGACGTGCTATTCCGTCGTAATTTTTGTTAAAAAGCTCGGACGCGAGAGGAAAAAAGCGTGATTAAGAGTTAGATTTTTTTTCGCCGCCGGACGAAGCCACTAATTTTTCTTTATAATCCGCACATTTTGCGTTTTTAAGCCGCTTACTGTCTTAGGTCGGACAGGTCCGCGTGGAAATACGGATTGTTATTACGAAACACAGCGGAAGAATCGCGGATAAATTAATTATACCCAGAATGTAATATAAGTACGAGATGCGCGCGTTCGAGCGAAAAGTGGCACATTTCCGAGCGAGGAGGCAAATGAAGCGCGACGCGGAGCGCGCGTTCATTCAGATCGGAATGTGCCACGAGCTCGAACGCGCACTTACCATGACGATTAATTTATTTTCTTGACGGCTAACTTCAAATTGTCTGCTAATATATCATCTCAACGCGCCAAACGAAGTATAACTTCTATAAAAAATCTGTGGCCACTATACAATGTGCACATATGTCGTTTTATTTGAGCACATTACTCTTTACTTTTAAATCCAATAATTAATGTAAACAAATGCAATAAAACGAGGATGCGCGTTCGAGCGAAAAGTGGCACTTTCCGAGCGAGGGGAAATGAAGCGCGACGCGGGCGGCGCTTCATTCCGAGATCGGAATGTGCCACTTTGAGCTCGAACGCGCACGCGGTTTTAAGCCGATGCACAATTATTAATTTATTTTCTTAGACGGCTAACTATCAAACTGTCTGCTAATATATACTATCAACGCGCCAAACGAAGTATAACTTCATAAAAAAATCTGTGGCCACTATACAATGTGCACATATGTCGTTTTATTTGAGCACATTACTCTTTACTTTTAAATCCAATAATTAATGTAAACAAATGCAATAAACACGAGGATGTGCGCGTTCGAGCGAAAAGTGGCAATTTCGAGATCGAGAGGAAATGAAGCGCGACGCGGCTTTAGATCGAATTCCATATCAACCGATCACGATATAATTTATTTTCCTAGACGGCTAACATCAAACTGTCTGCTAATATATATATCAACGCGCCAAACGAAGTATAACTTTATAAAAAAATTTGTGGCCACTATACAATGTGCACATATGTCGTTTTATTGAGCACATTACTCTTTACTTTTAAATCCAATAATTAATGTAAACAAATGCAATAAACACGAGGATGCGCGCGTTCGAGCAAAAGTGGCAATTAAGAAATGAAGCGCACGGGCGGCGGCTATTTCCGAGATCGGAATGTGCCACTTGAGCTCGAACGCGCACGGTTTAAGCCCGATCACAATATTAATTTATTTTCTTGACGGCTAACTTCAAACTGTCTGCTAATATATATATCAACGCGCCAAACGAAGTATAACTTCATAAAAAAATTTTTGTGGCATATACAATGTGCACATATGTCGTTTTATTTGAGCACATTACTATTTACTTTTAAATCCAATAATTAATGTAAACAAATGCAATAAACACGAGGATGCGCGCGTTCGAGCGAAAAGTGGCACATTTCCGAGCGAGGGAGGCAAATGAAGCGCGACGCGGAGCGGCGCGTTTCATTTTCCGAGATCGGAATGTGCCACTTTGAGCTCGAACGCGCGCACTCGGTTTTAAGCACGATTCACAATTATTAATTTATTTTCCTTGACGGCTAACATCAAACTGTCTGCTAATATATTATATCAACGCGTCAAACGAAGTATAACTTCATAAAAAATCTGTGGCCACTATACAATGTGCACATATGTCGTTTTATTTGAGCACATTACTATTTACTTTTTAAATCCAATAATTAATGTAAACAAATGCAATAAACACGAGGATGTGCGCGTTCGAGCGAAAAGTGGCACATTTCCGAGCGAGGGAGGCAAATGAAGCGCGACGCGGAGCGGCGCGCTTCATTTTCCCGAGATCGGAATGTGCCACTTTGAGCTCGAACGCGCGCACGCGGTTTTAAGCCCGATGCACGATTATTAATTTATTTTCTTAGACGGCTAACTTCAAATTGTCTGCTAATATATCACTCTCAACGCGCCAAACGAAGTATAACTTTATAAAAAAAAATTCTGTGGCCACTATACAATGTGCACATATGTCATTTTATTTGAGCACATTACTCTTTACTTTTTAAATCCAATAATTAATGTAAACAAATGCAATAAACACGAGGATGCGCGCGTTCGAGCGAAAAGTGGCATTTTCCCGAGATCGGAATGTGCCACTTGGAGCTCGAACGCGCGCACTCGGTTTTAAGCACGATTCACAACGATTAATTTACTTTCCTTGACGGCTAACATCAAACTGTCTGCTAATATATTATATCAACGCGCCAAACGAAGTATAACTTCATAAAAAAAAATCTGTGGCCACTATACAATGTGCACATATGTCGTTTTAGTTGAGCACATTACTCTTTACTTTTTAAATCCAATAATTAATGTAAACAAATGCAATAAACACGAGGATGTGCGCGTTCGAGCGAAAAGTGGCACATTTCCGAGCGAGGGAGGCAAATGAAGCGCGACGCGGAGCGGCGCGCTTCATTTTCCCGAGATCGGAATGTGCCACTTTGAGCTCGAACGCGCGCACTCGGTTTTAAGCCCGATGCACAATTATTAATTTATTTTCTTAGACGGCTAACTTCAAACTGTCTGCTAATATATCACTCTCCAAGCGCCAAACGAAGTATAACTTCATAAAAAAAAATTTTGTGGCGAGTATACAATGTGCACATATGTTGTTTTATTTGAGCACATTACTATTTACTTTTTAAATCCAATAATTAATGTAAACAAATGCAATAAACACGAGGATGCGCGCGTTCGAGCGAAAAGTGGCACATTTCCGAGCGAGGGAGGCAAATGAAGCGCGACGCGGAGCGGCGCGTTTCATTTTCCCGAGATCGGAATGTGCCACTTTGAGCTCGAACGCGCGACTCGGTTTTAAGCACGATTCACAATTATTAATTTATTTTCCTTGACGGCTAACATCAAACTGTCTGCTAATATATTATATCAACGCGTCAAACGAAGTATAACTTCATAAAAAAAAATCTGTGGCCACTATACAATGTGCACATATGTCGTTTTATTTGAGCACATTACTATTTACTTTTTAAATCCAATAATTAATGTAAACAAATGCAATAAACACGAGGATGCGCGCGTTCGAGCGAAAAGTGGCACATTTCCGAGCGAGGGAGGCAAATGAAGCGCGACGCGGAGCGGCGCGCTTCATTTTCCCGAGATCGGAATGTGCCACTTTGAGCTCGAACGCGCGCACTCGGTTTTAAGCACGATTCACAACGATTAATTTACTTTCATAGGCGGCTAAGTTAGCTGTGCGCACGCAACTTTCCTTGCCCGCTGGGATTTCGCGCTCACCGCGCCACAAGAAGTATAACTTCAAAGCTCGATCGCAATTTTTCATATTTATTTATTTATAGGGGAAGCGGTCGTTGCTTTTGCCGAACCTACGTTTCGGGCGCGATTTTTTTTTGTTATTAATTCGATGCCCAGCATCCTCTTTTAATTGATTAGGTTATGTAATCCGAATGTATACACGTACATTTATTAATTCTGTAACATGAACCTGTCAGGAAGCATTAGGTGGAGTTGCTACTTTAAAATCTATTAGGAAATTTCAAGTCACGACGGGTTATTTAACAACGTACCGGTCTTTACATTTTATATCTAAACTATTATATTATAATATGGGTGGAAAATTATAATTTTTTGATCGTTCGATAAACTTTTACATCGTTTACGGCCGCAGATTAAATCTTAAAGCGCAGATCTTAACAGGTGTTTTGTAAACTTACCTTTTTTTTTGGAAATTTAAACTTTGAACTATTTTTTAAAATTAGTTTTATTTCTTTGGCCTCGATCCTTCGACTTAGGTAGTCGAATAAAGCGAAATGAGGTTATGATTTATCTTTTATTTAAACAAAATATTAATTAAAAAATTTCTAACTCTGTCAGAAATTAGGATTTAATGCAATTAGTATTTTATTTCTCAAAAATAAGCTTTAAAAATGTCTAACTTATGCATAAACGAAAATACATACACTAACATACCCAAAATTTTCGGACACCCACTAAACGTTTAGTTTTCGATGTTTTTCCAACCTAAAAATACATTAGAAAATTTTACAAACAAGAAGAAAGGCTATAAAGCGGGAGTTATTAATAAAAAAAAATATTTTACTCAAAAATAACACTTTGTACAATTATAAACCGAAAAAATTACCGAAAAAGAAAAGTACAATCGGCCCAATTGAAAATCACCACCCCTGTGCAACAACGCCGGCTTTGTAGGCAACCAGATTTGTTTGAGATGGTTAAGGGCAAAAATATTCAACTCTACAGGGCAAACACATCTTTTTTTAAATTGCAATTGCCGTATCTTCTGTCACTCGTATTTGGGGTAGGTCAAAATACCATTTTTTTGGATTTTTTAGCGTTCAGTTTTGTAAACTTTTAAATACATTTATGCTTTAATATTAATTATTTATTTATTTATAATAAAGAACGAATTACAACAATTTTAATGTATTTTTTTCATAACTATTATAGGCATTATTTGTATCAAAACAATAGCAACAATTACACTTAAGAGCGAGAAGAGTTAAAGATTGTCAGATAAGTTACTGCTGGGGTGGTGATTTGCATTTTGGCCGACTGTACAAAACATAGAAAGGCTTTTACACATATTATTTGATCTATTTAAAACTACAATAAAATCACAATTAATTATAAAATAATAAATTTCATGAGGGCCCAAATTGTATTGCACATTCTAAGGACCAAAGCACCGGTTATTAATTAAATTAATTTCAAAAATGTTTTTTGGACGAACCCCAACAACAATTCAATTCGGAAAAAAAATTATTGCAAGCCCGTTGAAAGGACATCACTTATTAAAAATCGGGCGCGCACTTTTCACTTATCATTTTGACAATTTCATTTCTGTCCGCATAAGTAAATCGGGGCCCCCATTGTCTTCGAATTAAAATCGTGTCGAGCTAAGCCCTTCTCATTTACATCGCTAGTTACACACAATGTTTACATAAATGTCATTTTTATCCTTGCTTTCGATCGTGTCCGTTAATTCGGCCATCCATAAAATTTGTCATTGTTTTACGAAGGGGCATCGATTTTAGAATTTTTAAGCCTTATCGGAATTTAGACAAGAACAAATCCGAGGCAATTAATAACAACGTCAACATAATAGATCGGCGATATTGCGTTGAATTATCTTCCGCATACCTCGAATCAAAATGTCGGTTACGTTTGTGGGACATTACGAAACGGATCGGCGACTTGCGGGTCACCCTGTACGAATGTCGAAAACGGCCGCCCCGAACCTAAATAAATAATTTAGTAGAAAACAACAACAATAGACACACACACGCACGTAGGAAGAGGTTTTTTTTTTCGTGTCATATAAAGAGGTCAGAGCCGCCACCGTCAGGAGCGGCTTCTTAGAAACATCAAATCCTACGTCAATCGTGCTCGAAGATTTTTTAACGGTTCGTACCGCGAAAGCGCCTCGTAAAATATAATAAACTTATACACTTTTATTATTGTTATTTATCTCGCGGACGGTTTTCTGATGCTTTGTTAGTTATGCACTTTCTTATACAATCAAATCGGTTTGTTGTGTCTATTAAATCGGCGGACCGTGTAAATGGAACGGTAGCAGCAGCAAAATGGTAATGCTAAATGGGCAGATAGGAAACGGTACTGTGCCTTCGCGAGATTTATTTCTACTCGTTTCATGGTCTTTTGGCTTTTGATCTAAAAATTTTTTTTTTTGGGAAAATAAAGAAGCTTATTAAAATTTGTGTTTTTCTGTCGTTCTGTCTGTCTGTATAGGGCAATTTTCGAAACTCCTGTAGGGATTTTGGTATGGTTTTTTTACTAAGAAATAGCCAGATTCACGAGAAAGGTTTCTGTATGTATTTGATAAGTTTTTTGTGTAAATTGGTTGAACTATGTTAATCAAATGTTTTTTTTGGGAGCTTTGTTGGCGTGCGCTGTTTAAATCGTTTAAGTAATATGGAACACTACAGTAGTTTTTGGTATTGGTCTATAGTGAGCGGTAGGACGATAGAAAAACTCGAAGGGGGACTTTAATTTATAATGTACAGTCAGCCTAAAAGTAATCAACACCCTAGAAACAGACCTACAGTAAACGTACTATTCCAAGAGACAGGTTTCAGTTAAAAATCGTGCTTTTATAAGTACAACAAATAATCTCAAGCGCCAAACGAAGTATAACTTCATAAAAAAATTTTGTGGCGAGTATACAATGTGCACATATGTTGTTTTATTTGAGCACATTACTATTTACTTTTTAAATCCAATAATTAATGTAAACAAATGCAATAAACACGAGGATGCGCGCGTTCGAGCGAAAAGTGGCACATTTCCGAGCGAGGGAGGCAAATGAAGCGCGACGCGGAGCGGCGCGTTTCATTTTCCCGAGATCGGAATGTGCCACTTTGAGCTCGAACGCGCGCACTCGGTTTTAAGCACGATTCACAATTATTAATTTATTTTCCTTGACGGCTAACATCAAACTGTCTGCTAATATATTATATCAACGCGTCAAACGAAGTATAACTTCATAAAAAAAAATCTGTGGCCACTATACAATGTGCACATATGTCGTTTTATTTGAGCACATTACTATTTACTTTTTAAATCCAATAATTAATGTAAACAAATGCAATAAACACGAGGATGCGCGCGTTCGAGCGAAAAGTGGCACATTTCCGAACGAGGGAGGCAAATGAAGCGCGACGCGGAGCGGCGCGCTTCATTTTCCCGAGATCGGAATGTGCCACTTTGAGCCCGAACGCGCGCACTCGGTTTTAAGCACGATTCACAACGATTAATTTACTTTCATAGACGGCTAAATCAGCTGTGCGCGCGCAACTTTCTTAGCCCGCTGGGATTTCGCTTTCACCGCGCCACAAGAAGTATAACTTCAAAGCTCGATCGCAATTTTTCATATTTATTTATTTATAGGGGAAGCGGTCGTTGCTTTTGCCGAACCTACGTTTCGGGCGCGATTTTTTTTTGTTATTAATTCGATGCCCAGCATCCTCTTTTAATTGATTAGGTTATGTAATCCGAATGTATACACGTACATTTATTAATTCTGTAACATGAACCTGTCAGGAAGCATTAGGTGGAGTTGCTACTTTAAAATCTATTAGGAAATTTCAAGTCACGACGGGTTATTTAACAACGTACCGGTCTTTACATTTTATATCTGAACTATTATATTATAATATGGGTGGAAAATTATAATTTTTTGATCGTTCGATAAACTTTTACATCCTTTACGGCCGCAGATTAAATCTTAAAGCGCAGATCTTAACAGGTGTTTTGTAAACTTACCTTTTTTTTTGGAAATTTAAACTTTGAACTATTTTTTAAAATTAGTTTTATTTCTTTGGCCTCGATCCTTCGACTTAGGAGTCGAATAAAGCGAAATGAGGTTATGATTTATCTTTTATTTAAACAAAATATTAATTAAAAAATTTCTAACTCTGTCAAAAATTAGGATTTAATGCAATTGGTATTTTATTTCGCAAAAACAAGCTTTTAAAATGTCTAACTTATGCATAAACGAAAATACATACACTAACATACCCAAAATTTTCGGACACCCACTAAACGTTTAGTTTTTGATGTTTTTCCAACCTAAAAATACATTAGAAAATTTTACAAACAAGAAGAAAGGCTATAAAGCGGGAGTTATTAATAAAAAAAATTATTTTACTCAAAAATAACACTTTGTACAATTATAAACCGAAAAAATTACCGAAAAAGAAAAGTACAATCGGCCCAATTGAAAATCACCACACCCCTGCAACAACGCCGACTTTGTAGGCAACCAGATTTGTTTGAGATGGTCAAGGGCAAAAATATTCAACTCTACAGGGCAAACACATCTTTTTTTAAATTGCAATTGCCGTTTCTTCTGTCACTCGTATTTGGGGTAGGTCAAAATACCATTTTTTTGATTTTTTAGCGTTCAGTTTTGTAAACTTTTAAATACATTTATGCTTTAATATTAATTAATTATTTATTTATAATAAAGAACGAATTACAACAATTTTAATGTATTTTTTTCATAAATATTATAGGCATTATTTGTATAAAAACAATAGCAACAATTACACTTAAGAGCGAGAAGAGTTAAAGATTGTCAGATAAAGTTACTGCTGGGGTGGTGATTTGCATTTTGGCCGACTGTACAAAACATAGAAAGGCTTTTACACATATTATTTGAGCCATTTTAATTCTACAATAAAATCACAATTAATTATAAAATAATAAATTTCACAAGGAGCCCAAATTGTATTTCACATTCTAAGGACCAAAGCACCAGTTATTAATTAAAATTAATTTCAAAAATGTTTTTTGGACGAACCCAAACAACAATTCAATTCGGAAAAAAAATTATTGCAAGCCCGTTGAAAGGACATCACTTATTAAAAATCGGGCGCGCACTTTTCACTTATCATTTTGACAATTTCATTTCTGTCCGCATAAGTAAATCGGGGCCTCCATTGTCTTCGAATTAAAATCGTGTCGAGCTAAGCCCTTCTCATTTACATCGCTAGTTACACACAATGTTTACATAAATGTCATTTTTATCCTTGCTTTCGATCGTGTCCGTTAATTCGGCCATCCATAAAATTTGTCATTGTTTTACGAAGGGGCATCGATTTTAGAATTTTTAAGCCTTATCGGAATTTAGACAAGAACAAATCCGAGGCAATTAATAACAACGTCAACATAATAGATCGGCGATATTGCGTTGAATTATCTTCCGCATACCTCGAATCAAAATGTCGGTTACGTTTGTGGGACATTACGAAACGGATCGGCGACTTGCGGGTCACCCTGTACGAATGTCGAAAAACGGCCGCTCCGAACCTAAATAAATAATTTAGT
This sequence comes from Sinopyrophorus schimmeli, assembly GCA_036325965.1. Lineage (NCBI taxonomy): Eukaryota > Metazoa > Arthropoda > Insecta > Coleoptera > Elateridae > Sinopyrophorus > Sinopyrophorus schimmeli. The sequence continues at coordinate 87,867 of JARFIZ010000026.1, read as the reverse complement.
AGAAAACAACAACAATAGACACACACACGCACGTAGGAAGAGGTTTTTTTTTTCGTGTCATATAAAGAGGTCAGAGCCGCCACCGTCAGGAGCGGCTTCTTAGAAACATCAAATCCTACGTCAATCGTGCTCGAAGATTTTTTAACGGTTCGTACCGCGAAAGCGCCTCGTAAAATATAATAAACTTATACACTTTTATTATTGTTATTTATCTCGCGGACGGTTTTCTGATGCTTTGTTAGTTATGCACTTTCTTATACAATCAAATCGGTTTGTTGTGTCTATTAAATCGGCGGACCGTGTAAATGGAACGGTAGCAGCAGCAAAATGGTAATGCTAAATGGGCAGATAAGGAACGGTACTGTGCCTTTGCGAGATTTATTTCTACTCGTTTCATGGTCTTTTGGCTTTTGATCTAAAAATTTTTTTTTTTTTGAGAAAATAACGAAGCTTATTAAAATTTGTGTTTTTCTGTCGTTCTGTCTGTCTGTATAGGGCAATTTTCGAAACTCCTGTAGGATTTTGGTATGGTTTTTTTACTAAGAAATAGCCAGATTCACGAGAAAGGTTTCTGTATGTATTTGATAAGTTTTTTGTGTAAATTGGTTGAACTATGTTAATCAAATGTTTTTTTTGGGAGCTTTGTTGGCGTGCGCTGTTTAAATCGTTTAAGTAATATGGAACACTACAGTAGTTTTTGGTATTGGTCTATAGTGAGCGGTAGGACGATAGAAAAACTCGAAGGGGGACTTTAATTTATAATGTACAGTCAGCCTAAGAAGTAATCAACACCCTAGAAACAGACCTACAGTAAACGTACTATTCCAAGAGACAGGTTTCAGTTAAAAATCGTGCTTTTATAAGTACAACAAATAATTGTTTCTATTAATTGTTTAAAAAAAAGCTTTATAATCAATTTACTAAATCTTTTCTAACAAAAACGACAGCTGTTACAAATACCTTTACGTGTCTATTTAAGATTCCAAATTTACTTCTAGGTACCAAAAATTACAAAGATCAATCTTAATTGTTTTTTAACCATGCTGCGCCAGATTTTGTTTCTAGGGTGTTGATTACTTCGTGGGCTGACTGTACGCACGTTAGAAGTTACACTTCTATGGCACAACTAAATTAAGTATAACCACGTGCAAAAATTAATATAAACAAATGCAATAAATACGAAGATGTGCGCATTCGAGCGAAAAGTGGCACATTTCCGAGCGAGGGAGGCAAATGAAGCGCGACGCGGAGCGGCGCGCTTCATTTTCCCGAGATCGAAATGTGCCACTTTGAGCTCGAATGCGCACACTCGGTTTTAAGCACGATTCACAATAATTAATTTATTTTCTGAGCCGGCTAACTACAACTGTCAACTGTACCATCAGAAATAAATTCTATTCATGTTTTACATTAAGAAATTCGGCTTCACTGAAACCTTTTTTGATTACAAATGAAATTTAAACTACCTCAAAAAAATAACAGGGGCGTACGCTCATCAAATTGCAAGTTGAAAATATTTCTTTTTATTATTTATAGCCGCACGCCCCGTATTCGTTATGGCACGCCGTCGTAAAATATTGCAAAATTGAGTAATGGCCCTTTTGTGCCCGAACGAAATTAATCATCTCCGAACGGATCGTAAAAACGACTCAAGGATTACGATTCTTTGATTCGTTCGCATTGACACGATTAAAACGAAAGTGCTACGAAAAGCTTTATCGATCATATCGGCCAAAGAATTAATCTGTAAAGGTAACAAAGTCGTGTGAACTTCTGACAGGTTCATTATTCCTCGACAGTGTGAAGTTTGCTCGTTAGCCGTATCAGATGCTGATAAAGACGATGTAAAACATTCCCTTCACTTCTTTTGCAAATTCGCTATTTGTTTAGTAAACGTGGTCGGACGTGCCCTCAATTTGCGCGCTCGCCTTTAATTAGCGCGCGCGCAACTTCGATCGTCTTGGAAAGGGCCGAAAAGGGCGCGAAATCGCAACCGACGCGACCGAACATAACCTAATTTGTCAAATTTATGTTTAGACATCGGTCGTAATCGTGTGTGCACATTAATTGTGCATGATATGCAAATTCGCATTTGCATCCGAAAGAATTCAATGTGAAATGCACGCCTTACAACCCCCCAAAATTTGGGTCGTAGAAATTCGTTCCAATTACCCGCCAGTGCAACATTCGACGAGGAAGCGAAAAAAATTAAAGGAAATACAAGCAAGCTGTGCGAAGTTACATTTCCTGAAACGGGACCTTTTGCTCTTGACCCGAATCGGGTAAAAAAGAGAAAAAGGGGCCCCAGCCGCGCAGGTTCGTTTTTTTACGGCAAAAAATTTTAACGACAAAAATCTGGAGGTTCCTCTCATTTTTTTCTTACTGAAATTATTTTATTTATTTATTTAATTAATGTTTTTTAATAGAGCGAGAGCGAGAGAGAGAGAGAGAGGAAATGAACGGAAATAGTTTTTCGGTTCAGTTCCGGTTTTCGTTCTGACAAAAATTTCGATTTTTTGCAATTTTCGGTTCGGTTCCGGTTCCACGTCCTGCTCTTTACATAAGTTGGTCCACTTTTTGACATGGAAACTCCTCGGCGAGAAATTTGACGAAATTTTTGGTTTTACAAAATAAAATCCTCCAATAAATCTTAATATAAGTCGTTTAGCGTTACGAGATGTAGAAATTAGAAATCACATTATTAAACTTTCTAACTAACAAGATAAGTCTTCTGGTAACCTTTAATGTTAACTTTCAGTAAAGTGAACAAGGGTAATCAATAATTTTTGAGAAAATCGTTTACTCGCAAGCGACACGAAACTGTAACATTACACGGAAGTGGTGGCCCGAAATTGTTCGTCAAAAATGTGTGCACGTGTTTAGAATTTGCGGAGCACGTTTTCGAGCTATCGGATCGGTTTTATTTTGACAGGTAAAATTGGTTTGCGAGCACCCAACATGTCCGGACTTTAAAAAGAAACGATGTTAAGAATGTTGAGCTAATTGCTTTTCGATTTCGAAAAAAAAAAAGAATTATTATTGATCGCGTTGCCAATTTAAAATGAATTCGTTTTTTTTCCCAAAAATGTGCTATTTATCCCGTTTTTTTTATTTGAAAGATGCGCTTCCCGAAAGTTCTCTTGTTAATTGTTGCAAAAAATTTATTTGAAATTGAAAACTATTAGTTAATAGTAGGTTAAGGTTTTTAAAGATTGTTAATACAGTCGAACCTCGATAAGTCGAAGTCGAAGGGACAGCAAAAATAATTCGAATTATCGAAAACTCGAGTTACCGAAAGAAGTTCAGTTAAATACTTCCATTTTTTATAGAAAATAACCAAAATTGATCTACAATCATTAATATTATTTATTTTTATTAAGACTCTAAAAAATATAGTTATTTACATATTATTTACCGTTAAATTGAAAGTAATCTAAAATTGTCTTTTGCTTCATCGCTCCAAAATGTTACGTTTTTACAAATTTTTCCAATGATCTTACCGATAATAATATATCTGTAGGAACATCTTCTTGAGCACATAGGAATAGAGAAATAGTATCTATTGCATTGTAAACTTGAGTTGTTGAAGGGATGTTTACTGTAACATCTGTATCACTTTCATATTCACTTTCACTTTCACAGTTTTTCTTATTTTCTTCTAGCACTTTACTTATAATGCTTTCATCGCTAGGAATTTCAGCAACTTCCAAATCTTTATCAACGTTGACATTTGTCATTTGTATCTTCAGCAGCTACAATTAGGTCTCTGTTTTTTAAAATGGTTGATAAAGTGTTTGCGGGAATACCAAAATCTTTAGCTATATCCTTTTTTCTTTTGAGCCCACGTTCCACTTCTTTTATAAGATTAATTTTCTCCCTTACGGTTAAACTTTTTAATTTTCGTTTACACTCCATGTTAATACGTAAATAATTTTAGAAAAAGTATTAAACTTTTTTAGATTTTCTGTTATACTCTGTTACAAACTATAAAGAACGTAAAACACATTTGTTAGTCTTCGTAGTCGACGAATAACTAGCAAATTGAAAACTAAAATGCAAAAATAGTTTCTTTTTTTGTAAAATAAACGGTAAAACCATCTCAAAAATTTATAACTGTTCATAAGGCATTTAAACATAAATTAGTTTTTAAATCCAATTGAAGTGCCGCCGTCAAAACATTCTTGTAGTATAAACCATTTATTCGTAGTTAACAATAGAGCTTTTAAAGCATCAATAACACCAAACCGAGTCGTCGTTAATCCTCTCTCAGGTAGAGAAATTTTTAGAAAAGTTGTAAAATTTAACTTTGAGTCATCGACCTATTTACTAATGGAAACTTGAATTTAATGAATTGTAAAACGCTTTGCCTAATTAAATAATTCGATTTATTAAATTTCGAGTTATTGACATAAAAATATTAACGCTGAGATAGGCAAGTCCTAGGGAAACTGGTTCGAGTTCGAGCTATGTAAAATTCGGCTTATCGGCGTTCGACTTATGGAAGTTCGACTGTACTTTTCTAACACACAGTAAACAAAATTTTATTGCGTGCACAATTTCGCAAAAAATTAATTGGATAAACCAGACAAAAAAAAAAACAAATTATCGATATTTTGTAAGAATTTTTAGGTGCGCACAAAGAAAGAAATTTAATAATCCGATCGGCCAAGAAACTTTTTCACATAATAAATAGATGAATCAATTTCTAAGTCCAAATTTGCATTAACATGCGTACTTATGTAAATTTTTGATTGTGCACATTTATTATAAATATGTGTCTCTCTTTCTGACAAAAAAAAAATTTACGGCCCCCGTTATTTCTCTCCAAAATTAAATTTTGGCGAAACGTCCGCGTTGGTGTGCGAGACTCGGGGCCAAAAAAAACTAAATTGAAAATACCTACGTATCTCGGATTTTTTTCGAGCGCGTTACAGGTTATAGTTGTCAATCTCAATCAATAAAAATATTATTAAATTTATGGCGGTCATTAATTTTATTTTGAGGCGGCTGGCTAACAGTTCTTTTGGCGCGTACGGCGTTGGCAAATTGCATTATTCGTCCATGGCGTTCGATGTTTTGCCTATTAGCTCTTCGGACAATTGCTGCGTAATTACATCGTTGTAAAAGCCCATTTATTAACTTGCCCTTTATAAATTGCGCTCGAACCATTCACATCGCAGATGTGCGGCTCGCTCACAAAAGGAGATCACCTAGATTTGAATATCTTAATGCGCACCCACATCTCCGATCGAATGAACAGGATGAAATATAAAGGCATTGCATAATTCAGGAAATCGGTGAGAAACCTCCGAGTACTCGCTTTGTCTTTTTAGACAAGCACCAGCGGTAGCAAAACGATTTTTATTTTGAATAGATCACTGGGGCCGGCCCTGAACATTTGACCTCTGCACCGAGCTTTTATTTAAGGCCAATTTTTCCCCAAAAGTGGTTGTTTTAAATGTATCTTATTAAGAGCCTTCAATTTTTGAAGTAATACTTCTTTTGTCGCGCTGAGGGTAAAATCTTAGCAGGCAATGGAAGTTACGCACGCGCAGTTAACAAAAAGTCGACAGTATGAAGTTAGTCGACTAAGAAAGTTAATTAATTATTGTGAATTACGCTTAAAACCGAGTGCGCACATTCGAGCTCAAAGTGGCACATTCCGATCTCGGGAAAATGAAGCGCGCCGCTCCGCGTCGCGCTTCATTTGCCTCCCTCGCTCGGAAATGTGCCACTTTTCGCTCGAATGCGCACATCTTCGTATTTATTGCATTTGTTTCCATTAATTATTGGATTTAAAAAGTAAATAGCAATGTGTTCAAATAAAACGACATATGTGCACATTGTATACTCGGCACAATTTTTTTTATAAAGTTTTATCTTTTTGGCGCGTTGGGAGTAATAAAAATAATTTTGACTTTTTATGAAAATGGCAATACAAGTACACATCGTATTTAATTTTTTCCGGACTTATTAGCAGGAATTTGAAGTTATACCTCTTTTGGCGCGTTGAAAGTAATACATTAGCAGACAGTTGACGTTAGCCGTCTAAGAAAATCAATTAATAATTGTGAATCGTGCTTAAAACCGAGCGCGCGCATTCGAGCTCAAAGTGGCACATTCCGATCTCGGGAAAATGAAGCGCGCCGCTCCGCGTCGCGCTTCATTTGCCTCCCTCGCTCGGAAATGTGCCACTTTTCGCTCGAATGCGCACATCCTCGTATTTATTCAATTTATTTATATTAATTTTTACACGCGATTATATTTAATTTACTCACGCCAAAGAAGTATAACTTCTAACGCGCCGGTGTTTTTCAAAGAGTGCTGCGCATTTAAATTCAATCATAACGATAAGGAAAATCAAAATTTTATCTAACCTTGTCGATTCGCCTCAGTCGTGCAAGTGCTTCGAAACTGTCTACACCGCGCTCCTCCAAAATTTCGATTTTTGGGGTGAAAATACCACGAAAAAAATCGCAGTGTTTTCCAACGAGTTTCTACCCTTCGGCAGCCCTTTGTGTAAGAAAACCACCACCTTAAAATTTTTCTAAACCGTTTTATTAATTATTTTTAATTTACTCGCGTATTAATTATCGTATAGCGCAAATTTTTGTTCCTGCAGGCTCGGAAAAAATCGGGCGACATTTTGGCTTAGGTGTCGATCTCTAAAAAATATTGTTCAACCCTTAAATGAATTTTCTTCGTTCGCATTCGGACATCAGAACGTTCGGTAAGCCAGCTCGGGGCAGCCACAGGTGGCCTTATCGCGTTGCACACTTGTCTTTCGCGATAACCTTTTTCGAACGCCCGGCTGTTTACAAAATAAATAATAAATTTCGATTGCGAGTACGACGGTATTTATTTTATACACCCTCCATAATTAACTTTTCTACCCTTGTAATTAATTTCGCAATAAAACTAGCCGCAATATTAAATTCGTCACAAAGTATTTCATTGCAACTCGTCATGATCATATGTTTAATTATTTTAAACAATAAAATAGTTAATTGATTTTAATTGATTTTATTTTGCGTTTTAGATAAACATAGCGGGCCGGTGAAACAAATGCTAGCGTTGGAATTACAGAACGCGATCCCGTCGGCGCTTGGTTTCCATCTTTCCCGTTCTGTGATGGTAAGCCGCGCTTCTTGCGCTCTTCCTTATTTTAATTATTTATTGCAAATAAAGCTTGTGCAACAACCCTCAATTGTTCTTAAAATAATGCTAATTATTTATTGAATAGTTTGATAAAAGCACAACCTTGCACAAGTTTCATTGCAAACGATATAGGTAATTTTACTATTGGCAATTCTGGAGGTCGTTCACCTTAATTTTCTTTGAACCTTACGAAATGAAATAATTTGAACATTGTTATTTATATCAAATTATTATAGTGCGTTTGACCAAAAGACACCTTCCAACTATTTTTTTTGCAAGAGTTATTAGTGATTATGATATTAACAATTTGGGGATGATTATTTTAAACAATTAATAAAATTGTTAATAAGTTTTAATTTATTATATTTTGAATTTCAGATAAACATAGTGGGCCGGTGAAACAAATGCTAGCGTTGGAATTACAGAACGCGATCCCGTCGGCGCTTGGTCTCCATCTTTCCCGTTCTGTCATGGTAAGCCGCGCTTCTTGCGCTCTTCATTATTTTAATTATTTATTGTAATTAAAACTTGTGCAACGGCTCTCATGTGGTCTTAAAATGATGCTAATTATTTATTGATTCGTTTGACAAAAGCACAGCTTTGCACAATTTTTATTGCAAAGGTTATTAGTGGTTCTAGTGTTAGCTATTGTGGATGCCGCCGGCCACCCTTATAGTCAACTTTTTAAATAAAATAATTCAACATTTAACATTCAGAGTACATGCAAAATTATTAAAGAACCCTTATTAGACCATAACTACAGGTATTATTTAACAACAATTCTATTTTATTTCTTTTTACTTTTGTTGCAAATTAGTCTGGAGGAAGGGGGATGGTTTCACAGATTATTTTAAACAATTAATAAAATAGTTAATCATTTGTAATAAATTAACTTTATTTTTAATTTTAGGTAAACCAAGAGGGCTGGTGAAATCAATTCTAGCGTTGAAATTACAGAGCGCAACATTACCGTCGCTCAGCGGCCATCATTCCCTTCTCTCATTGTAAGTAGCGCTTTATGTACTCTTCATTATTTTAATTACTTATTGCAATTAAAACTTGTGCAACGGCCTTCACTTATTCTTAAAATGATGCTAATTATTTGTCGAACTGTTTGGCAAATGTACAGCTTTGCACAATTTTGATTGCAAAAGTTATTTGTGCTTTGAATGTTATTGTGTATGTCCAGGGTGAACCATATGTGTTATACTAATCGTCCATTTATGTTTTTCAGGAACTATTCTTGGATGGTGTACATTCAAAATGCTTGTCAACAAAAGCTGGCCCCTTTTGTTGATCAACTTTGGGGCTTTTCTTTCGGGTCGGTGGGGCCCGCGCGGCCCCCGTTTCCGTTTTTCGTGAAAAACCGTAGCGAGTGTGCAGGACTGCCCATGTATTTCGTCGTCAGTGTGTGCGCGAAAATCGAATTTTCTTCCGTAGTCTTTCAAACGAGTGTTACCCTCCCAGTTGTAAATAAAGTAGTGTTTGCTCTCCCTTAAGTAAATAAAGCGCGCGTTTTTTTAAAAGTGGTCTTCGGTAGTTCGGGAGTGTCGATTGTAGCTGATGGTCCAGGAGTCCAGAAGTCAGGAGTCCAGAGGTCCAGAGGTCCAGTGGTAGGACGAGGAGGATTGCAATGGTGGTCAGCTGCCACCCCACATTGTGAAATCATCTTTACTATAAAGGACATCACGGTAAGTCCAAACAGCGTGGGACAAGAGGAAACGAATCTCCAGCTTCGATAAGTTTTTGTAATTTTTCCTCTAGCAGCTGATGTTTCTGGTGTGTCCTGGAGCCTCGAAATATCTTACTTCGCAAATTAGCTTTTTTGTCTTCCAGAAATTGAACGGGTTTCGGGTATCGCTGATCGCCTTTTGAGTCTTCATAAATGCGTTTTCTGGAAGAAGAGTTTTTTTAGGGTCATGCTAACTTAGGGTTTTTTCTTGTAACCGATTTAAACAATTTAATAACTGAAAGCAATAATTAAATTGCTTTTGCAGTAATTTCAATAGGTTTTGGGTGTTTGTGGATGGCATTTTTAATTATTTTAATGTCTTATTTAATTGTTAATTGTTTCATTGATTATTTTTTTGCAAATGCCTTTCATAACCCCATTTTAAAATTGAAACACCTTGAATTTATATTATTTTGGGGCTCCAGCCGGTGATTTTCATTCATTTTTAGAATAATTTTCCAATTATTTACCCTATAATGTTAGCCAATTTGATTATTAAAATTTGGGATTAAATTTTTATGGTTATTAAATTATTTATTAATGATTTTACATTTATAATTTTTTTTAAATTAAAATCTTATAGTTGTCTTTTAATATTCTAATCTTTAACTGCTTTTGTGTACTTTTTTTAGATCAAAATTAAATCTTTAAATCAGAATTGGATTGCTTCTTAAGGTTTTTTTATTAGTTAATTTGTTTATTATAAAACTAAGTAAACTTTGTTCTTTCCTTTATTTTTGTTAAGTTCAGGCGCCGAATTTTAACAAATCTAAAAGGTTTGCAACAAAATTTATAGTTTTTACCCAATTCAAAAATTATTAAATATAGTTAATCCAAATGTGATTTATAAACAATTTAAAACTGGTCTTTATTTCAAAATAATTTTACAAGTTATTTAAAAAAATTTAAATTAAAAATGTAATTCAATTTCAGTAACTTATTTGTTTTTTTCTTCTGAGTCATAGTAACATTATTTCTCTTGCAATTATTATTAAATTCAAAAATTGGCAAAAAAAACATTATAGGTAATCGAAATAATTTTTTGCGTTAAACACCAGAAACACAACTGCAATTTTTAATTTTGGAAAGCATCCCCTAAGCTGCATTTCCACTATGATTTTCCATTGCCTCAATAAGCGGCCAAAGCAGCGCAAATCGCTCGAGCTTTGGCCACCGAAAACTTCTCAAATTTCGAGTTCTCGTTGTTCCCTTCGATGGATTGTTTTGGTTCGCTTTGCCCCCTCGCCTTTTCGTTTTATATTTGTGTATAACACCGAGAACTCGAGTAGGAGAGAATTCTTCGGTTATTGTGCGCAATTCTTTATGTCTGCAAGGCGGATGGGGGGAACCACTTTTAACATTGTTAATTAAAAAAAAAAATTAAATCGCAATAAATCAAAATTTGATAAGTGGTCATCCCTCTGCTTGCACAATGTTTTTATTTTTTTTATGTATGTATGTATATATTTGTGTGCCGCCCCATGTACCCGCTAGTTGGTCATTGGGGCACCCTTAGAGTTTTCAATGCTGCAACTTTAAAAGAGATTTTGCTAAATTTTTGATCAATTTAAATCTAATCGATTTTAAAGTTGCGGAAGAGGGGGCTTAAAATTTCGCTTGCGCCTTTTTAGCTTTTATTAAAAAATTACTGCGGAGATCAGACGTCCCCTTGCTACATTTAATTTAGGTACTTAGGGGACATTAAAATATTGCGCTCTGATGAACTGCGTTTTTTGAGTTGAACAGAGAGAAAATATTTTTAACACAAAACGAGATAGAAAGGGGTAGTGGTTTTTCTCGCTTGATTACAACTAATTAAATTTAAAACAAGTACAGTTTTAGGACTCTAAAGACGAAAGATATTTTTTAAATATTTTTGTAACTTTGCGTTTTTGGTATTTAAATAACATAAGCGTTTTTCTCGCAGACTTTTGAACTCTGATTTTTTTTGAAAATCTTAAGAAAGAAATTATTATCTTGAATGCATAGAAAAGGGCATTAGAATTAATTATTCTCGTAATTTTCTTAATTGAATCGTTTACTGTCTAATTAAGCACGTGCTTTTCTTATTAGCCAGTTATCGTCTCGACATGATCTTGCCTTTAAAAACATGGGCCCGTAAAGTAAACAATCAACTTGTAAATAAACAGATTTTAAATAGTATTAATACACAAGCTAGTAATGTCGAACATGTGGGTTGGTTTAGCGGTAGATGACAGGTATGAAATGGCTTGCTAAAAGAGCACGTGTGTGTGCTACTGTTACTTCCGGTACCATCCCTCTTCTTGCCATTTTATCACCCACATCGATGCACATGTTTAATTTTTTTGCTTCTGCTCCCATTCATATTTATTACAAATTTACCTGCCACTTCATTCGCAATTATAAAGCACAAGTACGGCCGTTTGGGCAAATTTTTGGAATGACACATTTTGCAGTTTGACGTCTAACATATGCGACGGGAAATAAATTATTTCTTCCTTTCATAGCAATGCAAGAATTTTTTAATTATTGTTCTGGTTTATAGTAATTACCAATAAACAATTATAAAGCAAAAGTACGGCCGTTTGGGCAAATTTTTGAAATTGCACATGTTGCAGTATTTATTGTAACAAGTCCTATAGGAAATAAATTATTTCTGGCTTTGATAGCAATGCCCGAATTTTTTAAATATTTTTCTGGTTTATAGTAATTACCAATAAACAATTATAAAGCAAAAGTACGGCCGTTTGGGCAAATTTTGAAATTGCACATGTTGCAGTATTTATTGTAACAAGTCCTATAGGAAATAAATTATTTCTGGCTTTGATAGCAATGCCCGAATTTTTTAAATATTTTTCTGGTTTATAGTAATTACCAATAAACAATTATAAAGCAAAATTACGGCCGTTTGGGCAAATTTTTGAAATTGCACATGTTGCAGTATTTATTGTAACAAGTCCTATAGGAAATAAATTATTTCTGGCTTTGATAGCAATGCCCGAATTTTTTAAATATTTTTCTGGTTTATAGTAATTACCAATAAACAATTATAAAGCAAAATTACGGCCGTTTGGGCAAATTTTTGAAATTGCACATGTTGCAGTATTTATTGTAACAAGTCCTATAGGAAATAAATTATTTCTGGCTTTGATAGCAATGCCCGAATTTTTAAATATTTTTCTGGTTTATAGTAATTACCAATAAACAATTATAAAGCAAAATTACGGCCGTTTGGGCAAATTTTGAAATTGCACATGTTGCAGTATTTATTGTAACAAGTCCTATAGGAAATAAATTATTTCTGGCTTTGATAGCAATGCCCGAATTTTTAAATATTTTTCTGGTTTATAGTAATTACCAATAAACAATTATAAAGCAAAATTACGGCCGTTTGGGCAAATTTTGAAATTGCACATGTTGCAGTATTTATTGTAACAAGTCCTATAGGAAATAAATTATTTCTGGCTTTGATAGCAATGCCCGAATTTTTTAAATATTTTTCTGGTTTATAGTAATTACCAATAAACAATTATAAAGCAAAATTACGGCCGTTTGGGCAAATTTTTGAAATTGCACATGTTGCAGTATTTATTGTAACAAGTCCTATAGGAAATAAATTATTTCTGGCTTTGATAGCAATGCCCGAATTTTTTAAATATTTTTCTGGTTTATAGTAATTACCAATAAACAATTATAAAGCAAAATTACGGCCGTTTGGGCAAATTTTTGAAATTGCACATGTTGCAGTATTTATTGTAACAAGTCCTATAGGAAATAAATTATTTCTGGCTTTGATAGCAATGCCCGAATTTTTAAATATTTTTCTGGTTTATAGTAATTACCAATAAACAATTATAAAGCAAAATTACGGCCGTTTGGGCAAATTTTGAAATTGCACATGTTGCAGTATTTATTGTAACAAGTCCTATAGGAAATAAATTATTTCTGGCTTTGATAGCAATGCCCGAATTTTTTAAATATTTTTCTGGTTTATAGTAATTACCAATAAACAATTATAAAGCAAAATTACGGCCGTTTGGGCAAATTTTTGAAATTGCACATGTTGCAGTATTTATTGTAACAAGTCCTATAGGAAATAAATTATTTCTGGCTTTGATAGCAATGCCCGAATTTTTAAATATTTTTCTGGTTTATAGTAATTACCAATAAACAATTATAAAGCAAAATTACGGCCGTTTGGGCAAATTTTTGAAATTGCACATGTTGCAGTATTTATTGAAAATTTGGAACAAAAATTATTTTTGGGTTTGAAATAGCAATGCCCGAAATTTTTTAAATTTTTCGGTATTTGTTTACCAATTAATTTTAAAATTTATAAAAAATTGGCCTTTGGGATTAATTTTTAGAAATTTGTTGCATTTTATTTGTTATAAAATAAATTTTTTCTGGCTTTGATAGCAACCCGAAATTTTTTTAAATTTTATTTTTTTATAAAAATAAAAATTTTGCTTGGCCTTTAAATTTTATGAAATTTGTTGCATTTTATTGTGTTATAAAATAAAACGGGTTTTGGAATCCCCAATTTTTAAATATTTTTCTTTTATAGAAATTACCAAAAAAAAAAAGCTTGGCCTTTAAATTTTTAGAAATTTGTTGCAATTTTTAACAAGTCCTATAGGAAATAAATTATTTCTGGCTTTGATAGCAATGCCCGAATTTTTAAATATTTTTCTGGTTTATAGTAATTACCAATAAACAATTATAAAGCAAAATTACGGCCGTTTGGGAAAATTTTTTGAAATTGCACATGTTGCAGTATTTATTGTAACAAGTCCTATAGGAAATAAATTATTTCTGGCTTTGATAGCAATGCCCGAATTTTTAAATATTTTTCTGGTTTATAGTAATTACCAATAAACAATTATAAAGCAAAATTACGGCCGTTTGGGCAAATTTTTGAAATTGCACATGTTGCAGTATTTATTGTAACAAGTCCTATAGGAAATAAATTATTTCTGGCTTTGATAGCAATGCCCGAATTTTTAAATATTTTTCTGGTTTATAGTAATTACCAATAAACAATTATAAAGCAAAATTACGGCCGTTTGGGCAAATTTTGAAATTGCACATGTTGCAGTATTTATTGTAACAAGTCCTATAGGAAATAAATTATTTCTGGCTTTGATAGCAATGCCCGAATTTTTAAATATTTTTCTGGTTTATAGTAATTACCAATAAACAATTATAAAGCAAAATTACGGCCGTTTGGGAAAATTTTTTGAAATTGCACATGTTGCAGTATTTATTGTAACAAGTCCTATAGGAAATAAATTATTTCTGGCTTTGATAGCAATGCCCGAATTTTTAAATATTTTTGGTTTATAGTAATTACCAATAAACAATTATAAAGCAAAATTACGGCCGTTTGGGCAAATTTTGAAATTGCACATGTTGCAGTATTTATTGTAACAAGTCCTATAGGAAATAAATTATTTCTGGCTTTGATAGCAATGCCCGAATTTTTAAATATTTTTCTGGTTTATAGTAATTACCAATAAACAATTATAAAGCAAAATTACGGCCGTTTGGGCAAATTTTGAAATTGCACATGTTGCAGTATTTATTGTAACAAGTCCTATAGGAAATAAATTATTTCTGGCTTTGATAGCAATGCCCGAATTTTTAAATATTTTTCTGGTTTATAGTAATTACCAATAAACAATTATAAAGCAAAATTACGGCCGTTTGGGCAAATTTTTGAAATTGCACATGTTGCAGTATTTATTGTAACAAGTCCTATAGGAAATAAATTATTTCTGGCTTTGATAGCAATGCCCGAATTTTTAAATATTTTTCTGGTTTATAGTAATTACCAATAAACAATTATAAAGCAAAATTACGGCCGTTTGGGCAAATTTTGAAATTGCACATGTTGCAGTATTTATTGTAACAAGTCCTATAGGAAATAAATTATTTCTGGCTTTGATAGCAATGCCCGAATTTTTTAAATATTTTTCTGGTTTATAGTAATTACCAATAAACAATTATAAAGCAAAATTACGGCCGTTTGGGCAAATTTTTGAAATTGCACATGTTGCAGTATTTATTGTAACAAGTCCTATAGGAAATAAATTATTTCTGGCTTTGATAGCAATGCCCGAATTTTTTAAATATTTTTCTGGTTTATAGTAATTACCAATAAACAATTATAAAGCAAAATTACGGCCGTTTGGGCAAATTTTTGAAATTGCACATGTTGCAGTATTTATTGTAACAAGTCCTATAGGAAATAAATTATTTCTGGCTTTGATAGCAATGCCCGAATTTTTTAAATATTTTTCTGGTTTATAGTAATTACCAATAAACAATTATAAAGCAAAATTACGGCCGTTTGGGCAAATTTTTGAAATTGCACATGTTGCAGTATTTATTGTAACAAGTCCTATAGGAAATAAATTATTTCTTCCTTTCATAGCAATGCAAGAATTTTTTAATTATTATTCTGGTTTATAGTAATTACCAATAAACAATTATAAAGCAAAAGTACGGCCGTTTGGGCAAATTTTTGAAATTGCACATGTTGCAGTATTTATTGTAACAAGTCCTATAGGAAATAAATTATTTATGGCTTTGATAGCAATGCCCGAATTTTTTAAATATTTTTCTGGTTTATAGTAATTACCAATAAACAATTATAAAGCAAAATTACGGCCGTTTGGGCAAATTTTTGAAATTGCACATGTTGCAGTATTTATTGTAACAAGTCCTATAGGAAATAAATTATTTCTGGCTTTGATAGCAATGCCCGATTTTTTTAAATATTTTTCTGGTTTATAGTAATTACCAATAAACAATTATAAAGCAAAATTACGGCCGTTTGGGCAAATTTTTGAAATTGCACATGTTGCAGTATTTATTGTAACAAGTCCTATAGGAAATAAATTATTTCTGGCTTTGATAGCAATGCCCGAATTTTTTAAATATTTTTTTGGTTTATAGTAATTACCAATAAACAATTATAAAGCAAAATTACGGCCGTTTGGGCAAATTTTTGAAATTGCACATGTTGCAGTATTTATTGTAACAAGTGCTATAGGAAATAAATTATTTCTGGCTTTGATAGCAATGCCCGAATTTTTTTATTATTTTTCTGGTTTATAGTAATTACCAATAAACAATTATAAAGCAAAATTACGGCCGTTTGGGCAAATTTTTGAAATTGCACATGTTGCAGTATTTATTGTAACAAGTCCTATAGGAAATAAATTATTTATGGCTTTGATAGCAATGCCCGAATTTTTTAAATATTTTTCTGGTTTATAGTAATTACCAATAAACAATTATAAAGCGAAATTACGGCCGTTTGGGCAAATTTTTGAAATTGCACATGTTGCAGTATTTATTGTAACAAGTCCTATAGGAAATAAATTATTTCTGGCTTTGATAGCAATGCCCAAATTTTTTTAAATATTTTTTGGTTTATAGTAATTACCAATAAACAATTATAAAGCGAAATTACGGCCGTTTGGGCAAATTTTTGAAATTGCACATGTTGCAGTATTTATTGTAACAAGTCCTATAGGAAATAAATTATTTCTGGCTTTGATAGCAATGCCCGAATTTTTAAATATTTTTTGGTTTATAGTAATTACCAATAAACAATTATAAAGCAAAATTACGGCCGTTTGGGCAAATTTTGAAATTGCACATGTTGCAGTATTTATTGTAACAAGTCCTATAGGAAATAAATTATTTCTGGCTTTGATAGCAATGCCCGAATTTTTAAATATTTTTTGGTTTATAGTAATTACCAATAAACAATTATAAAGCAAATTACGGCCGTTTGGGCAAATTTTTGAAATTGCACATGTTGCAGTATTTATTGTAACAAGTCCTATAGGAAATAAATTATTTCTGGCTTTGATAGCAATGCCCGAATTTTTTAAATATTTTTCTGGTTTATAGTAATTACCAATAAACAATTATAAAGCGAAATTACGGCCGTTTGGGCAAATTTTTGAAATTGCACATGTTGCAGTATTTATTGTAACAAGTCCTATAGGAAATAAATTATTTATGGCTTTGATAGCAATGCCCGAATTTTTTAAATATTTTTCTGGTTTATAGTAATTACCAATAAACAATTATAAAGCGAAATTACGGCCGTTTGGGCAAATTTTTGAAATTGCACATGTTGCAGTATTTATTGTAACAAGTCCTATAGGAAATAAATTATTTATGGCTTTGATAGCAATGCCCGAATTTTTTAAATATTTTTCTGGTTTATAGTAATTACCAATAAACAATTATAAAGCGAAATTACGGCCGTTTGGGCAAATTTTTGAAATTGCACATGTTGCAGTATTTATTGTAACAAGTCCTATAGGAAATAAATTATTTATGGCTTTGATAGCAATGCCCGAATTTTTTAAATATTTTTTTGGTTTATAGTAATTACCAATAAACAATTATAAAGCGAAATTACGGCCGTTTGGGCAAATTTTTGAAATTGCACATGTTGCAGTATTTATTGTAACAAGTGCTATAGGAAATAAATTATTTCTGGCTTTGATAGCAATGCCCGAATTTTTAAATATTTTTTGGTTTATAGTAATTACCAATAAACAATTATAAAGCGAAATTACGGCCGTTTGAGCAAATTTTTGAAATTGCACATGTTGCAGTATTTATTGTAACAAGTGCTATAGGAAATAAATTATTTCTGGCTTTGATAGCAATGCCCGAATTTTTTAAATATTTTTTTGGTTTATAGTAATTACCAATAAACAATTATAAAGCGAAATTACGGCCGTTTGGGCAAATTTTTGAAATTGCACATGTTGCAGTATTTATTGTAACAAGTGCTATAGGAAATAAATTATTTCTGGCTTTGATAGCAATGCCCGAATTTTTTAAATATTTTTTTGGTTTATAGTAATTACCAATAAACAATTATATAGCACAAGTACGGCCGTTTGGACAAATCTTTGTAATTTCACTTTTTCCAGTTTAAATTCTAACATATGCAACAGGAAATAAATTATTTCTGGCGTTAATAGCAATGCCCGAATTTTTTTATTATTTTTCTCGTTTATAGTGATTACAAATAAACAATTATAAAACACAAATAGGACTGTTTGGACAAAATTTTGAAATTTCACATTTTACAGTTTCAATTCTAACAAATCCGATAGGAAATAAATTATTTCTGCTTTTGATGGCAATGCAAGAATTTATTAATTATTTTTTTGGTTTATAGTAATTACCAATAAACAATTATAAAGTATGAAAACACTTTAAAACATTATTTGTTTCACTTTAGGGATTTTTCAAAATTTGATTATTTTTTGCAACTTTACTCGTGGTCCAAAGTTGTATGTTTCTTTGTCATTTTAAAACGGGTTCAGCGGTTCTAATTTTTTTAAATGTGGAGATGTGGTATAAATTCTATTGCGTAGAATGTACAGTAAAAGAGAACACGTTGAACTAATTCGAAGGCACGATTTTATTATTTTGTAGGACATAAATCAACGAAAGCCATTTATGAACTGTTACGCGCTTTTTTACCGAGATTCAACAACAATAACGTTTAACGAGTTTTCAAAATAATATTAATATAAACCTGTAGATAGTTAAGAGTTAAGGTCGATGGCAACATTTAATCTAATTCTCGAATAATCATATTTTAATCAAATTCGCGACGGGTAGATGATTAAGTTCCTATTGATTTCAACACAAAAACCATTTTTTCTCCCACTTTCAATAAAACGTGCCCCCATTTGCATAATTCAATATGTAACTTTTATTATTAGTGTACACACACATACGTATTTATTTACTTTTACTTTTGCCCGAAAAGTCTTACGAAAGCGTCAGTTTACGATACAATTTTTGGGCTTCGGTGAAAGCAAAACGATAAAATTTTGGATTCTTCGTATGTAGGTGTTAAAGGCGTCTTGAATTATGCGAAAACGATAAGAAATCGCCAATCGTATTAAACAAGCTGATGTCTCAATGGAAGAAGCAAACTCCCCGCGAGCGTGCGATGCGACAAAATCGCTTTCCCTTAGGGGGGTCGCGAAAGTGAGACCCCCGCCGATCGCCGTCAACCTTTGAACTCCCTCTTGATCGTCCGATAATTTTGCTTGATTTATTTTTATCTCTTCTTTGTCCGGTGGTGTGGCTTCTTTATGACAATTTATAAATTATTTCGTTAGACGAGCGTTGTTGCGCAAAAAATTTAAATAAAACTTTCCATTTTTCGGTAATCGCGCGAATAAATCAAAACGGAAATGGTTAATTTGTACGAAGGCAGATTTAGATTTTAATGAAAAGGACTTAGATTAAACTTTGAGCAAATGCGGAAGGTAAATTTAAAATTTTAGACGTGTGCCGTAAAAAATAATTTATGATAGGGGTACAGGGGTCGCATTGAAAAGGTCTGAATATATTTTTGTTTTAAGTGCTAAAACCCAAACGGTGGCACCTTATAAAAACAAATTGACCACTTGAGCCTCGAGTTGATTGGCACCCCGGGTAGTAAAGCCCCGAATAACGGGGGTCCCACTGTATATTCAAAAACTGTTATATTTATGGTCATCTACTTTTGTAAACAACGCAAAACCAAAAGCACAAGCTCACCAACCTAATTTAAACAATTTTATTTAAATTAAAAACATTTTCTATTATTAATTATAATCGAACAAACTCGCAATTTAATGAAAGCGGCATAGCTTTACCTATTTAAAGGCAAAACTTTTTTTTATAGATTTCTCGACATAAATATTTAATAATTTTTACAACCTGTCGACGCGCTACACAATTAAATTAGTTTTCAAACGGCACCCGTATAAGTATATTTATTTACAACCATTTACATTTAAATCGTTTTTAAAGGAAATATAAAATTTTAATTGGTTTTCCTTAAATAATCGGAGCCCATCTACGGTCTTGTGGCGCGCGCTATCTCCTCAAAGAAATCGCGCGTTGTTTACACCATAAAATTAATATTAATTAATTAGTCGCTTCTAAATTATGGGATATCAACTTTTTTCCGTAGCAGGTAGCAATTTTAATATCGAGTTACAAAACATGACTTATGTCTTCGGATTGAGCCACCTGTAGCCTTTTTAGGATTACGCAAAAGCATTCTTCGATAACTTTTTTTCTTCTAAATTTAAAATGGATCTCGTCGTTTTTTTTTGTTTCGAGTTGCGCAAGACGGACGCGGAGAGGTATCATTAACCAATTATATTCGGCATGAGAGAAATGTAAACGCCGTTAAAAATGTGTCGAAAGGATGCCCAATTTTATCTTTGAGTTACGACTTAGAATGTGCTTTCAGCGCGCGTTCGGCGTCGACGCGGGGTCCCGCCATTAGCGTTTTCGAATAAGTTCGGGGATTTAAGGTAAAAGACCCTGTTATTGACACTGACCCGGTTTCTGACACTTTCAACTTTACTTTGACTTAATCAAAATTAAAATTTACTTCGAATTGATAAATTAATTTTTTCTAAATTAAAATAAATTCATCGTGTACCTATTCGATGACGATATCAGTTACAAAAAAAAATTAACTTAATATAAAATAATATTTAAGCCCAGAGTGACTGTGAAAGCCATTTTTTGGTTATGGTCTAAGCAATTGACAGAAGAGCGTTCGACTATTGAATTAGTGATTTAATCATCATGTTAGTAGAAAAATATTATAAAAAATATATGTTTCGATTAATAATTAACTACTCTTTATTTTTAAATGTTAAAACATCATAGTAAATTATATTTTATTATTAAAATAAGAGTGTCGATAACTAGGCTCAATTTTATAGGTATGTTACAGTTATTGACACTCAAGTTCTAACCTATGTTATGTTTACATATTTGTTTTTATAATACTTAATTTTATTATTTGAATTATTTTGGTGTTGAAAAAATTAACATTTCATTTATAATAAATGATACATTATAACAAATTATGTTTGATTATAATAAATTTAAATTTGATAGTGTATAACCTAATAAATGACGAATAATTTTGACATATGGAGTGTCAGAAACTAGGCAGATGCCAGTCTCAGAAACTACAGCAATAAAAATTTTAAGTGTCAGAAACTGAGATTCAAACATTATTTTTTAAAACATTAATTTAAATTATTTATCTGCTTCAATTAATTATTTTACGCATATGACCGTTTCTAGAAATCGTGAACTTATATATGAAAACAAAATTTATTATTTAAATTAAATTTATAAAGTTATTCTGTTATAACCTCAGCTGTCACTCCTAAAGTGTCAATAACTGGGTCTTTTACTTTATGTAAATTAAAATTTTTGATTTGACGGAGCTTATGGTAAATTATATTAATATAATAAATACGAGGATGTGCGCATTCGAGCGAAAAGTGGCACATTGCCGAGCGAGGAGAAATGAAGCGCGAGGGAGCGGCGCGCTTCATTTTGAGATCGGAATGTACTTTGAGCTCGAATGTCACATATTTTAAGCAAATTCACAATTATTAATTTATTTTTTAGCCGACTAACTACAACTATCTGCTAATATATTACTCTCAACGCGCCAAAAGAGGTATAACTTCAACAAAAATTTTTTTTTTTTTGAGTATACAATATACACATATGTCGTTTTATTTGAACACATTACTATTTACTTTTTAAATCCAATAATTAATGTAAACAAATGCAAAATGGATGTGCGCATTCGAGCGAAAAGTGGCACATTTCCGAGCGAGGGAGGCAAATGAAGCGCGACGCGGAGCGGCGCGCTTCATTTTCCCGAGATCGGAATGTGCCACTTTGAGCTCGAATGTGCACACTTGGTTTTAAGCACGATTTACAATTATTAATTTATTTTCTTAGACGGCTAACATCAACTGTCTGCTAATATATTACTCTCAATGGGCCAAAAGAGGTATAACTTCATAAAAAAAATTTTTTATCGAGTATACAATATACACATATGTCGTTTTATTTGAACACATTACTATTTACTTTTTAAATCCAATAATTAATGTAAACAAATGCAATAAATGCGGAAGTGCGCATTCGAGCGAAAAGTGGCACATTTCCGAGCGAGGGATGCAAATGAAGCGCGACGCGGAGCGGCGCGCTTCATTTTCCCGAGATCGGAAATGTGCCACTTTGAGCTCGAATGTGCGCACTCGATTTTAAGCACGATTCACAATAATTTAGGCTAATAGATTTTAATTAATTATTTAAATTAAATTTTTTATAAGCTATCCTGTTAGAACCTCAGCTGTCGCTCTTAAAGTGTCAGAAACTGGGCCCTTTGCCTCAATTCAGTTTCGAAGGCGAAAGGTTGCGTTTCCGCTTGGGGATGAGAGTGGAGAAAAAGTATAATGGAGACATCAATGTTCGTTTCTAGACACGAACTCTCGCGTTTAAGCTGAGTTATTAGACAATTAGGTGGGATTAATGTGTATTATGCTGACCTAACGCGGGATTTATTGGCGTTTTTGCAATCGTTTACTTTATAATCATACCTGTTACACGGAATGGCTGTCGTAGATTTTTTTTCTGCGGCGCGGAATAAGGTGAATTAGCGAAACCGCAAAATATTCCTTATGGTCTCGTAAATTCTTGTAAATAGCAGCTCACGTACTCAGCAGGTACTTGAACGTAGGGAAAAACGCTACGTCTTAGAAACAATTTACCGTGGCCAATAATCTTTCGCGCTTTACGACGGACGAGATTAAAAAATTTTGAGTTGAAAGTCGAGCGAGTAAGGTTTATAGGGCCGTGCGGGATGGACCTTCAAGTAAAGCACCCGAGATACGATCGAAAGTCGGCCCGGCAAGTGCTTTGCGGAATGTAGTCCGACCGCTTTAGAGTGGCGCGAGGCCCCCTCCGCGCACGAACGCTACTGATTTCCCAATTTTTAAAAATTTGATAAAATTAATTGAGGTTTAAAATATATACACTGCCGTATCAAAGATTTTTGGACGCCCACAAAAAAGTTTTAGTTCAAAAACGCATTTCAAAAATTATAGAAACAGGAAAAAAGTAGAAATTGTTAAACAAAAATTTATTTTTACCGAAACATAAGTTTTCATGTATTTCTAAAGCAAAATAATATATGTGTAGAAAACGAAAAGTACAAAAGTATTTGGACACCACTAATACAGTCGAACCTCGATAAGTCGAATTTTTGATAACTCAAACCTGTTTCGCTAGGACTTGCCTATTTCCAACGTTAATATTTTTATATTGATATCTCGAATTATTGAGGTTCGACTGTAATTTATAAATATTTCGAAAATACTAACAAGGTTCTTGTAAATCTTGTATTTTTTCAAACACTTTATCATCTTCAAGGCGTAGAAGCCACTAAATGTTTTATTATACATTTTAAATCATTCTTCGTTTAAAATGGGCATTAATGACCATCAGTTTTAATTTTATCAGTAAAAACAACATTTTGCTAAAAATTTTTTGCGCAATCAACATAATTTCGGGCAATTTTACACGTTTCTTGATGTCATTTGAATAATACACGCGATTAATTAAAAAAATTGTATTTTATTTACTGTTTCGACAAATTCCATTAAAAGTTACAAGTGTCCGAAAATTTTGATATGCGAGTGTATCTGCTTCTGCTTTTGGTGTCTTTAAATTTTTGGGACTACCCCCTTTGTTACGAATTATTTATTAAAAAAACCGTGTGCGTGTACTTCCCGTGCAGAAATTGTGTCAGGGTTCTAATAGGGCCCTTTAAAGATTTCCCTTACACTTTAAGGCACCGTAAAAGCATGGTCACGCTTCGTAAAAGTGGGCCTTTAAGGGAAATGTAATGGGGGCCTTTAAGGGCAACGTAATAAGGTCCTTTAAAGTTTTTCCTTACATTTAATTTTTTTTGCCCGCTGTATAGTAAGAAAATTATTTTTTTTAGAATATTACAAAAGCTTAGTTAAACATAAAGCAATATTCAGCTGAGGTAAAAGACAACAAAAGATATTTTTTTATTGTTACTTCTGTATTTGTTAAAATTAAAAATAATTAATCCCTTTTTGCTTTTAGAAACCTGTTAGGATATATGTATATAACTTCAAAACTTTTTTTTCAAACTAAAAAAAGAAATTTTTTGAATGAAAAATTTATTTGGGTTTTGTGACCTTATGTTTAACTAGCCCTTTCTTGTAACAAATACTAACAAATAAAAGCCTCCCTCAGCCCTTTAAATAGGCTGTTATGTAATTTATGAATGACTTCTTAGTAATGTACATAAAGATACTTATCAATAATCATTACTTTTAGCTGACAAAAAAAGTATTATGTCTGAGTGTAAATTGTAAAACAAATAAAAAATAATAATTTAATTGATAACTTCACAACTTGCAGTAAATAGAAATAATTTTATATTTTATAAATAAGATATTCAATAATTTTATTATGGACTTTTCTTCTTATGGAATCCACAAAAAGACATTTAAAGGGCCTTTAATGTTTATAGTAACTAAAACCTATTAAGGAATTCCTGACAAAAATTAAAAGGCCCTTTAATGGTTACTCTGAAAAACTCCTAAAAGGATTTTTTTATCATAACCCGACAATGCCCTTTACTGGCTTTAAAAAGGATTCACTGAAAAATGTTTTAACGTGGAAAATCTACAACGTAGCATTTAAGGGCCCCTACCACTGTTAGGGCATCCATAGTCAATTTCTGCACGGGTTATGTATACGCGTGTTAAAAGTTATACTTCGTTGGCGCATCTAAATTCACTAAATACGAAGATGTGCGCATTCGAGCGAAAAGTGGCACATTTCCGAGCGAGGGAGGCAAATGAAGCGCGACGCGGAGCGGCGCGCTTCATTTTCCCGAGATCGGAATGTGCCACTTTGAGCTCGAATGTGCGCACTCGGTTTTAAGCGCGATTCACAATTATTAATTTATTTTCTTAGACGGCTAACATCAACTGTCTGCTAATATATTACTCTCAGCGCGCCAAAAGAGGTATAACTTCATTAAAAAAAAATTTGTGCCGAGTATACAATGTGCACATATGTCGTTTTATTTGAACACATTACTATTTACTTTTTAAATTCAATAATTAATGTAAACAAATGCAATAAATACGAAGATGTGCGCGTTCGAGCGAAAAGTGGCACATTTCCGAGCGAGGGAGGCAAATGAAGCGCGACGCGGAGCGGCGCGCTTCATTTTCCCGAGATCGGAATGTGCCACTTTGAGCTCGAATGTGCGCACTCGGTTTTAAGCGCGATTCACAATTATTAATTTATTTTCTTAGACGGCTAACATCAAATGTTTGCTAATATATTACTCTCAGGGGGCCAAAAGAGGTATAACTTCATAAAAAAAAATTTTTGCCGAGTATACAATGTGCACATATGTCGTTTTATTTAAACACATTACTATTTACTTTTTAAATTCAATAATTAATGTAAACAAATGCAATAAATACGAAGATGTGCGCGTTCGAGCGAAAAGTGGCACATTTCCGAGCGAGGGAGGCAAATGAAGCGCGACGCGGAGCGGCGCGCTTCATTTTCCCGAGATCGGAATGTGCCACTTTGAGCTCGAATGTGCGCACTCGGTTTTAAGCGCGATTCACAATTATTAATTTATTTTCTTAGACGGCTAACATCAACTGTCTGCTAATATATTACTCTCAGGCGCCAAAAGAGGTATAACTTCATAAAAAAATTTGTGCCGAGTATACAATGTGCACATATGTCGTTTTATTTGAACACATTACTATTTACTTTTTAAATTCAATAATTAATGTAAACAAATGCAATAAATACGAAGATGTGCGCGTTCGAGCGAAAAGTGGCACATTTCCGAGCGAGGGAGGCAAATGAAGCGCGACGCGGAGCGGCGCGCTTCATTTTCCCGAGATCGGAATGTGCCACTTTGAGCTCGAATGCGCACACTCGATTTTAAGCATGATTCACAAAATTTATTTACTTTCTTAGGCGGCTAACTTCAACTGTCGAATTTTCGTTAGCTGTGCGCGCGCAACTTCCGTCGCCTGCTACAATTTTTCTTTCAACGCAACCACAAGAAGTATAACTTCCACAATAATCTATTGCCAATTCGATTTTGTATGAGAAAATTGCGCATCTCGAAAAGTAATTACGTTTACCTACTTCCATGGACGAGTTTTAAATCGTACACTTTAATAGAGTTGAAAAACGGAATAATCACTGCAGGATAGTGGATGTATTAAGTTTTATAGATTAAAATAATAGCAGGAGATTTGTTCGGTAATGGCAGGCTCTTTCGAAGCGAAATAGAGTCAAGTTTATTTTAATAACAGCAGTTAGCGTTTCTTAATAACACACCTTAAGAAAAGTTAGAAGTGCAATAAATTATTGATAGAGCGAAACATCTGCGCCGCTTTTCAAAACTATATAAACAATATTTATCATCGGCATCGAAACAACAGGTTGTTGCAAACCCGTAAATATATCGACTTTTGTAAAAGAACAAAGAAAGAACAGCACCTCTTTAGCTATTGTACGACCTTATTTATTTACATACCCATTTATTGCGTCGACTTTGATTTAAGCGAGGCCCGTATCTGGGTCGTCGCGTTACTCAAAACACCCATCTTTTTCTCTTTTTTTTTGCAAAATTCGTGCAAGAGTTTATCCGCGCGATATCGCCCGCTTTTGGTCTGGCTAGGGAAAAATTACAATCTGGCCGTCGGATGTTATTTATTGCTTCTAAACGAGCGCTTTGATTTAGATGCGGTTTTTGGACCAATCGAAAACGATCGAATTTGACTTTTTTTGGTTATTTTTTGAATTTGGTGGACGAAAAAATTATGCCATCAAATTATTCTTTCGCGATCTGCTTCTTATCTAATTTTCTGATGGATTTTTTGAAATTATACATTAGATACAAAATTTAATTTGTTTTCGCCTGGTCAAAACTGCATTATTAATTAATCGTTAATTTTCTAAAAATACATTTTTGCAATTAAAAATCAAAAATTGATACTTCAATTAAAAGGAAGGTGTTCTAGACCAGGGTGAGCAACCTTTTTAATCAACGGGCCAATTTAAATTTTATAATTTTTTTGGCGGGTCGCATATAAAGTAGGGGTAAATAGTACAGTTGTTGGCCAATCGACAATGATTAGCCATATTTAGAAAATTATATAATAATAAATCTATATTTCCTAATACCTATATATTTTTTAATAAATGGTTCGTTTTTTTGCTAATTTACTATATCTTATTTTAATCAGAAAATATTGGTCAATCACTGTAAATTCACTGGTCAATTACTATACATATTTATATGGCCAATAACTATATTTTTTAATAAAAGGGCCAATCACTGTACTGTTTACCCCTAATACTTATTAATAATTTACAAAACTGTTTTTATAATAAACATTAGAATAAAAAAATATAAAATTAAAAAAAATGAATTCAATTTTAGAAATGCATGGCGGGCCGCATAAACATGTTTAACGGGCCGTAAGCGGCCCGCGGGCCGCGTGTTGCTCATCCCCGTTCTAGACCAAAATTAAATTGAACCCAATAGGCATTTGGAATTTTTTTTTAAAGTAATAATACAAAAACAAAAAATGCAATTTGACATTTTTCAAAAGATCATCGGTTCGTATTAAAAACACTTTGAACTAATAACTTTTTTGGTCAAAAAACAATCCAAAAAATTAATAAACAATATAAATCACGCAAGGAGTTAATTAACTCGAGACTTTTATAGCAGATAGGTCGTACAACTGAGTTAAGTGAGGTGCTTTTTCTTTGGCGAAGCAATTCAAGAAAGCATTTAATGTGACTATACGTCTGGTTTTCAAAAAATTGTCAATATTAAGCAATTTCAACAAGAATTCCATTTTGCCTTTTTAATTAAACACGAATTAATTGTCCGGTCAATTCCGTCATGAAATTAATTACAAGTCGAACTCTTCGAAGCCGTTTTTCTCGAAAATTTCAAATGGTATGCCTATGGTTTTTTGAGCTTATCCGAAGCCAAATAGTCTAACGAATCCGAATCTGTATAGTTTTTAAAGATCCGTCCACAAATAACGACCCACAATTTTTTTACGTAACATTTTGTGCTAAAAAATGAACCTAAAACTTCAACCCTTAATTACTCAAAAAATTAACATTGCGCCCTATGCCGATTTTGTACCTATCTTATGGTAAATAGTCTCAGAATTCCGAATCTGGGTCGTTTTTAATGATAAGATTGAAAATGAGAGCGCTACATTGGTTTTTTTGAGTTAAAGTGTTTTTTATTTATTTATTTAGTTTTCTCAAAAAATTTGGGGGTTGAAGGGACCGCATGAAAGAATGGCTTTCGGATATGTAGGTTTGGGGTGCATAGAAAGGTCCGGTAAAAATTTAAAGCAAATCCATGACTTAAAATGTCTTTTCCTCAAAAATACGCAAGGGGTTAATCCATGTTTTTTTTCGATTTTAACCGATTTTGGGGGTTTTGAGTTGGGACCGGATTCCGACCCGTAGGGCTTGGGAACGTGCAGAAATGAAAGGATTTGACGAAGTTCGCAAAGACGGCGGAGTTACAGCATTTTGAAAATTGAAAATGTTAGCAAAATTTACATTTTGAAAGCTTCGAACGCGTTTTTCTCCCATACTTAACATTGGGCCTTATTGATTTTTTTGGCTGGTCTTACGCTCAGATAAGCGGCCTTTCAGAATCTTAAAAGTTCTTAAAGATCCGTTCGCAAATGACCGAGCTACGATTTTTCAAAGTGGAAATTTTGAAAAAATTAATTACGGGGCGGATTCTTCAAACCCGTTTTTCTCGAAAATTTCAAATGGCACGGCTATGGTTTTTTAGGCCTATCCGAAGCGCAAAAGTCTGGCGAATGCGAATCTCTATAGTTTTTAAAGATCCGTCCACAAATAACGGCGCTACAATTTTTTTAACGTAAAATTCAAATCAAATCCATTACTTAAAATTTTTTTTTCTTCAAAAAAAGCGTAGGGGTTAATCCAGCGTTCTCCAAACTGCTAAAATATTAAAAATATTTAAAATTACAAGACTGTCTTTATATACCAGAAACACCAAACCTTTGATTTTGTGCTTTTAGAAAAGCAAGGGGCGCGCTTCTCTCGTAGGGTCTTTTTTTTATCATTAACCTTTTCGATGGGCCGCGCTTTCTAACACAACTCGAAATCCATTGTGGCCGCAAAATGCGAATAAAAGGGAACTTTATTATGTCATCTGTTGAGCAAGCAGCACGTGGCTATCGGCAGGATAGCGAGCCAACAATCAATTACTATTGGTAATTAAAACATCTAAAGGTAATGAGCGAATCGTGACATAGCCTTTTGCTAACAATTCCTAAGCAACATGTGCTTAGCTTTTAACGGATCGCTTTTTAATTTATTGCGTTACATTATTTGTTACATTTGCGAAGGTGTTATTAAGAGTCCTTTGTATTTTCCGATATCGAAAGAAAAGGTTGGAACTTTTACCTGTTCTTTAAATTAACACTAAACTTGAGCTCCAGACAAAAGAATTACATATGCTTTTAATGTTAAAATCGTTGCCCAAGCGCGCGCTATTTGTTTATAAATCAATCGGGCAATCGGCGACGATGGCAAAAAAAAATCGGAATTATTTCGTCAAAGAACAATGCGGCATTTCTTTACGAATTAGTCGAACCGTCCGTCCGTTTAATAAAAATTAATTAATTAATATTTTCGGGTATGAGTACCGGGGACCACCTAGGCCCATCTTACTGATGAGGCTGCTCCCGAGCGAAGCCCGCTGTGAAATTTATGATTTTCTACTAGTTTTTCGACGGCTCCGAAATTTATCGCACAATTCTATATTTTAATTGCGTTTCGGATGTTCCTTTTCGATATTCGAAAATCAAACGGTCGTTTATTTCTCCATAAACATTTATTATTTTAACGCTAACGACGCACGGCCCGCCGTATGAAAAAAAAATACATATAAACATTTTTATTTACAAATACTTACCGTTTCGCTTTTTCCTCTTAATTATTTATTGATTATCTTCGATTTTACATAAACGATCGCGACGGGAGTTAATTGCTCTGTGTTTTTCGACCACTTTTATGACTTTATTTGTTTTACAACTATAGAATCGTTTTTTATTCATTTTGGGACGTAAAAAAAATTCAATAAACTTAATTTTTGATTTAGAAAAACAACACAATGCAGGATATTAAATAATTAAGAACGTTTCAAATTAATATTAAAATATTGTGTACGGTTCTGACCCGAAAATTGGGCTTTTCTATGCGAATCGTCCCACTATGAAATTAGAGAGCAATTATCTCCCATAAACATAGAAATTAAAAAGGAAAAGCAAAACGAGGAAATGACATTAATTTTCGAAATTCGTCAGCTGTCCGTTCCTTTTATTTTTCTCTGCCGCAAATTAAACATGCAAGGAAACAGGTGAAACTGCGTACTAATCATTCATGCGTTTGTTGCTGAAGTACAGGAAATAAAGACAGGTGGATTATTACATATTTTTGTCGAAAAATGTAACAATTGTTTAACTATTTGTTGCAACGCAGGAAATTTATAATTATTTATTAGAACTAGTCGTGGTCCGGCGCCACTTTACCCCCTTGACATACAAAAAAAAGCGAATTTGATGAGTCCGAAAAAAACTATTAATTTGGCTCGACTTAACTGTTATGAGCCATACACAAATAACATAAAATAAATAATTAATAGTTTTCAAATATTTTGAAATATGTAGAGCAGTGTTTCCCAATCTTTTTTTAACATTCCCACCTAAGTCATTCTAAAATTTTGATGCATATAATATATAACATATAAATATTTTTTTATATTTAAAAATTGAATTATTCCGTAAATGAAGCCTAATTACAACTTGTTCAAGACACAAGATTTAGGTTTTAGCAAGAAGTCACTAGGAAATTATTAAGAAAAAGAAACAATAAGTAAATTTTAAAAATATAAACTAAAAAATATTTTTATATCGACAGCTCGAATTTTTGATAACGCGAATTATTTTTAGTTTCTCTTCAACTTCGACCTATCGAGGTTTGACTGTATTTAATTTTATAAATTTAATATTTCTGAACAATTAAGATAATTTATTTATTGAGTTTTCTCCAATATTAATTTTATTTGAGTAAATTAATGATCTTCAAAGTTTTTTGAAAAACCACAAATTCTGTATTTACTCTATTTGAGTTTTCTGAAAATACATAATGATTTTTTTATCAAAATTTCCTTTTAAATTTACCGAATAAAGTTTTGTTTTATTCAATTTGTGTTATACAAAAAAATTGATAATTAAAATTTCTAAAGTTCTTAAATATATTTTAAAAATTTTCCAAGTTATTAATTTATTTAATTTGAGTTGTCTAAAACTTAAAATAATTTATTCTTCGAGTTTACTTTAATAATTTTGTTAAATGTTTAAAACTGAATTTCATTCTATGTAAAAGAAACCGGTGCATGTACTTATGTACACACGTTAGAAGTAATACTTCTTTGGCGCGACTAAATTAAATATAACAACGCGCTATGTTGCGCTTGTGTATAGCTAGACCAGTGGTTATCAAACTATATGTTACTGCGCATATGTCGTTTTATTTGAATACATTGTTATTTCCTTTTTAAATCCAAAAAGTAATTTAAACAAATTGAATAAATACGAATATGTGCGCGTTCGAGCGAAAAGTGGCACATTTTCGAGCGAGGGAAGCAAATGAAGCGCGACGCGGAGCGGCGCGCTTCATTTTCCCGAGATCGGAAATGTGCCACTTTGAGCTCGAATGCGCACACTCGGCTTTAAGCACACTTTACAAAAATTAATTCAGTTGTCTAAAAACTTAAAATAATTTATTCTTCGAGTTTACTTTAATAATTTTGCTAAATGTTTAAAACTGAATTTCATTCTATGTAAAAAAAACCGGTGCATGCACTTATGTACGCACGTTAGAAGTAATACTTCTTTGGCGCGACTAAATTAAATATAACAACGCGCTATGTTGCGCTTGTGTATAGCTAGACCAGTGGTTATCAAACTATATGTTACTGTGCATATGTCGTTTTATTTGAATACATTGTTATTTCCTTTTTAAATCCAAAAAGTAATTTAAACAAATTGAATAAATACGAATATGTGCGCGTTCGAGCGAAAAGTGGCACATTTTCGAGCGAGGGAAGCAAATGAAGCGCGACGCGGAGCGGCGCGCTTCATTTTCCCGAGATCGGAAATGTGCCACTTTGAGCTCGAACGCGCACACTCGGCTTTAAGCACACTTGACAAGAATTAATTTACTTCCTGGACAATTCGCAATTAAATATTACAGAATTATATTAATAACAAAATTCCCAAATCGCCAATTTTGTGCCTTTTAACAAAATTATTGTTGAAAACAAACATAAAATTGAATACAGTTCTTGACGTCTTAGAGACGTCAAAATCTACAATGACACCCTAAACGATTGACATCTCCTAGACGTCATTGTATGTCAAGGGGTTAACTTAATTTTTTCAATGTAAAAATCAAAAAGCGTTTTGATAACTGCGAAAATTATGAATTGTAATTTTTTTGTAACGAGCTCGACGTTTATTTTTATTCAATAAAAAATTGACAATGAGTAAATGTCAAAACATAACGCATTTTGCAATGTTGAAATTCGCATTTTCGTATATTATTTAAATAATCCGAAGGAATAATATATAATCGACAACTCTTGTAAATTCCGAATCCCATTCTTTTCGTTTATTTAAATGTCCATCAGTTAAAGAATGCCTGTATGGGCCCTTTTTATTTCACCTAATTCCCGTTTTAAACATCGATCATTTAACCTGCTTATAACGAATTTCCTATATTTAGTTAAATTTAAATAAATCATATTTAACGCAAATACCCAGGAACTGTATTTAAATATTGAAACTTAGTCTAAATAATTTTCAGTTTAGTAACAGTCCGATCGGAAATAGATTATTTCTGGCTTTGATAGCAATGGCCGAAGTTTTTAATTATTCTGGTTTATAGTAATTACAATAAACAATTATAAAGCACAAGTACGGCCGTTTGGGCAAATTTTTGAAATTCCATAATTTGCAGTTTTTATTCTAACTTAATCCGTTTGAAGATAAATTATTTTGCTTATAAGAATTTTATAGTTTTGTTAGAATTACCAATAAATCATATTATAACGCAACAAATAACCAGGCCTGTTTGGAATTATTGAAATTCCATAGATTTAAAACCAGTTTTTATTTAACAATCCGATCGGAAATAGATTATTTCTGGCTTTGATAGCAATGCCCGAATTTTTTAATTATTTTTTTGGTTTATAGTAATTACTAATAAACAATTATAAAGCACAAGTACGGCCGTTTGGGCAAATTTTTGAAATTCCATAATTTGCAGTTTTTATTCTAACAAATCCGATCGGAAATAAATTATTTCTGGCTTTGATAGCAATGCCCGAATTTTTTATTATTTTTTTGGTTTATAGTAATTACTAATAAACAATTATAAAGCACAAGTACGGCCGTTTGGGCAAATTTTTGAAATTCCATAATTTCCAGTTTTTATTCTAACAAATCCGATCGGAAATAAATTATTTCTGGCTTTGATAGCAATGCCCGAATTTTTTTATTATTTTTCTGGTTTATAGTAATTACCAATAAACAATTATAAAGCACAAGTACGGCCGTTTGGGCAAATTTTTGAAATTCCATAATTTCCAGTTTTTATTCTAACAAATCCGATCGGAAATAAATTATTTCTGGCTTTGATAGCAATGCCCGAATTTTTTAATTATTTTTTTGGTTTATAGTAATTACCAATAAACAATTATAAAGCACAAGTACGGCCGTTTGGGCAAATTTTTGAAATTTCATAATTTGCAGTTTTTATTCTAACTAATCCGATCGGAAATAAATTATTTCTGGCTTTGATAGCAATGTCCGAATTTTTTTATTATTTTTCTGGTTTATAGTAATTACCAATAAACATTTATAAAGCACAAATACGGCCGTTTGGGTAAATTTTTGAAATTCCATAATTTCCAGTTTTTATTCCAAACAAATCCGATCGGAAATAAATTATTTCTGGCTTTGATAGCAATGTCCGAATTTTTTTATTATTTTTCTGGTTTATAGTAATTACCAATAAACAATTATAAAGCACAAGTACGGCCGTTTGGGCAAATTTTTGAAATTCCATAATTTGCAGTTTTTATTCTAACTAATCCGATAGGAAGTAAATTATTTCTGGCTTTGATAGCAATGCCCAAATTTTTTTATTATTTTTCTGGTTTATAGTAATTACCAATAAACAATTATAAACACAATACGGCCGTTTGGGCAAATTTTTGAAATTCCATAATTTGCAGTTTTTATTCTAACAATCCGATAGGAAATAAATTATTTCTGGCTTTGATAGCAATGCCCGAATTTTTTATTATTTTTCTGGTTTATAGTAATTACCAATAAACAATTATAAAGCACAAGTACGGCCGTTTGGGAAAATTTTTTGAAATTCCATAATTTGCAGTTTTTATTCTAACAAATCCGATCGGAAATAAATTATTTCTGGCTTTGATAGCAATGTCCGAATTTTTTATTATTTTTCTGGTTTATAGTAATTACCAATAAACAATTATAAAGCACAAGTACGGCCGTTTGGGCAAATTTTTGAAATTCCATAATTTGCAGTTTTTATTCTAACAAATCCGATAGGAAATAAATTATTTCTGGCTTTGATAGCAATGTCGAATTTTTTATTATTTTTCTGGTTTATAGTAATTACCAATAAACAATTATAAAGCACAAGTACGGCCGTTTGGGCAAATTTTGAAATTCCATAATTTGCAGTTTTTATTCTAACTAATCCGATAGGAAATAAATTATTTCTGGCTTTGATAGCAATGCCCGAATTTTTTTATTATTTTTCTGGTTTATAGTAATTACCAATAAACAATTATAAAGCACAAGTACGGCCGTTTGGGCAAATTTTTGAAATTCCATAATTTGCAGTTTTTATTCTAACAAATCCGATAGGAAATAAATTATTTCTGGCTTTGATAGCAATGCCCGAATTTTTTTATTATTTTTCTGGTTTATAGTAATTACCAATAAACAATTATAAAGCACAAATACGGCCGTTTGGGCAAATTTTTGAAATTCCATAATTTGCAGTTTTTATTCTAACTAATCCGATAGGAAATAAATTATTTCTGGCTTTGATAGCAATGTCCGAATTTTTTTATTATTTTTTTGGTTTATAGTAATTACCAATAAACAATTATAAAGCACAAGTACGGCCGTTTGGGCAAATTTTTGAAATTCCATAATTTGCAGTTTTTATTCTAACTAATCCGATAGGAAGTAAATTATTTCTGGCTTTGATAGCAATGCCCAAATTTTTTTATTATTTTTCTGGTTTATAGTAATTACCAATAAACATTTATAAAACACAAATACGGCCGTTTGGGTAAATTTTTGAAATTCCATAATTTCCAGTTTTTATTCCAACAAATCCGATCGGAAATAAATTATTTCTGGCTTTGATAGCAATGTCCGAATTTTTTTATTATTTTTCTGGTTTATAGTAATTACCAATAAAATTTCCTTTTGGGTTTTAAACAATAATTGCGTTTTACAACTCCATAAATAAATTATTTCTCGTACAAGCTTAAATAATTCCAATAAAGAATATAAGCAGAAACACAATGGCCTTTTACATTTTCACAACAAATATTTTTGGAAGTAAAATAGAAATGAAAACGGCAAGATCTCGTAGGCAGCGTGCGTGTCTGTTTCCTAGAAAAAAGTAGGTTGTAGAAATATAAAAATTTAAAACGCGATAGATCGTAGAAGTTGTTATAAATAACATAACAAAGCGCTTGTGGGCGACTCTTGGAACGTTTTGAACTCTGTCTCGGCGCCACTTCAACTTCAAAGTATTACTGTATCCTTTATGATAATCTCGTTTATTAATATCTCTCATTTAAATATAATAACTTACACAATTTTACACCTAGGATTATCGGTAAAACATGTAACATTCTAATTGATAGCGCCAAATCGGCCGAAAACGTACGCCTTATCGCTCTTCGCCTTAAAAGCGCAAAGTCTTCGGGCGCGCGCGAAAACCCCCTCATTATGCCCGAATATAAATTACGGAACGCTCGCTGGAGTGCAGAAAATTTTGTTTATCGACCATTGTGACCGAAGAACAGGTTGCATTTATTGTTGCATTAGCCTCAGTTAACTCCGAAACATGTAAACTGATTATTTATTATGCACCGAAGAGTTACTCTTCGTAAACGCCAAAGAAACCCGTGTGGGAGCCCCCCTCCCCCCTCCTCCCATTATATCCGAACAAATTAAGGAGTTATTTAATACGAAATTGTGGGTGGACCGTTTTAATTTTATTTTTCTCGATTTTCTCAAAGTTTATAAACATATTTCTACTTTTTGAAGTTATACTTTTTTGGCGCAGTTGAGTGTCAAATTTTAGCAGGCAATGGAAGTTGCGACACTAAAAAAATAAATTAATTAATGTGAAAAAGACGGGGGGTGCGTTTCTTTTGGAAAGTATCTATTTAAAAGCCCTAAATTAGAGTTTTTTTTTTTTTTTTTGGTATAAATACAGTCTTGTAATTTTTAATTAAAATTATTTAGAAAGTAAATTAATTATTGTGAATCGTGCTTACATTGAAAGGAACTTTGCGTTTTCGATAATTGTTTTCTTCCAATAATTCTTCGACATGCTCTTTTTTTGCTTGTTACTCAATTAATTATTTTTTCAAAAACTAAAGTACCGCCATCGTCTTTTCAAAAATTAAAATGAGGCGTATCGTACCTATAGCATTTTCTTAATTTATGTATAAATAACCGTCATTTCACAGTGTTGTGAGCACATAATCTGCACGCGTGTCTCACCTGTCGTATTCGAATGATTATATTTAGTTTAATGGTGCACTACCCGGACACACTAGCCGTGCATTACTGTAAGGTGTTTTCCATTAAGCCCCTTCGAAATCGGCCGACCAAAACCCTTTGAATGCCTTATTAGGACGTTGCTTCCGATATCAACATCCGTCGCAGACGCACCTGCTTTCGAAATTAGCAAAATCCTTAAACAATAGCGAAGCAACTTAGTCCCCCGCAATTAATAAAAGTAATTAGGACTAATTTCAATATTTCGACATATGTTTGAGATCATGGAAATTTCGGAAAAACTGGTGCGTAAAAACGGGGGGCCCTTGCTGCGTCGGCATTAACTCTAACAAATCCAATTAGAAATAAATTATTTCTGGCTTTGATGACAATGCCCGAATTTTTTTATTATTTTTTTGGTTTATAGTAATTACCAATAAACAATTATAAAGCATAAGTACGGCCGTTTCGGTAAATTTTTGAAATTGCACATGTTGCAGTATTTATTGTAACAAGTCCGATAGGAAATAAATTATTTTTGGCTTTGATAGCAATGCCCGAATTTTTTTATTATTTTTTTGGTTTATAGTAATTACCAATAAACAATTATAAAGCATAAGTACGGCCGTTTCGGTAAATTTTTGAAATTGCACATGTTGCAGTATTTATTGTAACAAGTCCGATAGGAAATAAATTATTTTTGGCTTTGATAGCAATGCCCGAATTTTTTTATTAATTTTTTTGTTTATAATCATTACCAATAAACAATTATAAAGCACAAGTACGGCCGTTTGGCAAATTTTGAAATTGCACATGTTGCAGTATTTATTGTAACAAGTCCGATAGGAAATAAATTATTTTTGGCTTTGATAGCAATGCCCGAATTTTTTTATTATTTTTTGGTTTATAGTAATTACCAATAAACAATTATAAAGCATAAGTACGGCCGTTTGGCAAATTTTGAAATTCCATATTTGCAGTTTTATTCTAACAAATCCGATAGGAAATAAATTATTTTTGGCTTTGATAGCAATGCCCGAATTTTTTTATTAATTTTTTTGTTTATAATCATTACCAATAAACAATTATAAAGCACAAGTACGGCCGTTTGTGCAAATTTTTGAAATTGCATATGTTGTAGTATTTATTGTGACAAGTCCTATAGGAAATAAATTATTTCTGGCTTTGATAGCAATGCCCGAATTTTTTTATTATTTTTTCGGTTTATAGTAATTACCAATAAACAATTATAAAGCAAAATTACGGCCGTTTTGGGCAAAATTTTGAAATTACACATTTTGCAGTTTCTATTGTAACAAATCCGACGGGAAATAAATTATTTCTGGCTTTGATAGCAATGTCGGAATTTTTTACTTATTTTTTTCGTTTATAGTAATTACTAATAAACAATTATAAAGCACCAGTACGGCCGTTTAGGCAAAATTTTGAAATTCTATATTTGCAATTTTTATTCTAACTAGTCCCATAGGAAATAAATTATTTCGGGCTTTGCTAGCAATGCCTGAATTTTTTTATTATTTTTCTGGTTTATAGTAATTACCAATAAACAATTATAAAGCACCAGTACGGCCGTTTAGGCAAAATTTTGAAATTCTATATTATGCAATTTTTATTCTAACAAGTGCGATAGGAAATAAATTATTTCGGGCTTTGCTAGCAATGCCTGAATTTTTTTATTATTTTTCTGGTTTATAGTAATTACCAATAAACAATTATAAAGCACAGTACGGCCGTTTGGGCAAAATTTTAAAATTCCACATTTTGCAGATTCTATTGTAACAAATCCGACGGGAAATAAATTATTTCTGGCTTTGATAGCAATGTCGGAATTTTTTATTATTTTTTGGTTTATTGTAATTACTAATAAACAATTATAAAACAAAGTACGGCCGTTTGGGCAAAATTTTGAAATTCCACAATTTGCAGTTTCTATTGTAACAAATCCGACGGGAAATAAATTATTTCTGACTTTGATAGCAATGTCGGAATTTTTTTATTATTTTTTTTGTTTATAGTAACTACTAATAAACAATTATAAAGTACCAGTACGGCCGTTTAGGCAAAATTTTGAAATTATATATTTTGCAATTTTTATTCTAACTAGTCCGATAGGAAATAAAAATATTTCGGGCTTTGCTAGCAATGCCCGAATTTTTTTATTATTTTTCTGCTTTATAGTAATTACCAATAAACAATTATAAAACTAAAGTTACGGCCGTTTTGGCAATTTTTCTAAATCTCATATTTTGCAGTTTTAATTGCACAAATAAATTAATCTGGCACGATAGTTTAGAATAATTTCTTAGATATAACATAATAAAATTATAAATAAGTACGTTAGGAAAATTTTGAAATTATATATTCAATATGTTGAATTAATGAAGTCGTTAGCAATAAATTGTCCTTTGTGAATGCGAATTTTTATTGATTTATTTGCTTTATTGTAATTAAATAAACATTGTTCATAAAACAAAGTGACGGTTTGGCAAAATTTTTAATCTAAATTTTGGTGTCTTTATGCCCGTTAGTGTAAGATAATAGCGAGTGTTAGAAATTCGTTAGATTAAATATCATAATCCTGATTAATATAAGCAAGCCGTTGGCATTATTTTAAATTATTTCTGAACAATTTCTATTATGTTTAATAAATATTTGGCCATAATAGAAATTGTTAATTTTTGTAAAGAAATTACAAAAGTCGTTGAGCAATTTTTTAAATTATTTTGGAATTACTGCAATAATGCGAAGATTATTTTATTATTAATTAAAAGAATACGTTTAATAAAGTGCAATCGAGTCAAATTAGAATTTGACAAACGTTGAGCACATTGCCTATTTTGACGGAAGTATTCCGAAGCTGAATTTCGTAATAATATTTTTCTGAAGTGGTTGATGTCAAAAATGCAGAATAACGTTGTTGACATTTATAGACACAAATTTGTTATGAATATAATTTATTACCGTGATTAATATAATTTATTTTACATTAAATCGCTTAGAAAAAAAGTAAAATGCGATAAATTATTTTTGATTGCTAAAAATTAAAAGTGGTGCATTTTTGATTATGCGAACCTTCGATTTATTGCATTTGTTTACATTAATTATTGGATTTAAAAGTAAATAGTAATGTGTTCAAATAAAACGACATATGTGACATTGTATACGCAGCACAAATTTTTTTTATGAAGTTATACTCTTTTGGCGGTTGAGAGTAATATATTGGCAAGTTGATTTTAGCCGTTAAGAAAATAAATTAATAATTGTGAATCGGCTTAAAACCGATTTGATTCGAGTCAAAGTGATTTCGATCTGGAAAATGAACGGCTCGGTCGCGCTTCATTTGCCTCTCGCTCGAAATGTGCCACTTTTCGCTCGAACGCACATCCTCGATTTATTGCATTTGTTTCATTAATTGTTGGATTTAAAAAGTAAATAGTAATGTGTCAAATAAAACGACATATGTGCACATTGTATACTTGGCACAATTTTTTTTTTTTATGAAGTTATACCTCTTTTGGCGCGCCGAGAGTAATATATTGGCAGACAGTTGAAGTTGGCCGTCTAAGAAAATAAATTAATAATTGTGAATCGCGCTTAAAGTGTGCATTCGAGCTCAGTGGCACATTCGATCTGGAAATGAACCGCGTCGCGCTTCATTTGCCTCCCTCGCTCGGAAATGTGCCACTTTTCGCTCGAATGCGCACATCCTCGTATTTATTAAATTTCTTTACATTTTTTTGTCGAGTTAAAGAGAGAAGAGTAATGTACCCAAATAAAACGGCTTCAGATTGACATTAAAAAAATTAGAAGGTGTCAGTTAAAAATTAATGACAGAACAAGGGTATATTTTTATTAAATTGGACACAATACTTTTTTTTGCTTGAATCCATAGCGTTAAAAATTTTGGTTACTTGCCATTTCTTATAATTGAAAGACCTTACTTATATTATTTCTTAAAATAAAGGAAGTGGAAAAAAAATTTCAAATAAAAGTTGTAACTACCAATGAATATAATCAAATATCAAATTCTCAAAATTATAACTAAAAAGGGCTTAAATATTTATATTTTTCAAAATCTTCAAATTTTCTATGATAAATCTTTGGAAATAAAATGAAAAATTTGAGCCGTTTATTTTGAAAGTGGCCTAAGTCCATGTATCTTTAATTTGAAATATTTAAGGTTTTGCGTTTTTACAAAATTAAAAATATACGTAAGGTATATGGTTGACTCGCAATGCTAAATCGTATTTAAGGGAGTTAATTTTATCATTCCTATTAAAAAATCGCTATTATTAAGTGTACAATATTTCCTTGCTTACCTTGAAAGGACTTAGGTCACTTTCAAAATAAAAATTTGTTTTGTTATAAAATGTGAAAGAGCTTAAGTCCGTTACATATAACTTAAAAAATTTAAAAAACCATTGAATTTACTTTAAATTTTTAGAAGAAAAAAATTAAATTTAATAACAAGTTATTCGTTAACATTCTCAGTATGCGGAAGGGATTTAAAGTAGTTATGGTGTTCCGGAGGTATATATCACAGTAAGTCTACCATGTGTCCGTATTTTAGTGATGTAATGCTTCTTATACTTTTGTATTATGATGGCAATACAGATTTCCAAATTTTTTAGGTCTACTTCGACGTGGCAATTTTTTGAGCATTCTTTTCGACATTGGCAATCTTTATTTTCAAAAACTTAGGCAGGTATAATTTTTCCCGTTTGTGTACTGTATCTTTTTCCCGAATTTCGTTAAATTTTACGAAGTGTCTGAATATAAGTGTCACTTCGGTTTTCTCTGAAGCTGTTTTGTAAATTCTCATTCTCAATTAGTTCCTCTTTCTCTGTTGAAGAATGAAGTTCTAATATTCTCTTTCTTTTTCTATATTTGTTGTATGATTTTAATTCTTCTTCACTTTCAGAACGAAGGAATCTTGTGATTTTATCCTTTCCCATAGGTTTAATAATTTCTTTAATTAAATATTATTATTTAAAATTTAATTCAATATTATAATGTAATTTAAATTACCTTCATCACTGCTTTCAAGATTTTGGGCCGCACTTTTTGACATTATCAATAAAAGTGGACTTAGGTCACTTTCAAAATTGTGATTTTCAGTATTTATATTATTATGAAAATGTACGTGTTACAAAATTTTCAAATGTACTATTAAATATATTTCAATGCCGATTTATTTTTTTGATAGCTCAGCATAAACTATAAATGTCGCCACAGTTAACTTGAAAAAAGATAAAATGGACTTGAGCCACTTTCAAAGTAAACGGTTTGCATTTTTTTAATTTATAAATGGTATATTTTTAATTTTGTGACTTGAAAATAAAAAGATTAATTAAGGCAAATCGATAAATACGACGATGTGCGCATTCGAGCGAAAAGTGGCACATTTCCGAGCGAGGGAGGCAAATGAAGCGCGACGCGGAGCGGCGCGCTTCATTTTCCCGAGATCGGAATGTGCCACTTTGAGCTCGAATGCACAATTTTAAGCACGATTCACAATTATTAATTTATTTTCTTAGACGGCTAACATCAACTGTCTGCTAATATATTACTCTCAGCGCGCCAAAAGAGGTATAACTTCATTAAAAAAAATTTTGTGACGAGTATACAATGTGCACATATGTCGTTTTATTTGAACACATTACTATTTACTTTTTAAATCCAACAATTAATGTAAACAAATGCAATAAACACGAAGATGCGCGCATTCGAGCGAAAAGTGGCACATTTCCGAGCGAGGGAGGCAAATGAAGCGCGACGCGGAGCGGCGCGCTTCATTTTCCCGAGATCGGAATGTGCCACTTTGAGCTCGAATGTGCGCACTCTGTTTTAAGCACGATTCACAATGATTAATTTATTATAACTTCCGTTGTCTA
Organism: Sinopyrophorus schimmeli; assembly: GCA_036325965.1. Classification (NCBI taxonomy): domain Eukaryota; kingdom Metazoa; phylum Arthropoda; class Insecta; order Coleoptera; family Elateridae; genus Sinopyrophorus; species Sinopyrophorus schimmeli. The sequence continues at coordinate 45,190 of JARFIZ010000026.1, read as the reverse complement.
CCACATTCGCTCCAAAAGAAGTATTACTTCAAAAAATCGTTTTTACAATCGAATAGCAAATTAATTTTATATTTATCGTCTGCAAATTTTTATTACTAAATCCCCCCCACTAATTCACAAGATTACTCAATCCGGCCCATAAATAATTTTTCAACAAAAAAAAAGGCAAGCCGCACAATAACGAAGTGCGCTCGTATTTATTAAGTTCGTAGATTTCTTTGTTAGGTTCCACTATTAATAACCGAATAATAAGGCGAAAGAATGTTAATCCCATAAAGTACGGCCGTCCAGGATGTGAAACTGACAAACTGAAAAACTTTTAAGCCAATTACGTCACCCAAAAGATCGGATCTCGGGCGCGCTTAAGTCGTCCGACTTTTGAAACTTTCTCCCTCCATTTTTGACAAAGTGAAAAAGTTAGGCGCTTCACGAACGAAAATTAACAATTCGCACAGAAATAAGAATCGTAGGGGGCGCAAAATTGAAGATGAAACGCGCCGGTAAGGAGTGCGGGGGGGCTCAAGGTTGAAGGCCTCGGGCCGGTCGCAGAAAGTAAAAACATCCACCTTCCCACCCTCAAAGACGGTAGCAAAACACAGGTGCTTCTTAAGTACCTAAGAGCAGGTAGCAAAATGTTTTGTGAAAGGTTCTTTAAAAACACATTCTGCTCGGAATGTCATCGATTATTAGGCGCATTTTGAAACCGATACCTCCATTTCCTTGTTTTTCCACACGAGAACTCGGTTATTCATCTTTGGACGGTGGCGATTTTTCTTCGTCCTTTTTTTTGACCACCCAAGTAATTAAAGTAATCTATGTGCGTGTGTGTAATCAGGCGAATGCTGCGGTTTATATCAGATGTTGGGTGTAAAAACATTATATAGTGTAATGTAATTCCTGACATGGTATGGTCATCGACCTATATCGTAATTTTTGCTCGCTACTCGTTTCTAAATGGTTGTTTTATGGGTTGTTTTATGTTTATTAATTATTTTTCGCCGGCCATAAATAATATTGATAAAGCGAGTAAATTTATACTGCTTTATAATTGCTTTTTATGCAATCGTCTTCTTCTTCTTCTTCTGGCTTTGGGTGCTTAAATTTTTTAATCGCGAATTTTTATGCGGAATTTGTGCCCAATTCGAAGGCTTTTATTGGATTTGATTTATTTTGAGAGGGATTCATACTTTTTTGGATTTATAGGCGTTGAAATTTGATTTTTTTATATGGTATAGAGCCCTTTGTTATTGGAACTTATACTTTGCGCTTAATCCGCAAGTTATGAAACTTTCTCCCTCCATTTTGACAAAGTGAAAAGTTAGGCGCTTACGAACGAAAATTAACAATTCGCACAGAAATAAGAATCGTAGGGGCGCAAAATTGAAGATGAAACGCGCCGGTAAGGGTGGGGGGCTCAAGGTTGAAGGCCTCGGGCCGGTCGCAGAAAGTAAAACATCCACCTTCCCACCCTCAAAGACGGTAGCAAAACACAGGTGCTTCTTAAGTACCTAAGAGCAGGTAGCAAAATGTTTTGTGAAAGGTTCTTTAAAACACATTCTGCTCGGAATGTCATCGATTATTAGGCGCATTTTGAAACCGATACCTCCATTTCCTTGTTTTTCCACACGAGAACTCGGTTATTCATCTTTGGACGGTGGCGATTTTTCTTCGTCCTTTTTTTTTGACCACCCAAGTAATTAAAGTAATCTATGTGCGTGTGTGTAATCAGGCGAATGCTGCGGTTTATATCAGATGTTGGGTGTAAAAACATTATATAGTGTAATGTAATTCCTGACATGGTATGGTCATCGACCTATATCGTAATTTTTGCTCGCTACTCGTTTCTAAATGGTTGTTTTATGGGTTGTTTTATGTTTATTAATTATCTTTCGCCGGCCATAAATAATATTGATAAAGCGAGTAAATTTATACTGCTTTATAATTGCTTTTTATGCAATCGTCTTCTTCTTCTTCTGGCTTTGGGTGCTTAAATTTTTTAATCGCGAATTTTTATGCGGAATTTGTGCCCAATTCGAAGGCTTTTATTGGATTTGATTTATTTTGAGAGGGATTTATACTTTTTTGGATTTATAGGCGTTGAAATTTGATTTTTTTATATGGTATAGAGCCCTTTGTTATTGGAACTTGATACTTTGCGCTTAATCCGCAAGTTATAAACGTTTAACTTTTGAGATATTGTTTTTTCAATTTATAGGTTTTTAATTTAGGGGTTTGGGCCGTTTAAATTTTCCCTTTTTGAATTTTTCGAGTGATTAAATTTAAAGTTTTAGTGCTTTGAGTTTTTGCTTTTCTATTTTAATGTTTTTTTGGGGTTAAATTTTTGATTTTGTTTAGAAAATGAAAATTTGCAGTTTTAGGTTTTTGGATTTTAATTTTTGAGATTTTACAGCGTTAGTTTTTGAGTGCTAATTAAAATTACAATTTGGCAGCAATGCCCGAATTTTTTTATTATTTTTCTGGTTTATAGTAATCACCAATAAACAATTATAAAGCATAATTACGGCCGTTTGGGCAAATTTTTGAAATTCCATATTTTGCGGTTTTTATTCTAACAGGTCCGATAGGAAATAAATTATTTCTGGCTTTGATAGCATTGCCCAAATTTTTTTATTATTTTTCTCGTTTATAGTAATTACCAATAAACAATTATAAAGCATAACTACGGCCGTTTGGGCAAATTTTTGAAATTCCACATTTTGCAGTTTTTATTGTAACAAATCCGACGGGAAATAAATTATTTCTGGCTTTGATAGCATTGCCCAAATTTTTTTATTATTTTTCTCGTTTATAGTAATTACCAATAAACAATTATAAAGCATAATTACGGCCGTTTGGGCAAATTTTGAAATTCTAATTTTGCAGTATTTATTTAACAAGTCCGATAGGAAATAAATTATTTCTGGCTTTGATAGCATTGCCCAATTTTTTATTATTTTTCTGTTTATAGTAATTACCAATAAACAATTATAAAGCATAATTACGGCCGTTTGGGCAAATTTTTGAAATTCTACATGTTGCAGTATTTATTGTAACAAGTCCGATAGGAAATAAATTATTTCTGGCTTTGATAGCATTGCCCAATTTTTTTTATTATTTTTCTCGTTTATAGTAATTACCAATAAACAATTATAAAGCATAATTACGGCCGTTTGGGCAAATTTTGAAATTCCACATTTGCAGTATTTATTGTAACAAGTCCGATAGGAAATAAATTATTTCTGGCTTTGATAGCATTGCCCAAATTTTTTATTATTTTCTGTTTATAGTAATTACCAATAAACAATTATAAAGCATAATTACGGCCGTTTGGGCAAATTTTGAAATTCCACATGTTGCAGTATTTATTGTAACAAGTCCGATAGGAAATAAATTATTTCTGGCTTTGATAGCATTGCCCAAATTTTTTTATTATTTTTCTCGTTTATAGTAATTACCAATAAACAATTATAAAGCATAATTACGGCCGTTTGGGCAAATTTTTGAAATTCCACATGTTGCAGTATTTATTGTAACAAGTCCGATAGGAAATAAATTATTTCTGGCTTTGATAGCATTGCCCAAATTTTTTTATTATTTTTCTCGTTTATAGTAATTACCAATAAACAATTATAAAGCATAATTACGGCCGTTTGGGCAAATTTTTGAAATTCCACATTTGCAGTATTTATTGTAACAAGTCCGATAGGAAATAAATTATTTCTGGCTTTGATAGCATTGCCCAAATTTTTTTATTATTTTTCTCGTTTATAGTAATTACCAATAAACAATTATAAAGCATAATTACGGCCGTTTGGGCAAATTTTTAAAATTCCATATTTTGCAGTTTTTATTCTAACAGGTCCGATAGGAAATAAATTATTTCTGGCTTTGATAGCAGTGCCCAAAATTTTTTATTATTTTTCTCGTTTATAGTAATTACCAATAAACAATTATAATACCACAAATACGGCCGTTTGGGCAAATTTTTGAAATTCCACATTTTGCAATATTTATTGTAACAAGTCCGATAGGAAATAAATCATTTCTGCTTTTGGTAGCAAAGTCCGAATTTTTTTATTATTTTTTTTGTTTATAGTAATTACCAATAAACAATTATAAAGCAAAAGTACGGCCGTTTGGGCAAATTTTTGAAATTCCACATTTTGCAATATTTATTGTAACAAGTCCGATAGGAAATAGATTATTTCTGGCTTTGATAGCAATGCCCGAATTCTTTTATTATTTTTCTGGTTTATAGTAATTACCAGTAAACAATTATAAAGCATAATTACGGCCGTTTGGGCAAATTTTTGAATATCCATGTTTTGCAGTATTTATTAATTATCTTTCGCCGTTCATAAATAATATTGATAAAGCGAGTAAATTTATACTGCTTTATAATTGCTTTTTATGCAATCGTCTTCTTCTTGGCTTGGGTGCTTACATTTTTTTTTAATCGCGAATTTTTATGCGGACTTCGTGCCCAATTCGAAGGCTTTTAATGGATTTGATTTATTTTGAGAGGGATTCATACTTTTTGGATTTATAGGCGTTGAAATTTGATTTTTTTATATGTAATAGAACCCTTTGTTATTGGAACGTGATACTTTGCGTTTAATCCGCAAGTTATAAACGTTTAACTTTTGAGATATTGTTTTTGAAATTTATGGGGTTTTAATTTAGGGGTCTGGGCTATTTAAATTTTCCTTTTTTGAATTTTTTGAGTGGTTAAATTAAAAGTTTTACAGCTTTGAGTTTTTGCTTTTTCTATTTTAAGATTTTCATATATTTTTGGTGTTAAAATTTTTTGATTTTGTTTATAAATTAAAATTTGCAGTTTTAGGTCTTTGGATTTTAATTTTTGAGATTTTACACTGTTAGTTTTTGAGTGTTAATTAAAATTACAAATTTTGAAAATTGCTATTTTATTATTTTAGCTTTTGAGTTCATTGATTTTGAAATTTTAAGACAGGATACCTTGTCACAATTAACACTTTGGTCAGATTCCAATTCTATATAAAAAATATAATTTTTGGTTACGCTATTTTTATTTTTATTTTCGCTTTTATGAACCGGTTTACTAAGTTTTTTAAAAGTTAGGTTTGCGTTTTTCTGAAAATAAGTTATTCGCCTCATAACCTGTTCTCGATGCCTAAAGAACAAAATTAACGATTTGTTAATAACAATAAACAAGATTAAAAATATTAAATTACTAATTTTAGGATGTCTCTACAAAAAAAGAAAAACTATTTAAATATTTTAAACGTGTTTAACAATATATTTTGTTCTAAGACAACAATATTATTTTCTAATGCAAATTTAAGTCACTTCAAACTGTCAGCGACTCTTAAAAATTAATTCTTAAAATTTAAAGCTATTAACAAATTTAGTTAAAAATAAGTTTCAAAATTTACCAAAAAGCTTTTAATTATTCTAACTCACTCAATTTTGGGAACTTGTGAAAAAACTTTAAAAATTTAAAAGGCTCAGATTCTTGAAGAAGAAATGGGGCAAATCGCGCATTTTCTTTTGAAAAGTAATTTTGATCTTAAACACTTATTTTGCTTTAGTGCAAGTGAAAATTGATGGCTTTCAAATAATAAAATAAACACCTCTTTCGAAGAACTATTAAGAATAAGTTTTCAAAGATAATCTTATGGAAATTATTGCAGTGCTCTACGCATTATAGTTTATAGGATAATAAAATGAGACAACAATTATCTTAGAAAATTTATGGCTTTTAGTTAAACTATTACACACACACACGTCCAAATGGGCTTCGATGTGCAGCACTTTAAAAAAAGATTTATTTAAAAGAAATTCATTTAATCTTTTTCATTTAATCCAAATTAATTTATTTTGTAAATGATTCCACAATAAGTGGGTTAAACCACAAACTTTGTACTGTACTAATTTTCTAATTTCTTCTCTTCTTTCTCTTTAATTTAATTAACGCTCATTAAAATTTGTGAACAATAATCGATGTTTACTTTTTACATTATTTTTTTTTTGTTGGTCGAAATTAATTTCGAGAAAGCGCCATCGACCTTTTGAAAGGCATCTTTTCTGTTAGTTTAAGTGAATTTATTGTTGTTGTTAAAGAAAAAAACGAATTCGAAGGAAAAAATGCGGTCCGTGGTGGAGAAGGGCCATTGTGTCGATAGGGTTTCGGGTTACGCACAAGGCCATCTATTGTGCCTCTTGTATTTAAAACATGTGAACTTATTCTGAATGTCCCTTTTGTTATCAATGGGCACCATTCTCCGTTTAAACACTTGCTGGTCATAGATGCTTTGTTGGATCTGTTTTTGTGCGCACCAAAGGCCGTCTCTTTGGTGGCGGTGGTGGTGGGTGCCTCGGTATGCAAAGGTAGGACGAAGAAGTAATCATTTTTCTCGTGCTCATTGGATTCTAAATGGAGATTAGAAAGCAGGTGTTTATTTATTTTCTAAATTGTATTATGGAAAAAAAATATTTCTGTGCGTGGGGGTATTCTGATTGTTGGAGGAGGTATATAATTCTTTTCCATTATGTTCGGTAATTGGAAAAATAATGACGCTATAGAATGCTTTGTCTAAGGCTTTCTTTTCGTTGAAAAAAGAAACGATTTTTCTTTAAGAACAAAACAAACATTATTTAACGAAAATTCGTCGTAGGGTTATTTGTAAAAAAATTCTTGGAAACTTTACGGACTTTTTGACATAAGATTCGTGCTAAATAAGCATAGGGTGCAATGCTTGTTTTTTGTGCAATTAAGAATTGCAGAAATGGGTACGTTTTGGAATTACACAATTTTTTAGAAAATAAATCGTAACTCGGTTATTTGTTAATAGATTTTTTAAAACTTTTTTAGACTTTGAATTATCGGATGTAGTTTTAAGGAATCGTAAGTGTGCCATATGAAATTTTTGAGAAAAATGCGGTCAAAGACTTGGACTTGTTTTATTTGAAAAAAAAAATCTATTATTCGTAGATCGGTTATTTATGAAGGGACCTTTAAAAACTTTTTGGATTCTGAAGTAACTCTTTTACCTTTTTTGGGCGAAAAAACTTTATAAAATTAAATTTTTATGATCCGTTCTTATGGATTTTCGAAAAAAACTCAAAATTTTGCGACATTTACACTTTAATCCGAAAATATCGGCATAGCTTCTTTAATATTGGCCCAATCGCTCAAAACGACGCAAATTTGGAATCTCTAGAATATTTCCCATAAGACCCATGCAAAAGAAGCATAGGGTGCAATGCTTGTTTTTTGTGCAATTAAGAATTGCAGAAATGGGTACATTTTGGAATACACAATTTTTTAGAAAATAAATCGTAACTCAGTTTTTTGTTAATAGATTTTTAAAAACTTTATAGACTTTCAATTATCGGATGTAGTCTTAAGGAATTTTTGAGAAAATTGAGGTTGAAGACTTGGACTTGTTTTATTTTAAAAAAAAATTCTAATATTTGTAGATCGGTTATTTATGAAGGGATCTTTAAAAACTTTTTGGATCCTGATGTGTAACCCTTTTACCTTTTTTGAGCGAAAAAACTTTATAAAATTAAATTTTTATGGGACGTTCTTATGGATTTTCGAAAAAAACTCAAAATTTTGCAACATTTACACTTCAATCCGAAAATATCGGCATAGCTTCTTTATTATTGGTCCAATCGCTCAAAACGACCCAAATTTGGAATCTCAAAAATTTTCCCCATAAGACCCATGCAAAATAGGTATAGGGTGCAATGCTAATTTTTTGAGTAATTAAGGGTTGAAGTCGTGAATCTATTTTCACAACGTAAAATTTAACGATCCAGATATATTTTTGTTTACTTAAATCTTAGAGCTAAAAATTTTATGCAAAAAAAGACCGAAATACATAATTTATTTATTAAAAAAAAATAAAATTAATCGAAAGACATAAATTTGGGAGTTTTCACCGACGAGTTAGGTGCATCTGTTTAAAGTCGAAATTACACAAGTTTTAATAAACGAAAACACCTTTAAATTCGTTAAAAATAATTGATGGGGGCAATTTTTCATAGAACACCGCATACACAGCATGTTGCATCAATTTACTAAAAATACAACCCCCCCATCTCTTCTCTCCCTTTCGTTCGGGGGAGGCTACGTTTCGGGATAAACGGCGACAAACGTGCGGGGGCAGGTCCAGACGGTAAAAAAGTTGGAATCTTTTGATGTATCATTTAATTAGCCACCCTTAGTAATTGGTCCCGGTAATTTATGGGGAACCGTCACGTGCCTTACGTGCGCTCAGCCATCTGCGATCCAATTTGCGGAGTCGTCCTACGACAGTTGTTGTACACCCCCGAAACGACGGTCATTCGGTGGTTTATCGTTTTCGGCTCGCCCTTTGTTTTACTTTCGTTTTTACCTGAATTTTTAGAAAAGTCGCTTTTAATTGCCAAACACCTGTTCTCGTCGAATTGATAGGTGCTTGGGGAATTTTAATTTCCAATTTCGTGAACAGATGGCGTCGCATTATTTATTTAATTAACGCAAACGTGCGCGCTTCTCCCAAAGATTTTATTACTTAGTCCGGCACTGGAATAGCACCGGAGATTTAGTTGGGAACGAAACAAAACGAAAAGGAATGCTTTTTTCCCAGTACATTAACATGTCGATGGCGAAATGGAAGGACTAAGAGCTCCTGGACAATTCCTACATCCTTATTATGTGGAAATTCTTAAAGTAATTGCTTCGCGTTTATGCACGGCTCTATTTATTAAGTTATACGGCGCAGAAGTCCATTCAAAGCCAACTATAAACGTCTATTTTATTCGTTTTCCAAATCTGGAACGTGAGAAGTGCGAAACGATTTTAAATTAGAGCGTATTTTCCGGGTATTTTCTTGCGAACATTTTTTTTTATTCGATGGCAATTCCAAAAGTGGTTTCTCCTTGTGTTAATTAATTATTTTTTGACGTTATACTTCTTTTGGCGCGTCGAGAGTCAAATTTTAGTAGGCAGCGTGAAGTTGGCCGCCTAAGAAAGTAAATTGATTATTGTGAATCGTGCTTTAAAGCTCTAAATTAGAGATTTGGTGTTGTCTGCGCTAATCCGGGCCTGTAATTTTTGATTAATATTTTTTCGAAAGTCTGTTATTCGTTGTGAATCGTGCTTAAAGCCGAGTGCGCACGTTCGAGCTCAAAGTGGCACATTCCGATCTCGGGAAAATGAAGCGCGCCGCTCCGCGTCGCGCTTCATTTGCCTCCCTCGCTCGGAAATGTGCCACTTTTCGCTCGAACGCGCGCATCCTTGCGTTTAACAAGGTATAACATCTAACGGGCGCACATAAGTACACCAATCGGGTTTTTTTTCTATGGTTTTAACCGTTTTCGAAAAATAGAAGACAATTTTGAACGGTTTCTTGAAGAATAAAGTCCCCCTCGCTTTTTTTCTCCACTAAATTTTAGAAATAATGCAAGTTTAGAAGCTTTCAAATACTTAAAAAGGTGCAAATTAGTTAATGAAAAGCTCGATCATTTTTTTATTAAATGTTTTATTAAAAGATGAATTTAATCGAACAGGTGCTCGATTGCACGATTAAAAAAAATAATTTCTAAGGCAATTACAAGCTCGCAAATTTTTTTAATGAGTTCTGAAATAAAATAAACCCTCGAAAAAAAATTATCGCGCGTTACTAAAGCCCAAAAGAGTTTCCCAGTTTTTTAAAAATTATTTTTTAAACCGATCAACGACGCTTTGACTTGCACGAGTAAAATAAATAATTTTTTAGCTAATGACGAGCTTGTCAATTTTTTTAATGAGAGTTTAAATATAAATTAACATTTCAAAAAAATTTATCGACGCTGCCAAAGCCCAAAAACTTTTACGATTTTTTAAAGACGATTTTTCAAACTAATTAGTCTTCGCCTACAATTGCACGATCGAAATAAATAATTTTTAAGCTACCAAGCTCGTCAATTTTTTTAATTAGTGTTAAAATATAAATTTTCCAATTTACAAAAAAAAATATTAATGTTACTACGCCCGAAAAAGCATTCCCGATTTTTCAAAATTTATTTTAATAATTACCTAAACTTGTACCATTGAAATAATCAATTTTTAAGCTAATAACGAGCTTGCCAATTTTTTTAATGAGAGTTTAAGTATAAATTAACGTCTCAAATAAAATTTATCGACGCTGCCAAAGCCCAAAAAACTTTTACGATTTTTCAAACTATTTAGTCTCGCCTACAATTGCAGGACCGAAATAAATAATTTTTAAGCTACACCAAACTCGTCAATTTCTTTAATTAGAGTTAAAATATAAACTTAACAATTCCACAAAAAATTATTAACGTCACTACGCCCCAAAATCATTCGCGACTTTTTTTAACGACAAAGATTTTGCCGAAGAAGTTATACTTCTTTTGGGGCGTCGAGAGTCAAATTTTAGAGACAACTAAACGATAGCATGAAGTTAGCCGACTAAGAAAGTAAATTGATTATTGTGAATCATGCTTAAAGCGCAAAATTAGAGATTTGGTGTTGCCTGCGCCATTATTCATTGTGAATCGTGCTTAAAGCCGAGTGCGCACGTTCGAGCTCAAAGTGGCACATTCCGATCTCGGGAAAATGAAGCGCGCCGCTCCGCGTCGCGCTTCATTTGCCTCCCTCGCTCGGAAATGTGCCACTTTTCGCTCGAACGCGCGCATCTTCGTGTTTATTGCATTTGTTTACATTAATTATTGGATTTAAAAAGTAAATAGTAATTTGTTCAAATAAAACGACATATGTGCACATTGTATACTCGGCACAATTTTTTTTTATGAAGTTATACCTCTTTTGGCGCTTTGAAAGTAATATATTAGCAGACAGTTGATGTTAGCCGTCAAAGAAAATAAATTAATAATTGTGAATCGAGCTTAAAACCGAGTGCGCACGTTCGAGCTCAAAGTGGCACATTCCGATCTCGGGAAAATGAAGCGCGCCGCTCCGCGTCGCGCTTCATTTGCCTCCCTCGCTCGGAAATGTGCCACTTTTCGCTCGAACGCGCGCATCTTCGTGTTTATTGCATTTGTTTACATTAATTATTGGATTTAAAAAGTAAATAGTAATTTGTTCAAATAAAACGACATATGTGCACATTGTATACTCGGCACAATTTTTTTTTATGAAGTTATACCTCTTTTGGCGCTTTGAAAGTAATATATTAGCAGACAGTTGATGTTAGCCGTCTAAGAAAATAAATTAATCATTGTGAATCGTGCTTAAAACCGAGTGCGCACGTTCGAGCTCAAAGTGGCACATTCCGATCTCGGGAAAATGAAGCGCGCCGCTCCGCGTCGCGCTTCATTTGCCTCCCTCGCTCGGTAATGTGCCACTTTTCGCTCGAACGCGCGCATCTTCAATTTATTGATTTTGTTTACATTAATAATGTATTTATTGTGCACATTCGAGCAAAAAGTGCATATTTCTAAAACCAAATTGTACGCTCGACTTTTAATTAAAATCTACAATAAACACATCTATCCCTCGATTTGCACGTTACTTGTTTTACACGATTTTGCTTTTACGCGATTTACAAAAATAAAAATTTTCATGTGTCACAACTGTTTGAGACATTTCAAAATTAATTTGCAGAAGAAACAATTTATCTTTAATTTAGTTTTTTATCTATTTTTAAAAACAATCTAAAAACATTAAAGTTTTATTGTTTAATTAATATTTTCAAATTGTTTCTAAATTAATATTTGTGCAAACCGAGAAAAGGTTTCGTTCCTTTCCGTTTTTTTTTAGATAACAAAAATGCGCGTCTTTTTAATTGAATTCCGAAAATTTAAAGTTAAAAAAAAACGAAATAAACGAAAGGTCTTAAAAGAATATAAAACGATTTAAGTAAAAAGCGTGTAGTTGTCTTTTAAAGCGAAGAAATAGGCAGACAAGTGTCGGAGCCATCGTTAGACAAGACTTAAATCGACAATTCCGATTTTATTGCTTGTCCGACTGCGTCTGTCGTCTTTGCCATTGAATATGTATGAAAAGCCAACCCAGCCACGATTTGTAATTTTTATCTAAGCATCTCCTATTCCATAATTTTTTATCGTCGCCCTTATTAATTCACCGATAAAAGACAATCTTCAACAACTTGAGAATGTCGCATCCCAAACACAATACTTTTACATTAGCGCGCTCGCCTCAATAAATTACACGACGAAATATTGTAATGCTTTTTTTTTTCAAGAAAAAAACAGACATCGTCTTTATTTATTTTTGTCGCAATCGAAAATTTCTCGTTCCTTACGTAAGAAGAAGGGAAATGATAAATTCGAAGGCGAACGATGAATAACGTGCATTTTGCTTTCGCATGATTCGCGCAATAAATCAGTTCGAATTGCAGTAGCCGGTGCTCTGTTATCGCAAATGATCATTCAAGCCTTATCACGATTTTCCGTCAACATCAAACACGGTCAACTCTTGTACTTGTAGGAAAGGCCTAATAATGTTGCCATCAGATTGTAATGTCGCTTTCTACTGTCCTTCTGCTTGCTACTTCTTCTCCGTTGGTGGTTATGTAATTTTATTGTGCGCTTGAACGTTACCGGGGTCACAATAATCGCGGCTCGATTCAAAAATTGTAAAGTTGGTACCCGAAATTGGAATAGAAAATGGACCTAAATTTTGCCATCGTAAAAGTACCTCAAAAAAGTTTTTACAGAATGAATTTATTTCAAGTAATAAGAAAGTTAGAAAAATTAATAATTTTGGTTCCTTTGTAACTAACTTCGTTATTTTTGGAAATATATTGCTACAATTACACGTCATTAAAATCAGAAAAACATGTACATTTTATTTTTGAAAAAATACAATAGGATCCCTATTTAAACTAACAAAGTTGGTGGCGTAATTGAGACAAATAATGGCCCAATAATTTTTTTGACTGTACCATCGTAAAGAACGGGAAAAAGTGTTTTAATTCCTTGACGTACCAAAAAAACCGAATTTGATGAGTCCGAAAAAAACTATTAATTTGGCTCAACTGAACTGTTATGAGCATACACAAATAACATAAAATAAATAATTAATAGTTTTCAAATATATTGAAACATGTAGAGCAGTGTTTCCCAATCTTTTTTTAATATTCCCCACCTAAGTCATTCTAAAATTTTGATGCATATAATATATAACATATAAATATTTTTTTTATATTTAAAAATTGAATTATTTCATAAATGAAGCCTAATTACAACTTGTTCAAGACACAAGATTTAGGTTTTAGCAAGAAATCGCTAGGAAATTATTAAGAAAAAGAAACAATAAGTAAATTTTAAAAACATAAACTAAAAAATATTTTTATATCGACAGCTCGAATTTTTGATAACGCGAATTATTTTTAGTTTCTCTTCAACTTCGACCTATCGAGGTTTGACTGTATTTAATTTTATAAATTTAATATTTCTGAACAATTAAGATAATTTATTTATTGAGTTTTCTCCAATATTAATTTTATTTGAGTAAATTAATGATCTTCAAAGTTTTTTGAAAACCCACAAATTCTGTATTTACTCTATTTGAGTTTTCTGAAAATACATAATAATTTTTTCATCAAAATTTCCTTTTAAATTTACCGAATAAAGTTTTGTTTTATTCAATTTGTGTTATACAAAAAAAATTGATAATTAAAAATTTCTAAAGTTCTTAAATATATTTTAAAAATTTTCCAAATTATTAATTTATTTAATTTGAGTTGTCTAAAAACTTAAAATAATTTATTCTTCGAGTTTACTTTAATAATTTTGCTAAATGTTTAAAACTGAATTTCATTCTATGTAAAAAAAACCGGTGCATGCACTTATGTACGCACGTTAGAAGTAATACTTCTTTGGCGCGACTAAATTAAATATAACAACGCGCTATGTTGCGCTTGTGTATAGCTAGACCAGCGGTTATCAAACTATATGTTACTGCGCATATGTCGTTTTATTTAAATACATTGCTATTTCGTTTTTAAATCCAAAAAGTAATTTAAACAAATTGAATAAATACGAAGATGTGCGCGTTCGAGCGAAAAGTGGCACATTTTCGAGCGAGGGAAGCAAATGAAGCGCGACGCGGAGCGGCGCGCTTCATTTTCCCGAGATCGGAAATGTGCCACTTTGAGCTCGAATGCGCACACTCGGCTTTAAGCACACTTTACAAAAATTAATTCAGTTTTCTAAAAACTTAAAATAATTTATTCTTCGAGTTTACTTTAATAATTTTGCTAAATGTTTAAAACTGAATTTCATTCTATGTAAAAAAAATCGGTGCATGTACTTATGTACGCAGGTTAGAAGTAATACTTCTTTGGCGCGACTAAATTAAATATAACAACGCGCTATGTTGCGCTTGTGCATAGCTAGACCAGTGGTTATCAAACTATGTGTTACTGTGCATATGTCGTTTTATTTGAATACATTGCTATTTCGTTTTTAAATCAAAAAGTAATTTAAACAAATTGAATAAATACGAAGATGTGCGCGTTCGAGCGAAAAGTGGCACATTTTCGAGCGAGGGAAGCAAATGAAGCGCGACGCGGAGCGGCGCGCTTCATTTTCCCGAGATCGGAAATGTGCCACTTTGAGCTCGAATGCGCACACTCGGCTTTAAGCACACTTTACAAGAATTAATTTACTCCCTGTACAATTCGCAATTAAATATTACAGAATTAGATTAATAACAAAATTCCCAAATCGCCAATTTAGTGCCTTTTAACAAAATTATTGTTGAAAACAAACCTTTTGCGGAACATAAAATTGAATACAGTTCTTGACGTCTTAGAAACGTCATTGTATGTCAAGGGGTTAAGAATGTTTTTAGAGAATTAATCTATTTAAACTAATAAAAAAGTTAAAAGAATTGCATATTACCAAAAATAATAATTTTGGTTTTTTTGTAAATAACTCCGTCATTTTTGAAAATATATTATGACAATTATATATCAATGAAATCAGAAAAAAATAATCATTTTAGTTCTGCAAAAATATAACAGGGCCCCTATTTAAAATAACAAAGTTGGTGCCCCAGTGGGGACAAATAACGGCCCCAAAAACATTTCGAGTTTACCGTCGTAAAGTACGCAAAAAAGTGCCTCAAAAAAGTTTTTACAGAATCGATTTATCTCTACTAATAACGAAGTTACAAAAAAAGGGTTTTTCGCGAAAACTGCTCCATTTTGGTGGAAAACCCCTCCTCAAGTGGAAACTCTTTTACATGCATGCATGGTTTTTTGCCCGTATCTCCGTTGTTTTTAAAGATTTTCCTAGACTGTTTGGTGTCGTTGGAATCGCAACGAACTAACCGTCGTAATGAACGCAAAAATTTTTCCACCGCCTACTTGATTTAACGAAGTTACGACCGGTATCGGCGCTATTAAAAACGGGGGACGAAATTTAATTTCGCCGCCGGAAAGAGCGGAAAAAAGTGCCTTAAGAAAGTGTCTTTAGATTTAATTTATTTTTAAAAATAACGGAAACACTACCCTTTAAATTTTAATGCGGCCCAAAGCTCTAGGGGTGTCCAAGCGGTTTTTAGTTTCAATTTATTTTAATAATCAAAGTCGTTCTTAGTTTCGCCTGATAAGTTAAATGTACCATTAAGGGCATCACGAAATTTAATTCTCAAGGCTTTAAAAGTAGTGATCCACTTTCCAAAAAAAAAAAAACTCCGTTTTATTTAAAGAAGGAGGAGTAAAAAAAAGAGCAGGAAATGTCATTATATTTTCAACGTAAAAATTGTTAGATATGCAGATATTACAAAGCTCTCGACCAAAGATACACCTGAACTGAAGGAAGGGTCATTCAGCTCGGGCAGGTCACGAAGTCCAAAACAAAAGGAATCCTTAAGCAAGTGAAGCGCAGATCTTAAAAATGACAGACCATTTTAATGGGCATGATATTCAACTTACGAATCGTGCTTTCGTTTTAATGATGGGCACATTTCCTCTTCTCTTCGTCTGGCTTAATGCAAAAATCGAATTAAACGTAAAAAATTATAAAATTCGAAGCGGGGACGCTTTTTTTTCGAAGTTTAACTAACAATGGGCCATTTTATAATTCCAAGTCGAAAAAAGCCCATAAAAAACGCTTCGAATTCTTATCGAAGGCATGTTTTGGGGCTTACGAAACGATAAAAGCATATTAATCCGGGGGACGGAAAAAAATTAGTCGACTTAAGACAATTAGGCGCGCGGACACGGCGCGCTCGAGATGGGCAATTAAAAATTGTCAATGTCATCGTCTTCGCGTTCGGGTGCTTGTCAGGCTTAGTTGAATGCACGGTAGCGATTTAGATACATATCTATTTTCATATTAATGACGATGCAGATAGAACTCCCGTGTTTGTTGGAGTGTGCGATCTGTTTAATAATGTAATCGTGAGTTACTTATCTACGGATATTAATATGCCATTATGAAGGCTATCGCTTATTGTTGCAGCTTAAAAAATTAAATTGTTCGATGGCGGAGCGAAAAGCTCAAGGTACAAATAACAATGACTTTTTGTTTAAAAAAAAAACATATAAATCGTCTTTATTTCTCTCTAAATTAACATTTAAATGGTCGGTTAATAACAAAACGTAAAATATGTAGGGGAACCTGTTGTACCTTGGCCCTTTGTTTCATTTGTAATTTTGTTGCGTTTTGAAAACTATATATTTATTTTTGGATTAATTTTTATTCATTTTAGTTTCGTGAAAGTAAATTGATTTATTGTGAATCGTGCTTAAAACCGAGTGTGCATTCGAGCTCAAAGTGGCACATTCCGATCTCGGGAAAATGAAGCGCGCCGCTCCGCGTCGCGCTTCATTTGCCTCCCTCGCTCGGAAATGTGCCACTTTTCGCTCGAACGCGCACATTTTCGTTTTTATTGCATTTGTTTACATTAATTATTGGATTTAAAAAGTAAATAGTAATGTGTTCAAATAAAAGGACGTATGTGCACATTGTATACTCGGCACAATTTTTTTTTATGAAGTTATACCTCTTTTGGCGCGCTGAGAGTATTATATTAGCAGACAGTTGATGTTAGCCGTCTAAGAAAATAAATTAATAATTGTGAATCGTGCTTAAAACAGAGTGTGCGCATTCGAGCTCAAAGTGGCACATTCCGATCTCGGAAAATGAAGCGCGCCGCTCCGCGTCGCGCTTCATTTGCCTCCCTCGCTCGGAAATGTGCCACTTTTCGCTCGAACGCGCGCAATTTCGTATTTATTGCATTTGTTTACATTAATTATTGGATTTAAAAAGTAAATAGTAATGTGTTTAAATAAAACGACATATGTGCACATTGTTAACTCGGCACAATTTTTTTTTTGATGAAGTTATACCTCTTTTGGCGCGCTGAGAGTAATATATTAGCAGACGGTTGAAGTTAGTCGCCTAAGAAAATAAATTAATAATTGTGAATCGTGTTTAAAACCGAGTGTGCACATTCGAGCTCAAAGTGGCACATTCCGATCTCGGGAAAATGAAGCGCGCCGCTCCGCGTCGCGCTTCATTTGCCTCCCTCGCTCGGAAATGTGCCACTTTTCGCTCGAACGCGCACATTTTCGTTTTTATTGCATTCGTTTACATTAATTATTGGATTTAAAAAGTAAATAGTAATGTGTTTAAATAAAACGACATATGTGCACATTGTTAACTCGGCACAATTTTTTTTTGATGAAGTTATACCTCTTTGGCGCGCTGAGAGTAATATATTAGCAGACGGTTGAAGTTAGTCGCTAAGAAAATAAATTAATAATTGTGAATCGTGCTTAAAACCGAGTGTGCCATTCGAGCTCAAAGTGGCACATTCCGATCTCGGAAAATGAAGCGCGCCGCTCCGCGTCGCGCTTCATTTCCCCCTCGC
Source organism: Sinopyrophorus schimmeli (assembly GCA_036325965.1). Lineage (NCBI taxonomy): Eukaryota > Metazoa > Arthropoda > Insecta > Coleoptera > Elateridae > Sinopyrophorus > Sinopyrophorus schimmeli. The sequence continues at coordinate 27,345 of JARFIZ010000026.1, read as the reverse complement.
TCGGAAATGTGCCACTTTTCGCTCGAACGCGCACATTTTCGTTTTATTGCATTCGTTTACATTAATTATTGGATTTAAAAGTAAATAGTAATGTGTTTAAATAAAACGACATATGTGCACATTGTTAACTCGGCACAATTTTTTTGATGAAGTTATACCTCTTTTGGCGCGCTGAGAGTAATATATTAGCAGACGTTGAAGTTAGTCGCCTAAGAAAATAAATTAATAATTGTGAATCGTGTTTAAAACCGAGTGTGCATTCGAGCTCAAAGTGGCACATTCCGATCTCGGAAAATGAAGCGCGCCGCCCGCGTCGCGCTTCATTTGCCTCCCTCGCTCGGAAATGTGCCACTTTTCGCTCGAACGCGCACATCTTCGTATTTATTGCATTCGTTTACATTAATTATTGGATTTAAAAAGTAAATAGTAATGTGTTTAAATAAAACGACATATGTGCACATTGTTAACTCGCCACAAATTTTTTTTGATGAAGTTATACCTCTTTTGGCGCGCTGAGAGTAATATATTAGCAGACGGTTGAAGTTAGTCGCCTAAGAAAATAAATTAATAATTGTGAATCGTGCTTAAAACCGAGTGTGCACATTCGAGCTCAAAGTGGCACATTCCGATCTCGGAAAATGAAGCGCGCCGCCCGCGTCGCGCTTCATTTGCCTCCTCGCTCGGAAATGTGCCACTTTCGCTCGAACGCGCACATTTTCGTTTTATTGCATTCGTTTACATTAATTATTGGATTTAAAAAGTAAATAGTAATGTGTTTAAATAAAACGACATATGTGCACATTGTTAACTCGGCACAATTTTTTTTGATGAAGTTATACCTCTTTTGGCGCGCTGAGAGTAATATATTAGCAGACGGTTGAAGTTAGTCGCCTAAGAAAATAAATTAATAATTGTGAATCGTGCTTAAAACCGAGTGTGCACATTCGAGCTCAAAGTGGCACATTCCGATCTCGGGAAAATGAAGCGCGCCGCTCCGCGTCGCGCTTCATTTGCCTCCCTCGCTCGGAAATGTGCCACTTTTCGCTCGAACGCGCACATCTTCGTCTTTATTGCCTTTGTTTACATTGATTAATGCATATTTTGTTTTTGATTTACACGGTTTAGTGTGGAATTTAAGGAATAGGTGTAGGGCAACCTGTTGTACCTGGGCCTTTTTTCACTTGTAATTTTTTTTAAATTGTATATGTAACAATTTGTTGATAGAACGAATTGCATCGTAGTGGGGCACTAATAAGGTATTCATCATAAAATATTCCAAAGCATTACCAACCGTTTACTGAAATTGCTATAAGATGGAAAAATTAGTGGATCTATAGCCTAGGTACAACAGAGGTGATGTACCTTGGCCCTATTCGCATTAAACAAAATAAAACCCATTGTTCTACGAAAACCATATATTTATTTTTGGATTATAAGAACAACTAATGCTCTTCTTTGAGATGACACTAAAATTGTTTCAAAAATTAACAAAGTTTTTCTCGTATACTAAAATTTCGCATACTTAATGGTTAACTTTGCAAAAATTTAAATTTTTCGTTAGACTTGCGAGGCATATTATCCGAAGCAAAATAAAAAAAAAATAATAATTTATAACAAAGGTATATCTAAATTTTTATTTGTTGCCCGTCGATCTTAGGGCCAAGGTACAATCTATTGACGGTGACCGAGGTACAACACACCGACCCTCGACGTTTAAACTCAAAAATAAAATTAAAGATTATGCTGTGCCAAAATCGGACCACTACTATGCAAACATTAATAAATAATCTTTCTATTACGATGAGTCATTTGTTATTAGGTAATAAAAATCAATAAGATATTTGCGTAAAAAGAATATAAAAAGACTTACTTTTTTTCGATTAAAAATCTCATACATTAACAAAAAACATTGGCCAGCTGCCGCTAACTTTACGTCAACGTCTGTCAATGTGGCATATGAAATATCGAAAATTATGGGTCACGGAAGCCGGCAAATATTAAAAAAAATAAAGTCGCGCTAGGTACAAACGGACCAAGGTACAACAGGTTCCTCTACAACGTCTAAATGTGGTTTTTAAAAACCCAAAAGGTCTACAAATCGAACACTGTAAAAGATTAATTTTGAAAATCAGTCGAGAAAAATCTATTCTATTATATTTTGACATGTTTCGAATGGGTCTTTAGAAGAAATAGAGAAATAGAGTTGGAAAATCTGTGAATTGCGCATTTTTTGAGTTTTGCAAGTATTTTTAATAATGGAAAGGCCACAAACGGTTAAAGTTAGGGGTTGTAAATAATTTAATTTTGATTTGTTATTTTTAAGAAATACGATAGAAATTCTTTAAAATTTTTTGAATGCGGCTCTGTGCGTTTTTGGTTTTATTTTATTTAAATTTTCTAAAGTTGGAAAATCTGTGAATTGCGCATTTTTTGAGTTTTAATAATGGAAAGGCTAGAAACGGTTATAGTTAGGGGTCGTAAATAATTCAATTCTTTTTTGTGCTTTTCGAGAAGTACGTTAAAAATTGTTTATAAAAATGTGGAATACGGCTCTGCGCTGTAATGCAATTTCGGTTGAATTTTATTTAAATTTGTTATCGCGTTTTTCGAGTCGCACACTTTCTAGATTACGCATATGCCTTTATTCATAATCGGTCTTTCGAAGTGAACGAATGGCTCTGTTAATATTTATTTAGTGTTTGCTTCCTAAATTAATTAAACCGAAATTATTTGTTGTGTTAATTAAACAATAGTGTTTTGTGCCAACCGTAGACGGAGTACAACGTGAGTTGTTTTTTATTTGTAATTTTCGAAATACATGTGTGGGTTAATTGCGTTATCTTTAATGATTTTTAAGATTAATTTTGAAAATCAGTCGAGAAAAATCTATTCTATTATATTTTGACATGTTTCGAATGGGTCTTTAGAAGAAATAGAGTTCGATGGGCTAAATTTTTTTAATTTCCCGAAAGAACGATCTTAAATTTTATTTACACTTAATCGAAATACTTATAAAAAGTACATTGGCTCAAAAAGAGTTGGTTAAAAAATATTGCTATGGCAAATACATTTTTTGAACATAAAATCGACCAAGGTACAACAGGTTCCCCTATATTTTATCAATTTTTATATTTACCTATAAGTTACATGTTCGATTACTTTTTTTTAATTTCTCAGAAACTAAAAGTACCTATTATCACTCGCAATTAAAATTAATTAAACAGTAGATAAGTACCTCGGCGATTTTTTTAATGGTCTTTTTATCCTGTATTTGTTTTATTCAAAAACGCTTGGATTAATGAAATTTGTATTATTTTTTTTTAAATTTGAAATAGTCGGATGGGCTGTCGGAGAAGCTCGGACTCAGGTCAATAGAAAAGATAACGTCTCTAATCTGGACTTTGATCGCGTAGCAAAAAATCGATGTAAAAATATGCAAATCCTTTAAGGACATTAAACCAATCTCGGTACATCAATTTGTATCGCACTTTAGTTAAGAGCCAAACGATGTATTCCGCTAATATGGTTAGAGGTAGTCCTTGTGGCTTAGGTATGTGGCCGTATTGCCTATTGAATAAGCGTTCGACTCTTTATGGTACAATACTTAATCTCCATTATCGGCACCCAGCATCTGACCCGTGCCCAGTTCTCGAACGAGATCACGTCGTTAGCCGTAATGCACCAAATTTAGGAATAACCGTTTGTTTTTTTTTTTTCGAGATACACATTTCCAAAAGCGAAACCCATCGAACGATCGATGTCTCTCATCATTTCTCGAACAATGCCCAATATTTGTTCTCTAAATTAGACTAAGCGCTTTCCATGTTTGACTTTGCTCGAATTCGATTTAATCTCGCCTTCTCGAAATTGAACAGGAAAAATTTCTAAACGACGTTTCGAAGATTCGTGCGCTTCGAGATGAAAAAAAAAAGCCTAAATTGTAGGGTGATAGGATATTATCAAATTCATAATCAAAAAATTACAGTGGCTATTTTAATTCGAAATGTCAGTACCGTGGCGGTCAGTACCGTGTCAAAAAAATAATAAAAGTATATTTAATTGTTAATAAATAATATTGACTATTGGCGGAGAAGCTTAAGAATTAAAAACGCTGTAATGAAAACCAAAAAAAATTTTTCGTTAAGTTAATTTTGGTGAAATGTGTTAGATTTGAGTTGATTGATGTTTGATAGAAATTATAATGTATTATTTGTTATACATAAGTCACTATGGATTATTGAAATGTTAAATAATCAATAAAAAGAATTTTAAAATGGTACAATACAATTCAAAAATAAATTTAATCATTTTTCTAAAGAATGTCTACCAAATGTATTTTATGTCAGTACCGTGGCATGGAAATTACAAAATATAATTCTCATTCGCGATATTTTGAAGTTGTAGCAAAATCTCTCGCACTTTCATTTTTACTATCAAATAGAGTAATAATATGCATGAAAAATCAAAAAAAATTTAGTTGTAAACTTCAAAAAATTTTAATCAAAAAAGTAACAGAACAGAATCACCTTTATACTTCTTTGGCGCGACTAAACGAGTAAAAATTAATATAAGTACGAGGATGTGCGCGTTCGAGCGAAAAGTGGCACATTTCCGAGCGAGGGAGGCAAATGAAGCGCGACGCGGAGCGGCGCGCTTCATTTTCCCGAGATCGGAATGTGCCACTTTGAGCTCGAATGTGCACACTCGGTTTTAAGCCCGATTCACAATTATTAATTTATTTTCTTAGACGACTAACTTCAACTGTCTGCTAATATATTACTCGCACCGCGCCAAAAGAGGTATAACTTCATAAAAAAAAATTGTGCCGAGTATACAATGTGCACATACGTCCTTTTATTTAAACACATTAGTATTTACTTTTTAAATGCAATAATTAATGTAAATAAACGCAATAGATACGAAGATGTGCGCATTCGAGCGAAAAGTGGCACATTTCCGAGCGAGGGAGGCAAATGAAGCGCGACGCGGAGCGGCGCGCTTCATTTTCCCGAGATCGGAATGTGCCACTTTGAGCTCGAATGTGCACACTCGGTTTTAAGCACTATTCACAATTATTAATTTATTTTCTTAGATGGCTAACTTCAAACCGTCTTCTAATATATTACTCGCAACGCGCCAAAAGAGGTATAACTTCATAAAAAAAAATTTGTGCCGAGTATACAATGTGCACATACGTCCTTTTACTTGAACACATTAGTATTTACTTTTTAAATCCAAAAATTAATGTAAACAAATGTAATAAATACGAAGATGTGCGCATTCGAGCGAAAAGTGGCACATTTCCGAGCGAGGGAGGCAAATGAAGCGCGACGCGGAGCGGCGCGCTTCATTTTCCCGAGATCGGAATGTGCCACTTTGAGCTCGAATGCGCACACTCGGTTTTAAGCACGATTCACAATGTCTTAATTTATTTTCTGCCAATGTATTACTCTCAGCGCGCCAAAAGAGATATAACCTCATAAAAAAAAATTAGAAACCGCGTTCGATGCGAAACCCAAAAAAATTAAACGCCTGTACCAAAAAAATTTGCATTGTCCAATAGAAATAATTATAACCACATATCTTTTTGATTAATTGGCAAAAGAACTTTCTGGATATCGTGACTTAAACAATTACATTTAAGGATGCGCATGGGGTATAATTAAGGTGAACTTTGAACGGTCATGAATGACGGTCATGATCACATTTTCTCGTAAAAATAATGTTTGATTTAATTTGTAACGGGTTTTCGGACCGAGATTTCTCTCTCGCTACGATATTTTCTATCTTTATGTGCCATCGTATTTTATCTGAAATAGCGTTATTCTTAAAGCACGCTTTCGAGAGAAATATTTATCTAATGGACTGTTAAATATATATGTCTACTTAAAAATGGCATTTTTTTCGCTTGACGAATGTTTCAATTTCGATTCCGAAACGGACCTCTTTGTGGCTCTTCTGGGTTGTGGAGTTCTCACATTTTTGCCCGTCAAAGATTTGCGTCGAGAACTATAATTAAAAGTGACGGAATGAATATTTAAAAAATTTGGCGTCGTGTGCGAGGCGTTTATTAATTTTTTTTACTTGGCCGCTTTGGGCCTCGCGTTTCTCTTCTAATGGTTATGAGAAAATTTTTTGTAATAGAACTGTTTTGAAGAAACATGTAGAGGGGTGTTTAATAATTTTTTTCTTGTGATCAATTGCCATTTTCTAAAGGTTAAAAGTTTAAGGGTTGCGAGTTTCTTTCAGTTTTAAAATACCTTTAAAAACATAAAAAGTACAAGCGCTTGAAATTAGGGGTTGCATATAATTTAATTCTGATTTGTTATTTTTAAGAAATACGATAGAAATCGTTTAAAAATTTTCGAATACGGTTCTGTGCGTTTTTGGTTTTATTTTATTTAAATTTTCCGAAGTTGGAAAATCTGCGGATTGCGCATTTTTTGAGTTTTGCAAGTATTTTTAATAATGGAAAGGCCACAAACGGTTAAAGTTAGGGGTCGTAAATAATTTAATTCTGATTTGTTATTTTAAGAAATGCGCTAGAAATTGTTTAAAAAATTTCGAATGCGGTTCTGTGCGTTTTGGTTTTATTTTATTTAAATTTTCCAAAGTTGAAGAATCTGCGAATTGCGCATTTTTTGAGTTTTGCAAGTATTTTTAATAATGGAAAGGCCACAAACGGTTAAAGTTAGGGGTCGTAAATAATTTAATTCTGATTTGTTATTTTTAAGAAATGCGCTAGAAATTGTTTAAAAAATTTCGAATGCGGTTCTGTGCGTTTTTGGTTTTATTTTATTTAAATTTTCCAAAGTTGAAAAATCTGCGAATTGCGCATTTTTTGAGTTTTGCAAGTATTTTTAATAATGGAAAGGCCACAAACGGTTAAAGTTAGGGGTCGTAAATAATTTAATTCTGATTTGTTATTTTTAAGAAATGCGCTAGAAATTGTTTAAAAAATTTCGAATGCGGTTCTGTGCGTTTTTGGTTTTATTTTATTTAAATTTTCCGAAGTTGGAAAATCTGCGGATTGCGCATTTTTTGAGTTTTGCAAGTATTTTTAATAATGGAAAGGCCACAAACGGTTAAAGTTAGGGGTCGTAAATAATTTAATTCTGATTTGTTATTTTTAAGAAATGCGCTAGAAATTGTTTAAAAAATTTCGAATGCGGTTCTGTGCGTTTTTGGTTTTATTTTATTTAAATTTTCCGAAGTTGGAAAATCTGCGGATTGCGCATTTTTTGAGTTTTGCAAGTATTTTTAATAATGGAAAGGCCACAAACGGTTAAAGTTAGGGGTCGTAAATAATTTAATTCTGATTTGTTATTTTTAAGAAATGCGCTAGAAATTGTTTAAAAAATTTCGAATGCGGTTCTGTGCGTTTTTGGTTTTATTTTATTTAAATTTTCCGAATTTGAAAAATCTGCGAATTGCGCATTTTTTGAGTTTTGCAAGTATTTTTAATAATGGAAAGGCTACAAACGGTTAAAGTTAGGGGTTGTAAATAATTTAATTCTGATTTGTTATTTTTGAGAAATACGATAGAAATTGTTTAAAAATTTTCGAATGCGGCTCTGTGCGTTTTTGGTTTTATTTTATTTAAATTTTCTAAAGTTGGAAAATCTGTGAATTGCGCATTTTTTGAGTTTTAATAATTTTTAATAATGGAAAGGCTAGAAACGGTTAAAGTTAGGGGTCGTAAATAATTCAATTCTTTTTTGTGCTTTTCGAGAAGTACGTTAAAAATTGTTTATAAAAATGTGGAATACGGCTCTGCGCTGTCATGCAATTTCGGTTGATTTTATTTAAATTTGTTATCGCGTTTTTCGAGTCGCACACTTTCTAGATTACGCATATGCCTTTATTCATAATCGGTCTTTCGAAGTGAACGAATGGCTCTGTTAATATTTATTTAGTGTTTGCTTCCTAAATTAATTAAACCGAAATTATTTGTTGTGTTAATTAAACAATAGTGTTTTGTGCAAACCGTAGACGGGGTACAATGTGAGTTGTTTTTTATTTGTAATTTTCGAAATACAAGTGTGGGTTAATTGCGTTATCTTTATTTCGATTAATTATTGGGGTACTCATTTAGCAACATTTTAATATTGTTTTTTTCAAAATTCGACGAAAATTTAGATCGGGTTCGAACAAATCAAACTGGACTTACGTAAAGGCAAGTACATTGGCCTCGACTGCCTTAGTCATTTTTAAATCGATTTATCAATTCATCGTGGCCTTTAAATAATAATCAAGTTTATACAATAAATAAAACAACATTGTTTAAAAAAAGCAAAAGTGAGGACCTCTTTAATTTATTTTAATTAAAACTACCCTTCTACCGAAATTTAATATTTTTAGTTAACTTTTGCAACTTAAAAAACGATAACGAATTTAATTTCATTTCAAATAGCACTCATTCAAAATGTTTCGAAACCGGAACAGTTAAAGCAGCGTTTCCCAAACGTGGGTTCCAAAATTTAATTGTTCGGAGGAGTAATTAAAAAATTTAATTGAATTGTAGTTGTCTATTACGTTTCAAAAAAATATTTCTATAGATGTATATGTTACATAGGGTGGCATCGAAATTTTAAAACGATTTAGGGTTAAAAAAAAGTTGGGAAGCACTGACTTAAAGCTGCCCAAATGAAACCAACAAAGCTAAGGGCTCGTAAAATTTAAATCTCTTCGTTTTTTCGAAAACCATTACGCTCGAGCGCGCAACATTAATTTTAGCACTCTAAAAACACACATATTAATCTTGTTAAAAAGTAAAAAAAAAACAGGACAAATAAAGAACACGTCTCTTTATCTAAAGCTTTTATAGAGCGGTGTTTATCGGCGGTTGGCAGTTTGACGCTTTAATGGTGTTCTAAAATGGAAAACGGTTATGTTAAAAGTTACCTTTCTGATAACAAACTTGAATCTTAACGACCTCTGATAGCGATTATCCTTCGAAGTACGCAGTTTAAAAAAAGAAATATTTCACGAACATCATTTTTGATGGTGCACTAATTTCCGTGGCAAAAACGCCGACGATCTTTTCAAAAAAAAAATAATAAACGCAAGCACATCGGAAATTGTTTATTTATTTACGTGCAATTTTTCTAATTTATTTTCTTCAGATTTGAACGCGTTATATGGTGCGATCGAGTATGACTGAAGTGCGTTTAAAATTACCGCCTTTTCTGCTAATTTTAAATTCAAATTATTTAGCAAGTTTATTAATTATTGTGAATCGTGCTAAAAACCGTGTGTGTACCTTTCGATCTCGGTAAAATTACAGGTCGGACTCTTCGAACCCATTTTTCTCAAAAATTTCAAATGGCACGCCTATGGTTTTTTTAGCTTATCCGAAGCTATAAAGTCTGATGAATCGGAATCTGTAGAGTTTTTAAAGATCGGTTGACAAATAACGGCGCTACAATTTTTTTAACGTAATATTTTGTGCTAAAAAATGAACCTAAAACTTCAACCCTTAATTACTCAAAAATTAACATTGCGCCCTATGCCAATTTTGTACCTATCTTATGGGGAAAAGTCTCAGAATTCCAAATCTGGGTCGTTTTTAATGATCGGATCGAAAATGACGGCGCTACGATCGTTTTTTTGAGTCGAAGTGTATTTTTTTCGATCAATTTAGTTTTCTCGAAAAATTTAGGGGTTGAAGGGGGAGCAGGAACAATGGGCTCGGATATGTAGGTTTGGAGTGCATAGAAAGGTCCGGTAAAAATTTAAAGCAAATACAAGACCTAGAATTTTTTTTCCTCAAAAATACGCAAGGGGTTAATCCATGTTTTTTGACGATTTTTGGCGATTGCGGGCGTTTTAAGTTAGGACCGGATTCCGACGCGTCGGGCTTGGAAACGTGCAGAAATGAAAGGATTTGACGAGGTTCGCAAAGACGGCGGAGTTATGGCATTTTGAAAATTAAACATTTTAGCTAAATTTACACTTTGAAAGCTTCAAGCGCGTTTTTCTACCAGACTTAACATTGGGCCCTATTAATTTTTTTGGCTGGTCTTACGCTCACATACACGGCCTTTCAGAATTTGAAAAGTCTTTAAAGATCCGTGTGCAAATAACCGAGCTACGATTTTTCAAAATAGAAATTTTGAAATAATTAATTACAAGTTGGACTCTTCCAGTCAGCTTTTCTCAAAAATTTCAAATGGCACGCCTATGGTTTTTTGAGTCTATCCGAAGCCAAAAAGTCTGGCGAATCCGAATCTATATAGTTTTTAAAGATCCGTCCACAAATAACGGCGCTACAATTTTTTTAACGCAAAATTGTATATTAAAAAGTTACTCAAAAAATTAACATTGCGCCTTATGCCGGCTCTGCACGTATCTTATGCGAAAAAGTATCAGAATTTCGAATCGGGGTCGTTTTTAACGATCTGATCGAAAATGGGGGAACTACGAGCGTTTTTGTGGGCCTCGGTGTATTTTTTTCGATTTATTTAGTTTTTTCGAAAATTTTGAGGAGCGGGGAAGAACGGCTTCAGCTATGTCGGTTTCGGAGTCCATAGGACCGTCGGGCACGCTTTAGAAAATTTCAAAACGTAAGAATAATATTCAATTAACAAATAAAATTTTCGAGTGAAAAGGCACTTTGTGCCCCTGCCTCGGCGCACAATTGTGCGACGATCCGAACGCCCGCGAGCGCTACAAGTGATTATGTAATAGAATTAAAACTAAGTTGCGTTAGGAATGGAATGACACTATCAATAACAAATCAGCCACACGTAAGAAAACGACAAATGTTATTAATCATCCCAAATTACAACAATGCCAGAACCAATTCCCGTGTTAATATTCTAAGGAGTGCTACTTATATGACGCAATTATGCCTACATATTAACTTTTGATTAAAATCCCGCGCACGATTTCGAAGGAGCGGATCGGGGAAATTCGAAGGCTTCGCCTTTTTTTTTCGAAACGCTGAACCGAATTAGTTATTGTTTATGCGCCGCTGCTCGGACGTCAAGTCGCCTTATTGTATTTCTGCACTCAAGTGGCTTTGTCTATTGGACGTCTTTAAGTGGCGTTAAATAAGACGGGGGGCTCTGTGAACCGTGGCCATCGCCGCATTAATCGTAAGAATAGGGCGCAGCCACAAATTATTGGTGGAATTGCGGCGTGGAGCAATCTAAATTACGGCTAATTGCATCCTTCTGTACGGTTAAAACTAATAAGGTCGTTTGCTGCGAAGTTATTTTTGAAAAAAGTGCGGTCGAGTTATAGAGGTTTTACTGTACATCGCAATTGTATTCTTAAAGTTCTTTTGGCGCGTCGAGAGTTGAATTAAATTAATTATTGTGGATTTATTAATTTATTTAATACGGGCCTGTAATTTTTGAATAATATTTTTTAGGAAGTCTGTTATTCGTTGTGAATCGTGCTTAAAGCGGAGTGTGCGCATTCGAGCTCAAAGTGGCACATTCCGATCTCGGGAAAATGAAGCGCGCCGCTCCGCGTCGCGCTTCATTTGCCTCCCTCGCTCGGAAATGTGCCACTTTTCGCTCGAATGCGCACATCTTCGTATTTACTGCATTTGTTTACATTAATTATTGGATTTAAAAAGTAAATAGGAACGTGTACAAATAAAACGACATGTGTGCACATTGTGTACTCGGCACAAACTTTTTTTTATGAAGTTATACTTCTTTTGGCGCGTTGAGAGTAATATATTAGTAGACAGTTGATGTTAGCCGTCTAAGAAAATAAATTAATAATTGTGAATCGTGCTTAAAACCGAGTGCGCACATTCGAGCTCAAAGTGGCACATTCCGATCTCGGGAAAATGAAGCGCGCCGCTCCGCGTCGCGCTTCATTTGCCTCCCTCGCTCGGCAATGTGCCACTTTTCGCTCGAATGCGCACATCTTCGTATTTATTAATTTTTTTTACATTTCTTTGTAGATTTAACGAGAAAAAAGTAGTGTGCCCAAATAAAACGGCTTTGGATTGTCATTAAAAAAATTAGGGGGTGTCATTTAAAAATTAACGACACAACAAAGTTATATTTTTATTAAATAGGACTCAATACTTTTTTCTTGATTGAATCAATAGTTTTTATAATTTTGGTTACTTAGGAATGGCTAAAATCAAAAATAAACGAGCCATATAAAAAGATATAGTATTTTGGGGGTTTGTTGTCTATCGGGCATTGGTATCTCTTTTTACTCTTACAAAAAAAAATCGTCACACGCGCTACTGTTGCTCAATTTTTCTAAATTTTTTTTTAAATGAAAGCTAAAGGAACCATCTAAATGCTCCTGCCAAAATTTCCGGGATTTAAATGCTAATTTTTTTTGTGTGCCGCTCCCAACTTTGGGATTTTATAACGTTATTTTTAGATTGCCATTTCTTATAATTGAAAGACGTTATTTATATTATTTCTTAAAATAAAGAAATAGAAAAAATATTTCAAATAAAAGTTGTAATTACCAATGAGATATAATCAAATAAAAAATTACAAAATTATAACTAAAAAGGGGGCCAAAATATTTATATTTTTTTAAAAATATTCAAATTTTCTATGATAAATCTTTGGAAATAAAATTAAAAATTTAAAGGACTGCATTTTTTAAATTTATAAATTGTATATCTTTCATTTTAGTACTAAATGATATTTTTTTATGTAAAAACAAATACTTTTTTCTTAAGCCAATTGTATCAAGTGGACTTTAAGCAATTTGTTGCCTGTTTAAATGCGGGTTTGTAATTTTTGATTAATATTTTTTATGAAATCTATTATTTATTGTGAACGTGCACATCTTCGTATTTATCGAATTTACTTATAATAATTTTTACACGTGGCCATATTTAATATAGTCACGTCAAAGAAGTAGCACTTTTAACGCGCTTATACAAGTACAGTCAGCCTAAGAAGTAATCAACACCCTAAACACTGTACTTACCGTAATCGAGCAATTTCAAGAGACAGGTTTTTGTTAAAAATAGTGTTTAAGGAGATTTATGACGGCTTTTATATGTACAACAAATAATTTTTTTTATTAATTGTTTAAAAATAGCACGACCACTGTAGGTGCAGCTCTAGGGTGTTGATTACTTCTTAGGCTGACTGTACACAAACCGGTTTTTAATATTTAAAACATTTTGGACCCATAGGGTAGAAAAAAAGAGAATCTGAGAGCTGGTAAATTGTTGATTTCGAAATCGACAAGTAATCTTTATAAATAATTTATAACGGGGGAATGCCTATCCATTTATAACCATTAGCGATTTTAACATCCTCGTTACGGCATTTGATTTATTCGCAATATTGTCAAATTTGCTTTACAATGCTTCAATATTGTATCGAAGCTGTGTTAAATAAGTTCTTCGGTCGCGTGGTGGTCGATCATTTACCGCATGTACCTGTATAAGTTGCCGATAATTATAAATGTGATTTATAGCGGCCATTTCTTTCGAATATAAAAACATTTACAACTCACGAAGCGTATGAAGTTTTTCCAAGCGAAATTCCCGTAATAGCTGCTAAATTGATTTATAAGTGAAAATTCTTCAAAAATTATTTCGATTAATTAACATTTCAGTGCCAAGTCCGAAATGGGCAACAACAATAATAATAATAGCAGCGGCGAGCGGTAAAAATAAAGGATTTCGTTCCCACGAGCCGAGTTCCTCTTCTTTCATTTATTTATTTTTTTTTTTCAAATAAAAATTTAAATCAGATAAGAACAATAGTTGCGTGTAACTGTAAAGGAGATTTTTTGTGCACCTGCAACGCATTTTTGGCGCGGTCAACCGGCTGACCTCAGCCTCACGCGACCATAGAGCACGCAATTTGATTTAGTTCTTCGTGGGTTCTAGATGGACGATTCGCCTCACAAGATGCCTTAGATTAATTAGTTGGTTGTTTAGTTTTCGAGACACTCTAATCGGTTTGCGTTGGCGGAAAAAGAGTACGTCGACTTCGAGCCGGATCTTTCTCTCGTAGAAAGTTCCTTCTTCTATCGAAGTGCTTTCTTCCCGCGTTCCCTTTCTGTGCACCCCCTTCGAAGTAAATTACGGAAGTAAATTTAATTAAGCAATTGGGCGGACTTTGACGATCTGCAAACGCCATCTTTCGGTTTTGGTTGGAAATTAATTTTAATTGGTTTTTAGAAATTTTCAAAATAAGCCCGCGCCAAAAGATCTTGTTGCTCTTAGTTTTGGCAATGGATTAACGCTTAATTAATTTTTTTATGGCCCTTCGAATAGAGGCACCCCCAGAAGCTTCAGTTTTTGTCTTTCATCCAACACATTTTTATCATTATGCTATTAGTATTAATTATTACTATTTATTATTGTTGTTATAATTTGGAAACCGGTGCGTATACTTATGTACAGTAGGGTCGTAAAGTAAGTAGGTCGTAAAATGTTGACTATATGGATTTAATGAATTTATTATTGAGAATAACTCCATAAATATGAATTTCATGAAAAAAATGAAAAAAACCTTTTCTATAGAGAATTGAATCTCCTACGAAATTGTTCCTATAACTTTTTCTCAAATCTGTATACTTTAAGATGTACTTACAAAAAACTACGATGGATGGATGATGAACAATGTACAGTCAGCCTAAGAAGTAATCAACGCCCTAAAAACAGTACTTACCGTAATCGAGCTATTCCAAGAGACAGGTTTTAGTTAAAAATAGTGTTTATGACGACTTTTATAAATACAACAAATATTTTTTTCTATTAATTGTTTAAATAAAAGATTTATAATCAATTTACTAAATCTTTTCTAACAAAAACGACAGCTGTCACAAATACCTTTAAGTGTCTATTTAAGATTCCAAATTTACTACTAGGTACTAAAATTACAAAGATCAATTTAATTGTTTTTTAACCATGCAGCGCCAGATTTTGTCTCTTGGAATAGTACGTTTACTGTAGGTCTGTTTCTAGGGTGTTGATTACTTCTTGGGCTGACTGTACGCACGTTAGAAGTTACACTTCTATGGCGCAACTAAATTAAGTGTAACCACGTGCAAAAATTAATATAATTAAATGCAATAAATACGAAGATGTGCGCATTCGAGCGAAAAGTGGCACATTTCCGAGCGAGGGAGGCAAATGAAGCGCGACGCGGAGCGGCGCGCTTCATTTTCCCGAGATCGGAATGTGCCACTTTGAGCTCGAATGTGCACACTCGGTTTTAAGCACGATTCACAATTATTAATTTATTTTCTTAGACGGCTAACTACAACTGTCTGCTAATATATTACTCTCAACGCGCCAAAAGAGGTATAACTTCATAAAAAAAAAATTGTGCCGAGTATACAATGTGCACATATGTCGTTTTATTTGAACACATTACTATTTACTTTTAAATCCAATAATTAATGTAAACAAATGCAATAAATACGAAGATGTGCGCATTCGAGCGAAAAGTGGCACATTTCCGAGCGAGGGAGGCAAATGAAGCGCGACGCGGAGCGGCGCGCTTCATTTTCCCGAGATCGGAATGTGCCACTTTGAGCTCGAATGTGCACACTCGGTTTTAAGCACGATTCACAATTATTAATTTATTTTCTTAGACGGCTAATTTCAACTGTCTGCTAATATATTATTCACAACGCGCCAAAAGAGGTATAACTTCATAAAACAAAAATTTGTGCCAAGTATACAATGTGCACATATGTCGTTTTATCTGAACACATTACTATTTACTTTTTAAATCCAATAATGAATGTAAACAAATGCAATAAATACGAAGATGTGCGCATTCGAGCGAAAAGTGGCACATTTCCGAGCGAGGGAAGCAAATGAAGCGCGACGCGGAGCGGCGCGCTTCATTTTCCCGAGATCGGAATGTGCCACTTTGAGCTCGAATGCGCACACTCGGCTTTAAGCGTGATTCACAATAATTAATTTGCTTTCTTAGACGGGCGAACGAAACTTCTGTTGCCTGCTAAAATGCTAGTCTCGACTCGCGCCAAAAGAAGTATAACTTCAAAACTATTCATTTTCTTTCGCTCGGAAATGTGTCACTTTGAGCTCGAACGTGCGCAAAGAAGTATAACTTCTTCAGCAACATTCAATTCTAACAAACTTTTCGTTCAACACGAACAATAGAAATTTATACGTTCCGCCACTGGTGCCTTAGATTTTAATTTGAGTTACATAAATGATGAGTTAACAGTTTTAATGTGTCGGACGAAAGAATTAAAATCGAAATAAAAAGTAACAAGACGAAATTTTTCGGAGTGCAACGCACTTTGTGTATCAAAGACATAAATTGGAGGAGAGAGAAAAAAAAAGGAGTTTAGAAAGTCTCTGATTGCACTGTTGCATTTGACCTAATAACGACACAAATGCACAATAAACGACCCTTTTATATTTGAGTGGATTGTTAAAAAATAGCGCTTAGAAATAAACTCGGCGTGTGCAATGAAATACAAACGAACCGAGCGTTAAGTAAAATTATGTATGCATCCATTCCAATTAGTTGATTGAAAGTGACTGTCAATCAGAAAACGGAACTGACAATGCGATAATCAGGTGAACGATCCTTTACAAAACAATTATCGGCCGATAGCGGATCGATACTTTCAAAATCGATCGTACGGGGGACACTGGGTCGCTTTTGTGTTGTTGTTACGTGCGTTTTTGACCCACTGACTTCGGGAATAATCACTTTCACATTATTATAAACATAAATATAAACGATACAAAAATGTCTTCTATTTACAATTTTAATAGATGACGCAAGAGAAATTATGTGGGTTGACTCGACAAAATTGACTCTCTCAAAATGACAAGAATTTTGGGTGTTAGAGGACTAGCAGGAGGGAAATGGTTAAGGCTATAGGTGCTAGGGGTACGTACGAACATCCCTTTAAAATAAAAACGAATTCCATAAAACTAAATAAATCCAAAAAAATACCCATTGTTTCACAAAAAAAATCGTAGCGCCCTTATTTTCGATGCAATCATTACAAGCGAGACGGATTCGGAATTCTGAGACTTTTCTACATAAGATACATGTAAAATAAGTACAGGGCGCGACGAAAATTTTTTGAAAATTAAAAATTGCCATTTTCGGGCCTCATTTGGCACGATTTTGAACTTTAAAAAAATTGTAGCGCCGTTATTTGTAGACGGATCTTTAAAAACTATTCAGATTCGGATTTGGCAGCCTTTTTGGCTTCGGATAGGCCTAAGAAACCGTAGGCGTGCTATTCCAGAGCTTTGGGAAAACGTTTTGAAAATTCAAAATCGATGGGTTTTAACCCATGTATTTTGATAAAAATGAAAAAATAGAATTGCTTTATATTGCGAGGGACGTTCCTACGTACCCCTAGTAACTATAACCGGTGTCATTTCCCGCGCTTCCCTCTAAAATAAAAATTTTCGATACAAACTAAATGAATAAAAGAACGTACCCTTGATTCAAAAAAAAATCGTAGCGCCCTTATTTTCAATCCAATCATTACAAACGACACGGATTCGGAATCCTGAGGCTTTTTTACATAAGATACATGTAAAATATGTATAGGGTGCGAAGTTAATTTTTCGAAAATAAAAAATTGCGATTTTTGCGCCATTTTGAGCCAATTTTGAACTTTCAAAAATTGTAGCGCCGTTATTTGTGGACGGATCTTTAAAAACTATTCAGATTCGGATTTGGCAGCCTTTTGGCTTCGGATAGCCTAAGAAACCGTAGGCGTGCTATTCCAGAGCTTTGGGAAAACGTTTTGAAAATTCAAAATCGATGGGTTTTAACCCATGTATTTTGATAAAAATGAAAAAATAGAATTGCTTTATATTGCGAGGGACGTTCCTACGTACCCTACTAACTATAACCGGTGTCATTTCCCCGCGCTTCCCTTCTAAAATAAAAATTTTCGATAAAACTAAATAAATAAAAAACGGACCCCTTGATTCACAAAAAAAATCGTAGCGCCCTTATTTTCGATCCAATCATTACAAACGACACGGATTCGGAATCCTGAGGCTTTTTTACATAAGTTACATGTAAAATATGTATAGGGTGCGACGTTAATTTTTCGAATATTAAAAATTGCCATTTTTAGCGCTCATTTTTGGTCAATTTTGAAGTTTAAAAAAATTGTAGCGCTGTTATTTGTGGACGGATCTTTAAAAACTATTCAGATTCGGATTTGGCAGCCTTTTTGGCTTCGGATAGGCCTAAGAAACCGTAGTCGTGCTATTCCACAGCTTTGGGAAAACGTTTTGAAAATACAAAATCGATGGGTTTTAACCCATGTATTTTGGATAAAAAATGAAAAAAATAGAATTGCTTTATATTGCGAGGGGACGTTCCTACGTACCCCTACTAACTATAACCGGTGTGGTTTTCCCGCGCTTCCCCTCTAAAATAAAATTTTTCCATAAAATTAAATAAATCAAAAAAAATTGTTCTCTTAAATAAATCGCGAAATCTTCGCGAGACATTTGCTTTCCTTTTAATTCGGCCAGAATTCGCGTTCGGCGATTAATTCCTAATTTACTTTTAAGTATACACGAACGTAGAAAAAAAGAAATCTTAATTAATCGTAAGTTTTCTAATTAATTACCGCTCGGCGAGCAGATTAAAACATTAACTGTTTTTCGAGCGAACTTTTTAAGCTGCACGTTAAAATTAAAGCCTAAACACTGACTTTAGGCAACATTATAATAAGCGAATAATTATAGGAAAGTGCACAACTTTTGCATATAAAGAACAAACAAAGAAGATAAATTATCATTTAATCACGGTCGTGAAGCCTAAGAATCCAACGTAAGGATCTCTTTGGAAATAATTACACCAATAAAAACAGGTATTGCATGCGCTATTCCATTTTCTCCTCGAATTGATATGGCAATTTAAAAAATAACACAAGTGTTCGAGTGTGTGTGTGTGTGTGTGTGTTTCAAAAGTAAAATTAGTGCACGATTAGATTAGTATGTAGGTGTAGAAACTAACTTGGGCCCATTATGGAAATCAATTATCTTTGTCGATTTACAAAGAAGGGAATACAATTTCCAAATGGGCTGGAACAATAACTCATTTCCTGCGAAAAAAATTCGGTGCCCGACTTTACATAATACAGTAAAACCTCGATTATCCGGACTCGCGATTATCCGGATTGTCAACCGCGTTCGTTTTTTCCCGTTAAAACGGGACGCTTCGTAATCGTGCTTAAAACCGAGTGTGCGCATTAATTTTTTTTCCTATACTAATTTTTTATTTTTTAAACCAAAATAATTAATTTTAATTTAGTTTTGTAGAATTTTTGATTCGAAAAATAATATACAGGGTGATTTTTTTATGTTTTGATTTAGGCGTCCCAGTTTTTAATTAAAAACAGTTCTAGAAATTAAATTTATTATTGTGAATCGTGCTTAAAACCGAGTGTGCGCATTCGAGCTCAAAGTGGCACATTCCGATCTCGGGAAAATGAAGCGCGCCGCTCCGCGTCGCGCTTCATTTGCCTCCCTCGCTCGGAAATGTGCCACTTTTCGCTCGAATGCGCACATCCTCGTATTTATTGGATTTGCCTATATTATTATTTTATTCTTCAATTCAAAAAATTAAAAATCGAGTAAATTAGATCTATTTGTTGTTTGAAAAAGGTTAGCTATTTTATTTCTTTTGATAAGTTATTATGGTGTTTTGCCGCACGCGTAATTGTAGCGAGCTTTATAAAAATATTTTTAGGTGTACTTTCGAATGTTTACTAATTAGCATTTTTGATTAATTAATATTGTATATGATTAAAATTTTTTGAAGTGGGCTCTTAAAAAATCAACTAGTTGATTTTTATATAATCTTTTTTTATATAATATTTTTTTTATATAATATTTCAAAATTAATGTCTCCAAATTTCAAAATTTCAAAATTTTCGAATGAGTTGGGTGGGGTATGTTACAAAAAAGGTTAGGAAATAAGAGTCAAAATTCGGAAAAAGTTAAAGTATTTTTTTTTCATGTACGATGAAGTCTCCCATCTAGTCTAGTTTAAAAGTACTAAATTAGAAATGTGGTTTTTGGTAAAAATACCCTTCTGTAATTTTTAATTAAAAGAAAAGCGATAAGTGGTACATTTAGTTCAGCTCGATTTAATTAATATTATTTGTAAGAGAGAAGAATAAGATAGGCAAATTCAATTATTAAGGAGCATGTGCACTTTCAAGCGAAATCTTTTTTCGAATAGAAAATCTGGATGTGAAGGATTTGGTATTAATATAGTCCAATCCAACTAACACGAAGATGTGCGCATTCGAGCGAAAAGTGGCACATTTCCGAGCGAGGGACGCAAATGAAGCGCGACGCGGAGCGGCGCGCTTCATTCCGAGATCGGAATGTGCCACTTTGAGCTCGAATGCACACTCATTTAAGCACCATTCACAATTATTAATTTATTTTCTTAGACGGCTAACTTCAACTGTCTGCTAATATATTACTCTCAACGCGCCAAATGAAGTATAACTTCATAAAAAATTTCTGTGCCGAGTATACAATGTGCACATACGTCGTTTTATTTGAACACATTACTATTTACCTTTTAAATCCAATAATTAATGTAAACAAATGCAATAAATACGAAGATGTGCGCGTTCGAGCGAAAAGTGGCACATTTCCGAGCGAGGGACGCAAATGAAGCGCGACGCGGAGCGGCGCGCTTCATTTTCCCGAGATCGGAATGTGCCACTTTGAGCTCGAATGTGCACACTCGGTTTTAAGCATGATTCACAATAAATTAGACAATATATTAGATAACATCGTTCCCTCTCACTCGCACTTCTAAATTTGTCGTATCTTTTCTCTCGCTCCCACTCATTGCTATGGCAAAAATACGTTTTTCGAATATATAATCGATTTTTTATTAATTTTTTTGATTTGACAGTTCCATTCAAAACAGGAAGTACGGTTTACATTATATATAGCTAAAATTCGTTTTTTTCTATACGTTCAATTAACCGAACTTTCGATTATCCGAATGAGCTGCAACAATAATTCGTCCGGATAACCGAGGTTCCACTGTAGTAATTTTAGCTTTTCTCGTTTGCCAACGATCGGCGGAGGTGGTCTTTATAATAATGCGTTCGTGACTTTCAAACTTCCACATGCGAGCTTTGCGCGCTCTTACACAAAAGAAAATCGCTTTTTTTTTCGCTTCGCCAACAACAACCAAAACGGGCACATGCGAAATTAAATGTCCGCGCGCTCATTTCGAACAGGCAACTTTGACGTTGTTTCCTTTCAAAATTTATAACACCTGTAAAATAGTTTACGACGAAGGTGTTATATTAAAGATTATCGTAGTCGTATAAACAACATAACATCTTATTAAATTCATGCGTTGTAGCAATTACGTTTTATTGCGGCGAGCGCACTATTTTAGAGCTTTGGCAGAGGAATGCTAGATATGTACGATACTGTCGTCTTAAACGCGGAATAACTAGTTTAGGATGCCCATTCTTCGCGGAAAATGTACGAGATAATTCTCGAGCACTTATTTCGATCGAGAATGCGAACGGGGCCGTAACTCTCTTATTTTTAGTTATTTTTCGAAATCTTTTTGTAAGGTACTGGAGGGTAATAAGGCCCACTTAGTGTTTAATATTTTTTATTAAATAAACTAAGACAACTCATAACATAATATGAATTCTAAGTGATTTTTACATATTTTTTTCTGAAAATAATTTATATTTAAAAACAAAAAAACTGAAAATTTATTTAATGGCTTCTGGGCTTTATTACCTGGTGGGCCTTATTACTCTCCGATACCTTATCCTATATGTGAAAAGAAGTTATACTTTTTTGGCGCGCCTAAATTAAATATAGCCAAAATTAATATAAGTACGAGGATGTGCGCGTTCGAGCGAAAAGTGGCACATTTCCGAGCGAGGGAGGCAAATGAAGCGCGACGCGAAGCGGCGCGCTTCATTTTCCCGAGATCGGAATGTGCCACTTTGAGCTCGAATGCGCACACTCGGCTTTAAGCACGATTCACAAGTATTAATTTACTTTCCTGGACGTGCGAACGCAACTTCTGTTGCCTGTTAAAATGCTAGTCTCGATTTCGCCAAAAGAAGTATAACTTCAAAAATATGAAACTTAATGGTTATCGAAAACAGAAATAAATCGCAATTCGGAAAGAGTTATAACGTTTATTTGGTCTTCTAATTTTATCGTTTAACAATATCCCCGAAAAGTTCTGTTTCGTTTCAAAGAAATAATAGGAGCCTTAGACGATAAAAAAAATTTTTTGAATAAATTTTTAATAAAATGGCAAAGTTAAAACCAAAATATTGTGTGCGAAAGCCTAACTAAAAATGTTTAATTCTACGTAACAGTTTTTCGAAGTAATGTTTAGTTCATGCGATTTTCCATAGCGTAATACAGGGCTTTCTTAAAAATCAATTTAAAAAAAATCTAATACGACGTCGCCTATAAATTTTCATTCTATCTTTTAGCCAAAAGTCCCAACTTTTTGAATATGTAAAGCATTCCCACCGACGTCGGTCTCGTTTTTGAGATACACCCCTTTAAACCGCCCGACACGTCAAACGGGGATAGTTTACGCATTTGTAAATATCTCGAAAATGAAGCGCCGCAGCGAAAAAAATCTTACGGCCAAATTTGAGTTATTTTAAAGGCACTAATGTATTAGATTGTGAATTTTATTATAGATGGCGCTCTATTATCTTTTGAAACTCTTCGAAAAAAAACTCTTCGGGAATTTCTTTAAATTTATGTAACTTTGTCATACCGTGTGCAATCTGATCTCGGGGATTACGTTCTAATTAAATAGAAATAAAATTGAACTTATTTGCGGCATTCGACATAACAGTGTTTCATATAGCGCGAAAACTTATCGCAACCTATCCACGGCTGCGATAGGGGTCCTACTGTACTTGTTTTAATTCGTTGGATAATAATTTAACTCGAAGAGGGGCACAAGGCGCATTGTGAGATAGATCGCTTAGGCCTGCTTTTTAACTGAAGCAGTTTTCCTCTTTTTGGCGAAGCCCTTTGGCGTTTTCGGTCGAGCGAGAAAAGAATTTTGAGTTTACAAAGGCGGACGAGATTGACGTAATCCAAGTTGGAGGTGTTTAAGCGTAAAATGGATAAGGTGACATATTTTACATTCCTCGTTAAAGTAGATATTGTGTTATTAACAAAGGCATTGTAATTCGAACAGCTATTCGTGGCCGACAAGTGCGGGCTACAATTTTTTGCGGTTTCGACAATTTCGGTTTAGATGCGATCTTGAGTAAACACTCCAATAAGTTTGAATGGAGGGCAAATATTTTTAAACAACTTTTAGTTGTGAGATTCGGTCCTAAAATAATACTTTTGGGAAGAGGCTGCGAGCTCTTTCGATTAAAAAAAGGACCAAAGCGAAATTATTAGTGTTACCATTATTATTTCTTTGAGGGATTTTTTTTTATTCAAGGAAACATAATTTGTTTTTTCCCATTGGTCCACATACAGTTTTGTTCATTTTAGACAGTTTTAAAAGTTTTATTTTAAAGCCAAATTTTATTTTTCAAAAGAGCGATTTGTGTTTTATAGTCCATGTATTTTGGATAAAAAATGAAAAAAATAGAATTGCTTTATATTGCGAGGGGACGTTCCTACGTACCCCTACTAACTCTAACCGGTGTCATTTCCCCGCGCTTCCCTTCTAAAATAAAAATTTTCGATAGAAACTAAATGATTAAAAGTACGTACCCTTGATTCACAAAAAATCGTAGCGCCCTTATTTTCGACCCAATTAATACAAACGACACGGTTCGGACTCCTGAGGCTTTTTACATAAGATACATGTAAAATATGTATAGGGTGCAGTTTTGTTCATTTTAGACAGTTTTAAAAGTTTTATTTTAAAGCCAAATTTTATTTTCAAAAGAGCGATTTGTGTTTTATAGTCCATGTATTTTGGATAAAAATGAAAAAATAGAATTGCTTTATATTGCGAGGGACGTTCCTACGTACCCTACTAACTATAACCGGTGTCTTTTCCCGCGCTTCCTTCTAAAATAAAATTTTCGATAGAAACTAAATGATTAAAAGTACGTACCCTTGATTCACAAAAAATCGTAGCGCCCTTATTTTCGATCCAATTAATACAAACGACACGGATTCGGACTCCTGAGGCTTTTTACATAAGATACATGTAAAATATGTATAGGGTGCGACGTTAATTTTCGAAAATAAAAATTGCGATTTTGAGCTCATTTTGAGCCGATTTTGAACTTTCAAAAATTGTAGCGCCGTTATTTGTGGACGGATCTTTAAAACTATTCAGAATCGGATTTGGCAGCCTTTTGGCTTCGGATAGGCCTAAGAAACCGTAGGCGTGCTATTCCAGAGCTTTGGGAAAACGTTTTGAAAATTCAAAATCGATGGGTTTTAACCCATGTATTTTGGATAAAAATGAAAAAATAGAATTGCTTTATATTGCGAGGGACGTTCCTACGTACCCCTACTAACTATAACCGGTGTCATTTCCCGCGCTTCCTTCTAAAATAAAAATTTTCGATAGAAACTAAATGATTAAAAGTACGTACCCTTGATTCACAAAAAATCGTAGCGCCCTTATTTTCGATCCAATTAATACAAACGACACGGATTCGGACTCCTGAGGCTTTTTACATAAGATACATGTAAAATATGTATAGGGTGCGACGTTAATTTTCGAACATAAAAATTGCGATTTTAGAGCTCATTTTGAGCCGATTTTGAACTTTCAAAAATTGTAGCGCCGTTATTTGTGGACGGATCTTTAAAACTATTCAGAATCGGATTTGGCAGCCTTTTGGCTTGGATAGGCCTAAGAAACCGTAGGCGTGCTATTCCAGAGCTTTGGGAAAACGTTTTGAAAATTCAAAATCGAGGGGTTATGTATTTTGGATAAAAATGAAAAAATAGAATTGCTTTATATTGCGAGGGACGTTCCTACGTACCCTACTAACTATAACCGGTGTCATTTCCCGCGCTTCCTTCTAAAATAAAAATTTTCGATAGAAACTAAATGATTAAAAGTACGTACCCTTGATTCACAAAAAATCGTAGCGCCCTTATTTTCGATCCAATTAATACAAACGACACGGATTCGGACTCCTGAGGCTTTTTACATAAGATACATGTAAAATATGTATAGGGTGCGACGTTAATTTTCGAACATAAAAATTGCGATTTTAGAGCTCATTTTGAGCCGATTTTGAACTTTCAAAAATTGTAGCGCCGTTATTTGTGGACGGATCTTTAAAACTATTCAGAATCGGATTTGGCACCCTTTTTTGGCTTCGGATAGGCCTAAGAAACCGTAGGCGTGCTATTCCAGAGCTTTGGGAAAACGTTTTGAAAATTCAAAATCGATGGGTTTTAACCCATGTATTTTGGATAAAAATGAAAAAATAGAATTGTTTATATTGCGAGGGACGTTCCTACGTACCCCTACTAACTATAACCGGTGTCATTTCCCGCGTTTCCCCTTCTAAAATAAAAATTTTCGATAGAAACTAAATGATTAAAAGTACGTACCCTTGATTCACAAAAAATCATAGCGCCCTTATTTTCGATCCAATTAATACAAACGACACGGATTCGGACTCCTGAGGCTTTTTACATAAGATACATGTAAAATATGTATAGGGTGCGACGTTAATTTTCGAAATAAAAATTGCGATTTTTAGAGCTCATTTTGAGCCGATTTTGAACTTTCAAAAAATTGTAGCGCCGTTATTTGTGGACGGATCTTTAAAAACTATTCAGAATCGGATTTGGCAGCCTTTTTGGCTTCGGATAGGCCTAAGAAACCGTAGGCGTGCTATTCCAGAGCTTTGGGAAAACGTTTTGAAAATTCAAAATCGATGGGTTTTAACCCATGTATTTTGGATAAAAAATGAAAAAAATAGAATTGCTTTATATTGCGAGGGGACGTTCCTACGTACCCCTACTAACTATAACCGGTGTCATTTCCCCGCGCTTCCCTTCTAAAATAAAAATTTTCGATAGAAACTAAATGATTAAAAGTACGTACCCTTGATTCACAAAAAAATCGTAGCGCCCTTATTTTCGACCCAATTAATACAAACGACACGGATTCGGACTCCTGAGGCTTTTTACATAAGATACATGTAAAATATGTATAGGGTGCGACGTTAATTTTCGAAATAAAAATTGCGATTTTTAGAGCTCATTTTGAGCCGATTTTGAACTTTCAAAAAATTGTAGCGCCGTTATTTGTGGACGGATCTTTAAAAACTATTCAGAATCGGATTTGGCAGCCTTTTTGGCTTCGGATAGGCCTAAGAAACCGTAGGCGTGCTATTCCAGAGCTTTGGGAAAACGTTTTGAAAATTCAAAATCGATGGGTTTTAACCCATGTATTTTGGATAAAAAATGAAAAAAATAGAATTGCTTTATATTGCGAGGGGACGTTCCTACGTACCCCTACTAACTATAACCGGTGTCATTTCCCCGCGCTTCCCTTCTAAAATAAAAATTTTCGATAGAAACTAAATGATTAAAAGTACGTACCCTTGATTCACAAAAAAATCATAGCGCCCTTATTTTCGATCAATTAATACAAACGACACGGATTCGGACTCCTGAGGCTTTTTACATAAGATACATGTAAAATATGTATAGGGTGCGACGTTAATTTTCGAAATAAAAATTGCGATTTTTAGAGCTCATTTTGAGCCGATTTTGAACTTTCAAAAAATTGTAGCGCCGTTATTTGTGGACGGATCTTTAAAAACTATTCAGAATCGGATTTGGCAGCCTTTTTGGCTTCGGATAGGCCTAAGAAACCGTAGGCGTGCTATTCCAGAGCTTTGGGAAAACGTTTTGAAAATTCAAAATCGATGGGTTTTAACCCATGTATTTTGGATAAAAAATGAAAAAAATAGAATTGCTTTATATTGCGAGGGACGTTCCTACGTACCCTACTAACTATAACCGGTGTCATTTCCCGCGCTTCCCTTCTAAAATAAAAATTTTCGATAGAAACTAAATGATTAAAAGTACGTACCCTTGATTCACAAAAAAATCAGCGCCCTTATTTTCGATCAATTAATACAAACGACACGGATTCGGACTCCTGAGGCTTTTTACATAAGATACATGTAAAATATGTATAGGGTGCGACGTTAATTTTCGAAATAAAAATTGCGATTTTAGAGCTCATTTTGAGCCGATTTTGAACTTTCAAAAATTGTAGCGCCGTTATTTGTGGACGGATCTTTAAAAACTATTCAGAATCGGATTTGGCAGCCTTTTGGCTTCGGATAGGCCTAAGAAACCGTAGGCGTGCTATTCCAGAGCTTTGGGAAAACGTTTTGAAAATTCAAAATCGATGGGTT